>CM026392.1:58290295-58310426 GCA_014843695.1 Archivesica marissinica
CACTCCCCTATACTTGGATATACAGACTCTGTACACTCCCCTATACTTGGATATACAGACTCTGTACACTCCCCTATACTTGGATATACAGACTCTGTACACTCCCCTATACTTGGATATACAGACTCTGTACACTCCCCTATACTTGGATATACAGACTCTGTACACTCCCCTATACTTGGATATACAGACTATGTACACTACACTATACTTGGATATACAGACTCTGTACACTCCCCTATACTTGGATATACATACTCTGTACACTCCCCTATACTTGGATATACAGACTCTGTACACTGCCCTATACTTGGATATACATACTCTGTACACTCCCCTATACTTGGATATACAGACTCTGTACACTGCCCTATACTTGGATATACATACTCTGTACACTGCCCTATACTTGGATATACAGACTCTGTACACTCCCCTATACTTGGATATACATACTCTGTACACTGCCCTATACTTGGATATACAGACTCTGTACACTACCCTATACTTGGATATACATACTCTGTACACTGCCCTATACTTGGATATACAGACTCTGTACACTGCCCTATACTTGGATATACATACTCTGTACACTCCCCTATACTTGGATATACATACTCTGTACACTGCCCTATACTTGGATATACATACTCTGTACACTCCCCTATACTTGGATATACAGACTCTGTACACTCCCCTATACTTGGATATACAGACTCTGTACACTCCCATATACTTGGATATACATACTCTGTACACTCCCCTATACTTGGATATACAGACTCTGTACACTCCCATATACTTGGATATACAGACTCTGCACACTCCCCTATACTTGGATATACAGACTATGTACACTACACTATACTTAGTTTATACAAATTTATTTTAGCTCGATTGCAAAACAAGTTATTTCAACTTATATTAATCACTCTCGAGACCTCATTCCTGATGGAATCCATCGCCATGAAGGAGAGAGAGGAGGCAATGTGGAATTTAAATGCCTTGCCTAAGGGCACAATCGTAACGGCTCCGGCTCCACACTATACTTGGATATACATACTCTGTACACTCCACTATACTTGGATATACAGACTCTGTACACTCCCCTATACTTGGATATACAGACTCTGTACACTTCCCTATACTTGGATATACAGACTCTGCACACTCCCCTATACTTGGATATACAGACTCTGTACACTACCCTATACTTGGATATACATACTCTGTACACTCCTCTATACTGTACACTCCCCTATACTTGGATATACAGACTCTGTACACTACTCTATACTGTACACTACACTATACTTGGATATACAGACTCTGTACACTCCTCTATACTGTACACTACACTATACTTGGATATACAGACTCTGTACACTCCTCTATACTGTACACTCCCCTATACTTGGATATACAGACTCTGTACACTCCTCTATACTGTACACTCCCCTATACTTGGATATACAGACTCTGTACACTCCCCTATACTTGGATATACAGACTCTGTACACTCCTCTATACTGTACACTACACTATACTTGGATATACAGACTATGTACACTCCCCTATACTGTACACCACAGTATCCTCTAAACAAACACAATTTTAATATCCTCTACATATTTCCATTTGTCAAGATCAGTTAATCAGGATTTATGTAAAATTTCAAAGATCTGCCTACAAAATGAACCATGTTTGTTTATAACTTACCTCCCTTTATAGATATTTATTTACAAGATCACAAATTGTTTTGTAAATGGGGGCTTGCAAAATGTAATGCTTGGTTATATCTGCATATGAATTAGTCGTTTGTTTAAAAACGAGAAAAAAAGACAAGTGTAGAATTTATTTATTTATTTTATATTTCGGGTTTTACGCCTACATCAGCACCATTTTGGGCTATATCGCCGGCGGGCAGTTTACCTAACAACACCTTTCCTGGGCAGGCTCCAGCGGTTAACCAGTACTTGGGTGCACCAACCTCCGTAAGAAATTGCCAACTTTTTCATATAAATGAGACACGGCCTGAGCGGGGCTCGAACCCGTGACCATCAGTGATGATAGGTTACAGTGGTATACAAGTCAGCGACCTTAACCACTCGACCACGGAGGCGGACACAATTTGTTGTACTTGGGCAGCATTGGGTGTAACTTGAAACAAGTTGTTAAATTCATAATACCATCGATAAAGAAACACGTTAATATACCGGTAGGTTTCTGAAACTTTATCTCAAGCATGTGAACCATATCTGTCAATCTACAACAATAATCACTTCACCAACATACACAAACACGCCAAATGAAACTTTTATCGAAACATAACCTGTAACTAATTTGAAACATAATTTGGCTGTCCGATTAGCATAGTGGTTAGCACGCTCGCTTCTCACTAATGCAACCCAGGTTCGATCCTCGGACCGGGAAGTATGTGTGATGGTACGGTGGTTGCCAGATCGGACAGGTGGGTTTCCGGTTTCCTCCCACACGAATTACCACATTTACTCTCTCATCTGCGCCAACGAGAGTGATTAATATAAGTTGTTAAAGCTTGTTTCGCAATCATTGTAAAATAAATAAAGTTTAAAGTTATTACTTGTAACTAATTTGAAAAATAACTTGTACCTAATTCATGCAATACAGAATACAAAATCAAGAAAACAATCCATAGCCGATGGCTACTCTCTACATTTTGTATTAATTACAATGTATGTATGGTTTGTCGTTGTATTAGATTTAATTTATTTTGTTTTCATTCCCATTACAATGCCACTAACCAGGGTCCATTCTAGATGGAGATGTGGGCGAAATAGTCACCCTAGGGACCCTGACTTCGCCCTCTGGGGGCCCTACTTTTCCCTAAAATATATTTTGTTTGTTTATTTTTTACAATTTTCATACAGACTGGACCTTACATTATAAAGCACTCCTTCTATTCAAATGTTGTATTTAACCCATTCAACCCCAAGTAACTGACATGGACTGGTCCATGATATTTTTAGACCAATAAATTAATAACAAAATTACATTTGGATCAGTTCATTTATCAAAATGGGTAATTTTATCTAAAAATAGTAATAATTATTACTGGCACAAAAGTGCAGATCCTGATGAGACGGCTCGTCACGAGCCGGCTCATCTGGATCTACAATTTTCATAAGCCTATTTAGAGGCCTGTGGGGTTGAAAGGGTTAATGGTCACACTGCATTTTAACCATATTTTGTTGACATTTATTAAATAACACCATTTAATTAAGGATGCACACACTTTCTCACTTCTCCCAAAACTTCTGACCTACATTGAACTCTGCACTAACAGCAACTAACCTACTCTGCTACAGCTTTCAATGCCAGTACAGGCAAGGCATTACATAAAAATGTTTGCCAGTCCATTTCTAAAACTATTCAAATTAACATGGACTATGCAACTGGAGACTATGTGGAAGTCGTGATAGCGGTAGCGCGTTCGCTTCATGTGCGAAAGGCCCGGAGTTTGAGCCCCGCTAGAGCTGTTACGATTGTGTCCTTAGGCAAGGCATTTAAGTTCCACATCTTCTCTCTCCAAAACTCTAAAATGACTAATATATTCAGGAGGCGTCGCTCATATGGGCACCGGTAGCGACGATAAATAAACGTAAAACACAAACACTCTCTCTCCCTCATGGCGATGGATTCCATCAGGAATGAGGTCTCGAGAGTGAATATAAGTTATAAGAACTTGTTTCACAATCAAGTGGAAATAAATTTGACTGTTCATACATTGATTTTGCAAATATTTATAAAATCAATGCGAGAAACAATGTCATGGCTACAGAAACCATTATTCGCTCTGGTTAACAGCTAGTATAAATATCAATAGTATAACTACAATGTGTATTAACCCATTTGATTCTGGATACCGTTCAAACAGTATTTGCAAAGAACATAGAGCCAGATCAGCCGCCACGGAACGTTCAGTCTGATCAGGCGCTGTGCTGTTTGCTATTCAGATGATCTTGCTAAGACACTTAGCTATGTAGCAAACAACATAGATCCTGATCAGCATGCAGCGTCATGCTGCGGCTGATCTGGATCTATGTTGTTTGCAAAAGCCTTTATATGTATCCAGAATGAAATGGATTAATGCATCATTTCAGCTGATAAGACGCATTTATTTAAAGCCCAATTTGCATTAGCTTGAATACATTTACGTTTCATTTTCATGTAGTTATTTGCATTTTATATACGATATATAAAAATGTATAGATATACGGTAGATATTAACACGTACAAAATATTGGAAATATGTCATGGAATTTCATTAGAATTGTGTCGTGCAACGACAAAATTCCAATAAAATTTCATGACATATTTGGCTGTTAGTTTCACCACCCGCGTACAAAGAGTTTACTTTATATCATATCCGATTACATTCATTCTATATTATACAATGTACAGAACTGAACAAAACAAACAAACTCACAACGAGTTAACGACTGATGGTGAAATGATCAGTAAAATATGTCACGGAATTTCATTAGAATTGTCGTAATGACACAATTCCAATGAAATTCCACAACATATTTCCAGGTTCAGTTACAAATAAGAAAAACAGATTAATGAATTGTCGCCGGCTACAGTTATTTGAGCTATTTATAGCCTTTATTTTACCCAGCATGCAAAGAGATAATGGCTAGATTAAGTAGATTCGATTTCAAAGGTTGTCTTTTGGAGAGGAATTAATATAAGTTTTCTGAAAAATTGTTTTCCAATCCAATCACAATTTATGTAATTTGTAACATTTTTTGTGTTATACATGTAAATTTATTGGAATAAATACTGTTTAAACCAAAGGTTGTCCATATATTTTGGTGACACTTTATTCTCAACTAAAGTGAACTGCCCATAAAATATTGAATATTAAATATGATAGTCAATGCATTATATAACTGCTTACATTTAGGTTTCCAACGACTTTCTATGTGTGTATTTTACGTTTATTTATCGTCGCTACCGGTTGCCCATATGAGCGACGCCTCCTGAAGAGATTAGTCATTTTAGATTTTTGGAGGATAGTGCAATGATACAGACAGAGACCCATTCCAGAGTCTCATCTGGTTCTTTTACGTGCATGGTGTAAAGCACCGACACGAGACCTCAGTTTAAAGTCCCATCTGAATTCTGAAAGGCTTAATTATATTAAGGTCAGACAGGGGAACGTTTTTCTAAACCTGCTTAAATCAAAATATATAATCCTGCAATCTGTACTGATTATGAACGAATACAGCATACACGAAAGATCATCCTCTTCAACAAGAGCTGTTAAGGAAGTTGACAATGTCACAAACCAAATATAGCCTGCTTTATTACGGCTTCAAAGTACCATTATCCGAGAGATAAATAATAATAAACAGGGAAATAATTACTGCTATTTCTAATCTATTAACAGATAGTTACGCCATTCATAGCCTAGTATGTCATATGCTACAGTGTCCACGCAATATACTGGCAGTAAATAATTGTTATACATAAAAGGATATATAAATACAGGGTTGGATCAACAGGGGTGATTTGGAAGAAATAGTCTCCCTGAGGTGCCTCATTCCTCACCGATTTGTGTTGAGGGAGATTTTTCATATAGGGAATTATATAGAGCATACTTTGCCGATTCAACAAACCTCTCCCTCATACACCTTAAACTTCTTTCTCCCTATTTTAGCTTAAGTCTGTTTAAAATGCACATTTCAATCTATATTACTCGCCTATAATACGGGATTTTTATCACCAGATTATTTTCTCAAAGTGGCTTATAAGCGAGTGATTTTTTTTTTTTTTAAATCAGTTTGTTCCAACTCAATAATTGATGACCTTGGAAATAACTGAAAGGGTGTAACAAAAGCATAGACTTTCACAGCTCTATCTGTAAACTGAACTTGTCACTAGCATTTTCGCAAATCAAATTTATCATTGTGCATCAGTGCATTTTTTATGGTTTCACATAATTTACAGTGCTTTCACATTACAACGCGTTTCCTCTTAGCTTCTGAGTGGATTCCGTTTTCTCAACCCGTGTTATACGCGGGTCTACGAAATTCCACTGATTTAAGACCAGAGTTGAGGGTCGTCTTATAGGCAAGTAAATACGGTATACAACTTCCAAAGCAAGTACAAATCATTACCTAAATAATTGTGTTTATATGCAACTACCTAATCTTCACAGCAACACAAACCGGAAACACTTACCGTATTTGTTAAGCGCGCCAGCATGGGTACGACTCCGTGGTCCGTTATAACCGCTAGGTTTTCCTCGTCCTTTGCTATGTTGGCTATTGCGGCACACACGCTGGCTAGCACCTCTTTTTGTTCGGACTTTAGCAAGCTAACTATCAGCTCTAAACCACCGACAAACGATCGAACCATTTCTCCAGCGTCCTAGGAAAATATCACAAACAATGAAAGAGTTGTTGCCGATTTTGCAATAATTATTTACATTCACATACATGCAAGTTTGACATCGTTCATAAATCGACGGATGATTGTACTATACTGCGAACAGTTCAGGTGAAAAGGCAATACTACAAATTACAGTGCCTGTTTGTTATATTTATATTTATTTATATTTCGGGTTTTACGCCTGCATCAGCACCATTTTTGGGCTATATCGCTGGCGGGCAGTTTACCTAACAACACCTTTCCTGGGCAGGCTCCAGCGGTTAACCAGTACTTGGGTGCACCAACCTCCGTTAAGAAACTGCCAACTTTTTCATATAAATGAAACACGGTCCGAGTGGGGCTCGAACCCGTGAGCATCAGTGATGATAGGTTACAGTGGTATACAAGTCAGCGACCTTAACCACTCGACCACAGAGGAGGACCACAGTGCCTGTTTAGTAAAAACGGTTTATCTACGATTATTTACGGTAGCCTACAAGATAAGCACAGGCAGACATAACAATGTGTTCAATATTATAATTAGGGCTGAATTTTTTTTTTTTAAATGTTTATAGAAGATCCAACAAGAAATATCACAGTTGGTGATGAAGATGAATGCCCCGCCCCCACCAAAGCCCGAACTGGAAATATTGACTTGGACGGGGACACACACGGGCAGTGCAAAAACTATATGCCTCCCTCTGGGGGCATAATTATGTGCTTTGATAGTAAAACAATAAAATAAAAACATTTATTTCTAAAGCATATGTTTGTGATTTATAAGCTGTATAAACATTTTTTTAAATTAATTTTTTCAGCACAATTATGCTATCATATAATTATTTCCTCTATTCATTTTTTCAGCCGTAGTTATACAACCAGAGCACTGTTATGTCTGTCTGTGGAGACATCTATATTCTCTTTTGGTATGCTTGTACCGGTTTACAAATTTGGAAGATAAAGAAAGATTCAAACCTTTGCATTCTCAATACACGGACAGATAGCCCATGCAGCACTGGCCTGAACGTCTGGGTTCTGGTTCTTGAGTAATGACCACAGTAGTCGAACACCATCTAATCTGTCTATAATACTGGAATATAAACGGATAATATGATTCACAACAGCCGGACACCATCTAATCTGTCTATAATACTGGAATATAAACGGATAATATGATTCACAACAGCCGGACACCATCTAATCTGTCTATAATACTGGAATATAAACGGACAATATGATTCACAACAGCCGGACACCATCTAATCTGTCTATAATACTGGAATATAAACGGACAATATGATTCACAACAGTCAAACACCATCTAATCTGTCTATAATACTGGAATATAAACGGATAATATGATTCACAACAGCCGGACACCATCTAATCTGTCTATAATACTGGAATATAAACGGACAATATGATTCACAACAGTCAAACACCATCTAATCTGTCTATAATACTGGAATATAAACGAATAATATGAACTAACTACCAATCTGTGCCTTCAATTTTACTTCTTTTCCACACCTTCAAATTTCACCTGTCCTATACCACAACATTACCTTCTCTTCCACCCATCTGGCCCATAAATTGTACCTTCTCTTCCACCCATCTGGCACATAAATTGTACCTTATCTTCCACCCATCTGGCACATAAATTGTACATTCTCTTCCACCCATCTGGCCCATAAATTGAACATTCTCTTCCACCCATCTGGCCCATAAATTGTACATTCTCTTCCACCCATCTGGCCCATAAATTGTACATTCTCTTCCACCCATCTGGCCCATAAATTGTACATTCTCTTCCACCCATCTGGCCCATAAATTGTACCTTCTCTTCCACCCATCTGGCCCATAAATTGTACATTCTCTTCCACCCATCTGGCCCATAAATTGTACATTCTCTTCCACCCATCTGGCCCATAAATTGTACATTCTCTTCCACCCATCTGGCCCATAAATTGTACCTTCTCTTCCACCCATCTGGCCCATAAATTGTACCTTCTCTTCCACCCATCTGGCCCATAAATTGTACATTCTCTTCCACCCATCTGGACCATAAATTGTACATTCTCTTCCACCCATCTGCTCATTTTCTTCAATACTTCAATTTACCCTCTCTTCCACCTGTCCTAGAACACAACTTAACTTTCTATTTCCCCCCCCCCCTGTCCATCCTGTGAATATTACCATTTCTTCCACCTGTCCTAGACCTCAATTTTAGCCTTTCTTCCACACTCTAATAAGTAATCCATGAACTATACAGTAACACAAATTGTAATTCCACTTTTCATCTGACAAAACAATAAGAATAAGACAACAAGGATATTATAAACGACAAATAAGACAACAAGGATATTATAAACGACAAATAAGACAACAAGGATATTATAAACAACAAATAAGACAACAAGGATATTATAAACAACAAATAAGACAACAAGGATATTATAAACAACAAATAAGACAACAAGGATATTATAAACAACAAATAAGACAACAAGGATATTATAAACAACAAATAAGACAACAAGGATATTATAAACGACAAATAAGACAACAAGGATATTATAAACGACAAATAAGACAAGGATATTAAAAACGACAAATAAGACAACAAGGATATTATAAACGACGAAACATTCGGAAGATCACTTACACCATATTATCTTGTTCCTCTGCACACTGGCCGACGGCCTTCGTTACATTGACGAGCAGGGCCTGGTTGGTTCCAGTAAGTAGATTGACAAGTGGCGCGATGCCACCAGCCTTCCGGATCTGCTGTCTGTTTGGGGCCTCCTTGGCAAGCTCTCCTAAAGCACCGACAACGTTCACGAGCACCTGAATTTAAAGTTATATTATGTTCAACTACATGTACATTAAAGCGACACTACATCTCTTATCACAGCTTCCACTATATGAAATCTAACCAACTGTCTCGGAACATGACCTCTCACCTTTAGTGAGTAATGAAATTATATTTTTGTTATGTTATATTTCGGGTTTTACACCTGCATCAGCACCATTTCGGGCTATATCGCCGGCGGGCAGTTTACCTAACAACACCTTTCCTGGGCAGGCTCCAACGGTTAACCAGTACTTGGGTGCACCAACCTCCGTAAGAAACTGCCAACTTTTTCATATAAATGAGACACGGCCTGAGCGGGGCTCGAACCCGTGACCATCACTGATGATAGGGAGTAATGAAATAGTGTTGTTTGTTTTTGGGGTTTATAGACGCAATCACAGCTTAGGTAATGTGCAGATTCTCCCGCTGGTTGGTGGTGGAAGACCTCAGATCTACCAGCAAGCAGTATTACAGGCCCAGACCAGCACCCAGGTAGAACCACCGACAATCAGATACCCAGCTGGATGGCATCCGCGCATGAAATAATTCGAAACCCAAAGTGAAATGTCACAGATGCGAAAAGCCCGGAGTTCGAGCCACGCTGGAGCTGTTACGGTTGTGCCCTTAGACAAAGCATTTAGATTCCACTTTGCCTCTTCTCTCTCCCTCGTGGCGATGGATTCCATCAGGAATGAGGTCTCGAGAGTGATTAATATAAGTTGTAGGAGCTTGTTTCGCAATCGAGCTAAAATAAATTTGTATAAACTAAACCCAAAGTGAATTAAATAATGATCACCTCTTAGCTCCTGGGCTGTCCTATTAGCAGTGGTTAGCATGCTCGCTTCTCACCAATGCAACCCGTGTTCGATCCTTAGACCGGAAATTATGTGAGACTGTACGGTGGTTAAAAGATCGAACAGGTGGGTTTTCTCCGGGAACTCCGTTTTCCTCCCACATGAAGGACCACATATATATGTACAATTTCATGCGCGTCAATGAGAGGTGATTAATATAAGTCGTTAAAGCTTGTTTCGCAATCATTGTAAAGTAATTAAAGTTTACATCTTTATCTTACCTCCTCTGGTTGATCGTTCAACAACGCCACCAACAAATCAATGGTCTTCAGATCCTGGAACCGTTTAACGTTTTCCGTGCTGATGGCGCACTTCCAAATCGCGCCTGTCGCTGCCGCCAGTAGCTCTTTGTTGTCACTCTGTTGAAGTAGGGCCACCAGAGGGTCCAGACCACCGAAATGTCGCACTAAGTCTCTAGTTTCTTTTTCCTCTGCACACTAAATAATGTTCATTTATATGTTATATTTCGGGTTTTACGCCTGCATCAGCACCATTTCGGGCTATATCGCCGGCGGGCAGTTTACCTAACAACACCTTTCCTGGGCAGGCTCCAGTGGTTCCAACCTCCATAAGAAACTGCCAACTTTTTCATATAAATGAGACAAGGCCTGAGCGAGGCTCGAACCCGTGACCATCAGTGATGATAGGTTACAGTGGTATACAAGTCAGCGACCGTAACCACTGGACCATGGAGGCGGACTAAAATAATGTTCAATGAGGGCTGATAGAATATTTGTATTCATAAACAATGTTCAATGAGGGCTGATAGAATATTTGTATTCATAAACAATGTTCAATGAGGACTGATAGAATATTTGTATTCATAAACAATGTTCAATGAGGACTGATAGAATATTTGTATTCATAAACAATGTTCAATGAGGGCTCCCTAGTTTCTCCATTGTGTACATTAAACAACTTTGTGTTTGTGCTATCTAGCTTAAGCTATGTTAAATGAGGTATACATATTCAACCCTTTGCATTATGGGTAAAATAAAGGCTATATATTTCAAATATTTGTAGCAGACGACAATTCATTAATGTGTGTTTCTTATTTGTAACTGTAAACTCTGGAAATATGTCGTGGAATTTCCTTAGATTTGTGTCGTCAATCTTTTCACTGCTAGTGTTTTACGTTTATTCATCGTCACTACCGGTTGCCCATATGAGCGACGCCTCCTGAAGAGATTAGTCATTTTAGATTATTGGATGATAGTGCAATGATACAGACGCATTCCAGAATCTCCTCTGGTTCTTTTACGAGCACGGTGTGCATCACCGACACGAGACCTCGGTTTAACGTCCCATCTGAAAGACTGTTAATTTTATTAGGGTCAGACGGGGGATCGACCCTGCGAGTACATTACTGCTAGTGTATAAAGGGATAAACATAAATACAAAATTCCTTGAAAGTTGTCATATTTCCATCATTGTTTTATATATATTTTCTATAAAGTCCCGATTTGGGGAGGACAGTATCTCCTTTGAGCTACAGATAAAAATTCACATAATTGATTTTTTTAAAAATTTATTTTAAGTTTATTTAATGTCGCTACTGGTTGCCTATTTGAGCGACAGCCAGTTTACCTAACAACACCTTTCCTGGGCAGGCTCCAGTGGTTAACCAGTACTTGGTGCACCTACCCCCATAAGAAACTGCCAACTTTTTCATATAAAGAGACACGGTCTGAGCGGGGCTCGAACCAGTGACCATCAGTGATGATAGGTTACAGTGGTACAAGTCAGCGACCATAACCACTCGACCACGGAGGCGGTGTCCCACAAGATGGAGAGATTGATTATATATACATGTAAAGTAGTTTGGTTATATCATTTACATTTACCTTGAAAATCGCTGAAGCACAATGCATCTGTAGCTCCGGATCGGCCGATTTCAGATTCTTTACAAGGTCTTCTATCATTCCTTCTGTTCTGATCGCAAGCCTATAGCTTGGCTGCAACACAAAATATATACCATAACCAAATCTGAAACCACGCAAACAACTTTTTAATATTGGTACTCATGTCAGCTGTATAGTTTCCACACAAGAAACAATTTGACATTGGGATTCGGACATACAGCAGTAAGGAGAAAGTGATATGAAGTCAATGACCGTAACCACGCAGTCATGGGTACTCGTGTCAAATAAAAAATCTCTTTCTTTCCATATGTCTGATCTCGATGCTGTGAATTAACAATCTGAATGCCGTTGCTTCGATCCCATGAGAATGCTATAGTACTATTATATGCAAAGATCTTGTGCTATACACAGCCATGCTAACATACAAGATGGTCTAATATATGATGGAGCCTCCGTGGATGTAAGTGGAGCCTCCGTGGATGTAAGTGGAGCCTCCGTGATGTAAGTGGAGCCTCCGTGGATGTAAGTGGAGCCTCCGTGATGTAAGTGGAGCCTCCGTGGATGTAAGTGGAGCCTCCGTGGATGTAAGTGGAGCCTCTGTGGATGTAAGTGGAGCCTCCGTGGATGTAAGTGGAGCCTCCGTGGATGTAAGTGGAGCCTCCGTGGATGTAAGTGGAGCCTCCATGGATGTAAGTGGAGCCTCCATGATGTAAGTGGAGCCTCTGTGATGTAAGTGGAGCCTCCGTGATGTAAGTGGAGCCTCCGTGGATGTAAGTGGAGCCTCCGTGATGTAAGTGGAGCCTCCGTGGTGTTGGATAAATATGGTAATTTTCTCATAACAGAGGGTTTTTATGTCCTGCAAGAACCATGTGGTGGCATTCTTATGCAAGACACTTAAGTCCACATTGCCTCATATCTCTCCCATATGCTGATGGATTCCATCAGGAATGAAGTCTCGAGACCAAGCAATCTCGAGTTGTAAGAACTTGTTTCCCAATCAAGCTAAAATAAATTTGTATAATCTAGGATTCACCTCGGAAGCACATTCCTGCAGAGTTCCTACGACCGGAATCAACATATCCTCATGCGTCGATTTCAACAATCTGGCCAGTAACGGAATCGCGCCAGCTTTTCTCATCGCCTCCTTGTTCTTCTTGCTTTTGCTACAGCTCCACAACGCCAGCGCCCCACAACGCGCGACCTGGACATCGCGCTCCAGTTCAGCTGTCATGTTACCTGTGAGAGGGGCACAGTCTAATAAACCGACCTGTATAAATAAAACAGAACGTGTACGGTAATGTTATACATGACATTGCTCTGAGAAAATAAATGCTTTTTAAATTTGATTTCATTTCAAAAATGGTAAAAATCAGCATGTGATATAATGCCGGAACTCTATTGGCCAAGAGTTCTCGTCATGAAAGCTGTGCAAAGTCAGCATTATATAACCTATACCATAATAATGTAACTCAAATTTGATAGAATAGTAACTTTTCTAAATGTTCGGGCATTTCTTTGAAAATGTTTTCTTTTTAAAAAAAATTTCTTTTCATTTTTTTTTCACTACCGTCCATACTCGCCTATAAGGCGACCTCCCACTTTGGTCTTGAAATTTATGGTTTTGTCATGCACTCGCATACAAGATGGCTTGATAAAATGGACACCTGACCAAGTATAAATTGCATGTTTGGCTAGTGCAAGATTAAGAAAACGTAAATATTGATACCATTAACATAATAGTTTTTAGCACTCGTTTATAGGACGGGAAACCACTTTGTGACCATAATCTGGTGGTAAAAACCTTGCGTCTTATAGGCGAGTATGTACGGTATCTGAAATCACATGTCGTCTTTGAAAACACAAATTTGCATTATTAATTCCTCGGTATCAAAGAATTAACCCTTTCCTTCATAGAGATTTAGGTTAATATACTATTATATCTCCATACAAACCACAGCTATCCCACCTTCATATATATTACTGGGACTACATAGAGATTTAGGTTAGTATACTATTATATCTCCATACAAACGACAGCTATCCCACCTCCATAGATATTACTGGGACTACATGAGATTTAGGTTAATATACTATTATATCTCCATACAAATGACAGCCATTTAGCTATCATGCAGTGGGTAAGTAGTCGCCATATCTATCCCACCTCCATAGATATTACTGGTACTACATGAGATTTAGGTTAATATACTATTATATCTCCATACAAACGACAGCCATTTAGTTATCATGCAGTGGATAAGTATCGCCATATCTATCCCACCTCCATAGATATTACTGGTACTACATGAGATTTAGGTTAATATACTATTATATCTCCATACAAACGACAGCCATTTAGTTATCATGCAGTGGATAAGTAGTCTCCATATCTATCCCACCTCCATAGATATTACTGGGACTACATGAGATTCTGGCCTTTATTATGAACATTGGTTTGTTATGTTATATTTCGGATTTTGGGCTATATCGCCGGCGGGAACATTGGTTTGGCTACTTCATTGTCCATGTATGTCATATTGGTAATGGCGTCAAGAGGTGCTTCTATGAGGGAAATGGTTAAATACTTGTGCTTTATATACAGTAAATATCTTGTGAGAAGTGCTAGATGACAATATAATATAACAGACTAAAACATACGAGTTTCTTAATTCCTCCATGCTGCCTTACTGTTCTGCGGGCTCGTCTAAACTTGGCTACATTAGCGATGGTCTCAGCTGCCAAGCATTTGAGATCCTTGTCAGAGTCACGCAGGATCTTGACCATGGTCTGGAGACCTCCAAGATCAGCAATGGCACGGCGAATTTGAATATTGCGGGAAATCTCCTTCAGAATTTTCAAGGAGCCGATCTGAAATATTTACATAATATACATTTTATAGTTGGTACATTTCTTAGTAATAAATATTTGTTTGATTGTTTTGTTTGTTTCTTTGTTTTTTGGGATTAAAGTCGCACCAGCTTCAGTCAAATAGGGACTCTCCAGCATTATTGGTGGAGGAAGCCCTGGCTGCCCTTCCGAGAAGAATTGCAGACACGGGCAGGCACCCGGGTAGAACCAGCGACCTTCCGCAAGCCAGCTGGATAACTTCCTCACTTGAAAGAATTCATCACCGCAGTAGGATTCGAATCGGCAGCAGTGAGGGGCAAGCGGTTTGAAGTCAACGACCGTAACCACGGAGACGCAGCGGTGAGGGGCAAGCGGTTTGAAGTCAACGACCGTAACCATGGAGATGCAGCAGTGAGGGGCAAGAGATTTGAAGTCAACGACCGTAACCACGGAGACGCAGCGGTGAGGGGCAAGAATGAATGAATGAATGGTGTTTTACGGCGCATCGACATCTAAGGTCATGTAGCGCGCATTAAAGTTATGTTTATTGTCGAGTGTATGAAATAAAATTCTATATAAGTATATGCATTACGTAAAAATTAATACTAAGAAGTTATAAAGACGTAATGTGAGGGGCAAGAGATTTGAAGTCAACGACCGTAACCATGGAGACGCAGCGGTGAGGGGCAAGCGATTTGAAGTCAACTACCGTAACCATGGAGACGCAGCGGTGAGGGGCAAGCGATTTGAAGTCAACAACCGTAACCACGAAGACACAGCAGTGAGGGGCAAGCGATTTGAAGTCACTTCCATTATCTGTACGACTTAAACATACAGCGATCAAGGTCAAGTGATTGTCAGTCCGTATGATTTACTCGCTCGCTCATGGAGGCATCAGAAGTTAGCCGGGCTTAACCCAGCACTGGTACCCACAACAGAACTGGTACCATGTGACTCGAGGATCGAATAATTCCACATGCAGGCTTACAATGGTTAAGCGACATCAACTTAAGGGCACATTTATTAGTCTGTTATGTCGAGAAGATAAGAAGATACGTCAAAAAGTGTGAGTAGATATTTATGGTGCGTTCAACTTCTTCTCATCAATAGCAAAATTCGAAAACTTTTTTCATAAAATATGGGGTGAAATCACCACTCATTTCAGGGTTCATTCTTGGTCAGAATTTTTGGGAGAAGTGAGAAAGCGCACAATTGAGTCCATAAATGGTGTTATTTTATAAATATCAACAAAATATGGTTAAAATGCACAGTATGGCCATTAAATACAACAATTGAATAGAGGAGTGCTTTAAAATGTGCCAGTGTATCTTACTGGACACAATTTTGTATGAAAATTGTAAAAAACACACTTTTTTTCAGGGAGAAGTGGGGCCCCCAGAGGGCGAAGTCAGAGTCCTTCCCTAGGGTGATTATTTCACCCATATCGCCCTCTAGAATGTTCCCTGCATGTAAGATCCTATAAATGTACATATGAATGGATGTGTGAACAATACTCAGCTGATCTAAGAAATGTTTAAACATACCTTGCATTTAATGTCCTCTGTATCAAGGAGGTTAATGAGAACCTCAAGTCCGCCTACATCCCGGATAGCCAACTGGCACGTCTCTTGAGCCAGGTTGAAGTCCCTCATAGAACAAAGGGCAATAATCGTGGCAGTCTGGTTACCTCCCTAAACAATACAAATATTTATGGTTACCTCCCTAAACAATACAAGTATATATGGTTACCTCCCTAAACAATACAAGTATCTATGGTTACCTCCCTAAACAATACAAGTATATATGGTTACCTCCCTAAACAATACAAGTATTTATGGTTACCTCCCTAAACAATACAAGTATCTATGGTTACCTCCCTAAACAATACAAGTATTTATGGTTACCTCCCTAAACAATACAAGTATCTATGGTTACCTCCCTAAACAATACAAGTATTTATGGTTACCTCCCTAAACAATACAAGTATTTATGGTTACCTCCCTAAACAATACAAGTATCTATGGTTACCTCCCTAAACAATACGAGTATGTATGGTTACCTCCCTAAACAATACAAGTATCTATGGTTACCTCCCTAAACAATACAAGTATATATGGTTACCTCCCTAAACAATACAAGTATCTATGGTTACCTCCCTAAACAATACGAGTATTTATGGTTACCTCCCTAAACAATACAAGTATATATGGTTACCTCCCTAAACAATACAAGTATCTATGGTTACCTCCCTAAACAATACGAGTATTTATGGTTACCTCCCTAAACAATACAAGTATCTATGGTTACCTCCCTAAACAATATGAGTATTTATGGTTACCTCCCTAAACAATACAAGTATCTATGGTTACCTCCCTAAACAATATGAGTATTTATGGTTACCTCCCTAAACAATACAAGTACCTATGGTTACCTCCCTAAACAATGCAAGTACCTATGGTTACCTCCCTAAACAATGCAAGTACCTATGGTTACCTCCCTAAACAATACAAGTATCTATGGTTACCTCCCTAAACAATACAAGTATTTACGATCATACAGTTTCATCTCCAACTTAAGAACAGTAACTGAATTAACTGCAGCTTGATTAAATGCATGATTGACTAAATACAATAATGTCCACAATGTTGATAATTCGAAGTTCTGCACGTTACGCAGTATAGTGTAGAACGTTGTGCAGAGTGTAGAACGTATGTCTTAACGTTGCCAAAAGCACAATATTGACCACGGAGCAATATATCAGTGTGCTATTCATGCATTAAGGCACAGGATTTTCTTAACAGGAAAGCATAGGGCGGTCAATTCTATGTGGACATCGCACAGTGAACATCGACAATTACAGCAATTCAAATTTGCATGTATGTTCAATGTATTTTTCGTTGGAAAACATTTCGGTATGCCAGATTTATACGTGATGGAACGTGTGAATGAAGATGCAAATGTATGCACCATTTATATGTATTATTGTATATGTATTATTGTATATGTACTATTGTATATGTACTATTGTATATGTACTATTGTATATGTACTATTGTATATGTACTATTGTATATGTACTATTGTATATGTATTGTATATGTACTATTGTATATGTATTATTGTATATGTGTATTATTGTATATGTATTATTGTATATGTGTATTATTGTATATGTACTATTGTATATGTACTATTGTATATGTACTATTGTATATGTATTATTGTATATGTATTATTGTATATGTACTATTGTATATGTACTATTGTATATGTACTATTGTATATGTATTATTGTATATGTACTATTGTATATTTATTATTGTATATGAACTATTGTATATGTACTATTGTATATGTACTATTGTATATGTACTATTGTATATGTACCATTTATATGTACTATTGTATATGTATTATTGTATATGTACTATTGTATATGTACTATTGTATATGTACTATTGTATATGTACTATTGTAAATGTATTATTGTATATGTACCATTTATATGTACTATTGTATATGTACTATTGTATATGTACTATTGTATATGTACTATTGTATATGTACTATATGTACTATTGTATATGTATTGTATATGTATTATTGTATATGTATTATTGTATATGTACTATTGTATATGTACTATTGTATATGTACTATTGTATATGTACTATTGTATATGTACTATTGTATATGTATTATTGTATATGTACTATTGTATATGTATTATTGTATATGTATTATTGTATATGTACTATTGTATATGTATTGTATATGTACTATTGTATATGTATTGTATATGTATTATTGTATATGTATTATTGTATATGTATTGTATATGTACTATTGTATATGTATTATTGTATATGTACTATTGTATATGTACTATTGTATATGTATTATTGTATATGTATTATTGTATATGTACTATTGTATATGTACTATTGTATATGTACTATTGTATATGTATTGTATATGTATTGTATATGTACTATTGTATATGTACTATTGTATATGTACTATTGTATATGTACTATTGTATATGTATTATTGTATATGTACTATTGTATATGTATTGTATATGTATTGTATATGTATTATTGTATATGTGTTATTGTATTTATGTATATTGTATATGTATATTTATATGTTCTTGTATATGTACTATTGTAGTATTGTATTATGTATATGTACTATTGTATATGTATTATTGTATAGTATTGTATATGTATTGTATATGTACTATTGTATATGTGTTATTGTATATGTACTATTGTATATGTATTGTATATGTACTATTGTATGTGTATTGTATATGTACTATTGTATATGTACTATTGTATATGTATTGTATATGTACTATTGTATATGTACTATTGTATATGTATTGTATATGTGTTATTGTATATGTACTATTGTATATGTACTATTGTATATGTATTATTGTATATGTATTATTGTATATGTATTGTATATGTACTATTGTATATGTACTATTGTATATGTGTTATTGTATATGTATTGTATATGTATTATTGTATATGTACTATTGTATATGTATTATTGTATATGTGTTATTGTATATGTACTATTATATGTATTGTATATGTATTATTGTATATTACTATGTTATGTATTATTGTATATGTATATTGTTATGTACTATTGTATTGTACTATTGTATATGTGTTATTGTATTGTATTTTGTATATGTAATTGTATGTACTATTGTATATGTATATTGTATATTATTATTGTATTGTACTATTGTATATGTACTATTTATATGTGTTTATGTATTATTGTATATGTACTATTGTATATGTATTATTGTATATGTACTATTGTATATGTACTATTGTATATGTATTGTATATGTATTATTGTATATGTACTATTGTATATGTGTATTATTGTATATGTGTTATTGTATATGTACTATTGTATATGTACTATTGTATATGTATTATTGTATATGTACTATTGTATATGTACTATTGTATATGTACTATTGTATATGTACTATTGTATATGTACTATTGTATATGTACTATTGTATATGTGTTATTGTATATGTACTATTGTATATGTATTGTATATGTATTATTGTATATGTATTATTGTATATGTGTTATTGTATATGTATTATTGTATATGTACTATTGTATATGTACTATTGTATATGTGTTATTGTATATGTACTATTGTATATGTACTATTGTATATGTATTGTATATGTATTATTGTATATGTACTATTGTATATGTATTATTGTATATGTGTTATTGTATATG
>CM026392.1:58311426-58378926 GCA_014843695.1 Archivesica marissinica
GTATATGTGTTATTGTATATGTACTATTGTATATGTACTATTGTATATGTACTATTGTATATGTACTATTGTATATGTGTTATTGTATATGTACTATATGTACTATTGTATATGTACTATTGTATATGTACTATTGTATATGTACTATTGTATATGTATTATTGTATATGTACTATTGTATATGTACTATTGTATATGTACTATTGTATATGTACTATTGTATATGTGTTATTGTATATGTACTATATGTACTATTGTATATGTATTATTGTATATGTACTATTGTATATGTATTGTATATGTATTATTGTATATGTACTATTGTATATGTATTATTGTATATGTATTATTGTATATGTACTATT
The DNA here is from genome assembly GCA_014843695.1 of Archivesica marissinica. Lineage (NCBI taxonomy): Eukaryota > Metazoa > Mollusca > Bivalvia > Venerida > Vesicomyidae > Archivesica > Archivesica marissinica. The sequence continues at coordinate 58,311,792 of CM026392.1, forward strand.
GTATATGTATTATTGTATATGTATTATTGTATATGTACTATTGTATATGTACTATTGTATATGTATTATTGTATATGTACTATTGTATATGTACTATTGTATATGTATTGTATATGTATTATTGTATATGTACTATTGTATATGTACTATTGTATATGTATTATTGTATATGTACTATTGTATATGTACTATTGTATATGTACTATTGTATATGTATTGTATATGTATTATTGTATATGTATTATTGTATATGTACTATTGTATATGTACTATTGTATATGTACTATTGTATATGTACTATTGTATATGTACTATTGTATATGTATTGTATATGTATTATTATATGTACTATTGTATATGTGTTATTGTATATGTATTGTATATGTATATTGTTATGTACTATTGTATATGTACTTTTGTATATGTGTATATGTACTATTGTATATGTACTATTGTATATGTACTATTGTATATGTACTATTGTATATGTGTTATTGTATATGTACTATTGTATATGTACTATTGTATATGTACTATTGTATATGTACTATTGTATATGTATTGTATATGTACTATTGTATATGTACTATTGTATATGTGTTATTGTATATGTACTATTGTATATGTACTATTGTATATGTGTTATTGTATATGTACTATTGTATATGTGTTATTGTATATGTACTATTGTATATGTGTTATTGTATATGTATTATTGTATATGTATTATTGTATATGTACTATTGTATATGTATTATTGTATATGTACTATTGTATATGTACTATTGTATATGTACTATTATTGTATATGTACTATTGTATATGTATTATTGTATATGTACTATTGTATATGTGTTATTGTATATGTATTATTGTATATGTACTATTGTATATGTACTATTGTATATGTACTATTGTATATGTACTATTGTATATGTACTATGTTTATTGTATATGTACTATTGTATATGTACTATTGTATATGTACTATTGTATATGTATTATTGTATATGTATTATTGTATATGTACTATTGTATATGTACTATTGTATATGTATTATTGTATATGTACTATTGTATATGTACTATTGTATATGTATTGTATATGTACTATTGTATATGTACTATTGTATATGTATTATTGTATATGTATTGTATATGTACTATTGTATATGTACTATGTATATGTACTATTGTATATGTATTGTATATGTATTGTATATGTACTATTGTATATGTATTATTGTATATGTATTGTATATGTATTGTATATGTACTGTATATGTACTATTGTATATGTATTGTATATGTATTGTATATGTACTATTGTATATGTACTATTGTATATGTATTGTATATGTACTATTGTATATGTACTATTGTATATGTATTGTATATGTACTATTGTATATGTATTGTATATGTATTGTATATGTACTATTGTATATGTACTATTGTATATGTATTGTATATGTACTATTGTATATGTACTATTGTATATGTACTATTGTATATGTATTGTATATGTACTATTGTATATGTATTGTATACGTACTATTGTATATGTACTATTGTATATGTATTGTATACGTACTATTGTATATGTACTATTGTATATGTATTGTATATGTACTATTGTATATGTACTATTGTATATGTACTATTGTATATGTACTATTGTATATGTATTATTGTATATGTATTGTATATGTACTATTGTATATGTACTATTGTATATGTGTTATTGTATATGTATTGTATATGTACTATTGTATATGTACTATTGTATATGTATTATTGTATATGTGTTATTGTATATGTATTGTATATGTACTATTGTATATGTACTATTGTATATGTATTATTGTATATGTGTTATTGTATATGTATTGTATATGTACTATTGTATATGTACTATTGTATATGTACTATTGTATATGTATTATTGTATATGTATTGTATATGTACTATTGTATATGTATTATTGTATATGTGTTATTGTATATGTATTGTATATGTACTATTGTATATGTACTATTGTATATGTATTATTGTATATGTGTTATTGTATATGTATTGTATATGTACTATTGTATATGTATTATTGTATATGTATTATTGTATATGTACTATTGTATATGTACTATTGTATATGTATTATTGTATATGTACTATTGTATATGTACTATTGTATATGTATTATTGTATATGTGTTATTGTATATGTATTGTATATGTACTATTGTATATGTATTATTGTATATGTATTATTGTATATGTACTATTGTATATGTACTATTGTATATGTACTATTGTATATGTATTATTGTATATGTATTATTGTATATGTACTATTGTATATGTACTATTGTATATGTATTATTGTATATGTACTATTGTATATGACAAAATTGTTTGTTTATATTAAACAAGCCTGTAAATAAACGCCAGACCGCATGTCTATTTCACACGCACGAGTCTCTCTAACTGCAAACGTGTGTTTGGCTTTTCGTTAAGATGAAGAATAAACGCCACTGAGAAACAAATCTCTAAACAAAGATCAACAATAGTAGCAAAACCCATATAATGTGGGAAAGAAAACGAATAACTTTATAAATAATTGCTTCTGAAATTTACATAATTTAATTAGAATTGCAGGTGCTTGTCATTCGAAATTTGGTGATATAAAAATAAAATTGTTGATACCAAGGTTAATATTCAATTTAATATTCTATCAATACTGGCTTAGTTTAAACATTATTTATTTCAATATTTGTACATGCAATCAAGAAATGAACATTTTACATATAATTTAACAGCAGTAGACTGAAAGGGATTAAAACGAAAGAAAACTTATGTAATATAGTTAGTTCTTCTCCCTGCCCGTAGACTGGTTTAAAATACATTATGTTGGTTTTCTGACAACGTTAACTAAATTGTTCTTTCACATGTATAAATAATACACGTATACGATCGACTTCACAGTTAGCATTTAAAATATCAATTTCATTTTTAGACAAACCTTGAGATATTTGACAAGTTTCTGTATCTGCCAGTATTCGGACGGCAGGTCTGCATTTGTCTCGCTACGTCTCTCTACGGCCTCCTCCTCCTCCTCACTCTCTGAAGAGCTCTCGCTAAAGCTCTCCTCCGGTTCAACGGGTGTCTTACACTTTTTGCGGCTCGGTGTATGCTTCTTCTTGGATAGCTTCTTATCTTTGTCTCGATCACTAAAATAAACATTATTTGTTGGTGCTTTTTTTCCATAAGTTCCTGCAATAATACCAGCGTTTAGTTTTTAGTTATACAAATTTATTTTAGCTTGATTGCGAAACAAGTTCTTTCAACTTATATTAATCACTCTCGAGACCTCATTCCTGATGGAGTCCATCGCCATGAAGGAAAGAGAATAGGCAATGTGGAATTTAAATGCCTTGCCTAAGGGCACAATCGTAACGGCTCCAGCGGGGCTCGAACTCCGGACCTTTCGCACCTGAAGCGAATGCGCATCCACTGCGCTATCACAACTTCCACAAGTTTAGTTTTTGTTTGGTTTGTATATCGACTCGACTGTATTAGAACCATGTTTCACTATAGTAATATTTCCCTTCAACAAAAATTTACATTTTGTTTTGTATTTTTATTTAGATTTGTTTTTTTATTTAAGTTTATTTAATGTCGCTACCAGTTGCCCATATGAGCGACGCATCCTGAAGAGATTAGTCATTTTAGATTGTTGGCGGATAGTGCAATGATACAGACAAGAGACAGATTCCAGAGTCTCCTCTGCACATTTGAGCGACGGGCAGTTTACTTAACACCTATCCTGGGCAGGCTCCAGCGGTTAACCAGTACTTGGTGCACCAACCTCCGTAAGAAACTGCCAACTTTTTCATATAAAGAGACACGGTCTGAGCGGGGCTCGAACCCCGTGACCATCAGTGATGATAGGTTACAGCGCTATGTATACTTATCAGCGACCTTGACCACTAGACCACGGAGGCAGACTTAAGACTTTTACAATGCTCAACTTATTTGTAACATTTTTTTATAAATACAGTCAACCTCTGTTGCCTTAAATAGAAAACACCAGCTTGCTCGAACACGTCATCTGGTCATAGCAATGATCTCTATATAATACATGTTGTTCTACCTTCAATAATTCGAACACGGATATCTCTGGTACTCTCGAACCAGATCACCGGTCCCACAGGATCATTTACTGCTACCATTATCACCTTTGCCTCGAAAACAATCATCCGCATGCTACTTCCTCACTTCAAAGAATATACAGTCAAACCTGTGTTAGTGGTCACCTCCATTAAGCAGCCAACCTGTATTAAGAACCAGTTTCCAGATTCCCAATATGTTGCTTTACTATACAGTTTCCCTCTATTAAGCAGCCACCTGTGCTAAGCAGCCATTTTCTGTGATTCCCTTGGCTGGCTGCTAAGCTTAAGACAGGTTTGACTGTAACCTTATTAGCGTCCAATCTACAGCGATGATGGCAAGTGATTGCTTTAGCTCACCTTTCTTTGTATTCCTCCATTCCTAGAGCTTTCCATTTCAACGATGGCTCTAGTCTCCTCTTCTTTTGAGATTTACCCTTCTGTTTGCTGTCTTTATCTTTTGAGTATTCCTTCATGTACTTATGTTCCTGTGCATGCTCCTTACTGTGTTCATCACTCTCATGATCGTGTCTTACATCGCTATGAAGCATAACTGTGTCATCCTTGTCTTTGACCTGTGCAGAATAATTAACATCAGTTACCCAGAACTGTGCATATATACCGGAACTGTGCATATATACCCGGAACTGTGCATATATATCTGGAACTGTGCATATATACCCGGAACTGTGCATATATACCCGGAACTGTTCATATATACCAGAACTGTGCATATATACCCGAAACTGTTCATATATACCAGAACTGTGCATAAATACCCGAAACTGTGCATATATACCAGGAACTGTTCATATATACCCGGAACTGTGCATATATACCCGGAACTGTGCATATATATCCGGAACTGTGCATATATATCCGGAACTGTGCATATATACCCGGAACTGTGCATATATACCCGGAACTGTGCATATATACCCGGAGTTGTGCATATATACCTGGAACTGTGCATATATACCTGGATATGTGCATATATACCTGGAACTGTGCATATATACCCGGAACTGTGCATATATACCCGGAGTTGTGCATATATACCTGGAACTGTGCATATATACCTGGAACTGTGCATATATACCCGGAACTGTGCATATATACCCGGAGTTGTGCATATATACCTGGAACTGTGCATATATACCCGGAACTGTGCATATATACCCGAAACTGTGCATATATACCCGGAATTGTTCATATCAGACATGGGGTAATCGGTAATCGCAATCGATTGCAATCGATTACAAGTTGTCAAGTAATCGCAATCGTAATTGATTACAATTACAATTTTGCCAAAGTAATTGTAATTGTACTTCATATATACCCGGAACTGTGCATATATACCCGGAGTTGTGCATATATACCTGGAACTGTGCATATATACCTGGATATGTGCATATATACCTGGAACTGTGCATATATACCCGGAACTGTGCATATATACCCGGAGTTGTGCATATATACCCGGAACTGTTCATATATATCCGGAAATGTGCATATATACCCGGAACTGTTCATATATACCCGGAACTGTTCATATATACCCGGAACTGTTCATATATACCCGGAACTGTTCATATATACCCGGAACTGTTCATATATACCTGGAACTGTTCATATATGCCCGGAACTGTTCATATATACCCGGAACTGTTCATATATACCTGGAAATGTGCATATATACCCGGAACTGTTCATATATACCCGGAACTGTTCATATATACCCGGAACTGTGCATATATACCAGGAACTCAGAAATGTGCATATATACCCGGAACTGTTCATATATACCAGGAACTCAGAAATGTGCATATATACCTGGAACTGTTCATATATACCCGGAACTGTGCATATATACCAGGAACTCAGAAATGTGCATATATACACAGAACTCAGAAATGGGTTATGAAACTTCATTGAGGTCCGGAGTTCGAGCCCCGCTGGAGCCGTTACGATTGTTCCCCTAGGCAAGGCATTTAAATTTCACATTGCCTCTTCTCTCCCGCTCGTGGCGATGGATTCCACAGGAATGAGGTCTCGAGAGTGATTAACATAAATTGTAAGAACTTGCTTCGCAGTCGAGCAAAAATAAATGTGTATAAACTAATCTTCATTGACCGATTTCATTTCCTTTTAAATAATTTTCCAGATCGGTGTTTCAAAACGTTTTGATTACTGAATCGGCAACTTAAAATTTGGTCGAGAACCGGCAGTTTCGCAACCCTGAATATTACGAATAATACTATCATAGCCTATAAAGCAAACCTTTAAGGAAAACGCCTGCTTTTCTATCATCTCTGCAAATTTTGGACTTTTATCTTTGAGCAATGTGACGAGTTCGCGGTACGAATCTCCTTGTTTGTTGTAATCAAGCTCTCCGACCTTGTTTGGATCGACTCCCTGAAATAAAACATAATTTCAATTTCACTAATATTCACCATTAAGTCATATAATTATACTGTATATTATATGTACTGTAAATGATCGCCCATAAATCATATACATGTATGCTGTATATTATATGTACTGTAAATGATCGCCCATAAATCATATATATGTATACCGTATATTATATGTACTGTAAATGATCGCCCATAAATCATATACATGTATATTATACATACTGTAAATGATCGCCCATAAATCATATACATACCGATAGTACATATTCATACATAGGTCATAAATATATGCCATAATATTATATATTGTACAGTAAATATTCACCGGTATGACGTATATATTCACCAATAAATTATATATCATATATATTCACCAATATAAGTCATTTAGACAGACAGACAGACAGACAGACAGACAGACAGACAGACAGACAGACAGACAGACAGACAGACAGACAGACAGACAGACAGACAGACAGACAGACAGACAGACAGCAGACAGACAGACAGACAGACAGACAGACAGACAGACAGACAGACAGACAGACAGACAGACAGACAGACAGACAGACAGACAGACAGACAGACAGACAGACAGACAGACAGACAGACAGACAGACAGACAGACAGACAGACAGACAGACAGACAGACAGACAGACAGACAGACAGACAGACAGACAGACAGACAGACAGACAGACAGACAGACAGACAGACAGACAGACAGACAGACAGACAGACAGACAGACAGACAGACAGACAGACAGACAGACAGACAGACAGACAGACAGACAGACAGACAGATCTATTAGCTTTCGATTTAATCCATTTTCGCTTTGTATACAATAGATATGTACTGTACATTATGAACGAATAAATACGGCGACTGGGGCTATTATTAGTGGAGGAAACGTCAGACCTGGATGTATCTACAATCAGTATTGCAGGCACGGACGGACACAATGGTAGAACAACCGCTCTACAGCAAGCCAGCTGGATAGCTTCCTCACATGAAAGAATTAAATAAACCCAAGTGGGATTCGAACCTACAGCTGTGAAGGGCAAGTGATTGGAAGTCAACAACCGTCACCACTCGGCAACGGAGACCCGAACGGTGGCTTGAATTGGTCATCATACATACGCTGTTGCAATAGTATCCGCTGGTGTTGGCAGTAACGAACACATAGGCTGTATCATGAGGCTTAATCTGCATGTAGCATATATCTCCGTGCAGTTGTCGCCACGGTTGCGCCCGGCATCCGTTCTGGAACACGTACATATCACCTGCGAACGTATAATAAATACAACTAGAAATTCGGAATAGAATCTGATAAAAGTTCAAATTAATACTACATGTGTGGTGCTTTGCTTCCAGCACAGACAGACACCATGAAACAATGATTTGATTCTCTAATCTGAAAGAATGCACGAGTTCGCTTCAGGTGCGAAAGGTCTGGAGTTCAAGCCCCGCTGGAGCCGTTATGATTGTGCCTTAGACAAGGCATTTAATTCCACGTTGCCTCTCCTCTCTACCTCGTGGCAATGGATTTCATCAGGAATGAGGTCTCGAGAGTGATTAATATAAGTTGTAAGAACTTGTTTCGCATTCGAGCTAAAATAAATTTGTATAAACTATAAACTTAAGAAAGCATGACACGAAATGTCATGCAGCAAATAAAAAAATTTCACGCCCAATTATAGTATCACAGATAAAAGTGTAAATGTGGTCATTCGTGTGGGAGGAAACGGATTACCCAGAGAAAACCCACCTATCCGATCTGGCGACCTCGGTACCATCTCACATATTTCCCGGTCCGAGGATCGAACCAAGGTTGCATTGGTGAGAAGCTAGCACACTAACCACTGCGCTAATCGGACAGGTTCAACATCATACAAGTTTGGTCAAAGCTTAGAACACAATAATGACCATAAGGTACAAGAGGAAATCATTTGATAGTAGATAAATGATGTCTCAAGGTGTGAAGATCGTCCAGAAACAATTCAAGTTGTGACAATGATAGAATATCGTCCAGAATCATCTGTTGTTGTGACACAGTATTGTTTTATATGGTCTGTACGTACCCCAGTACTCGATGGACTCCAAACAGTACTTCTCGTCATCACGTCCCGACAGCTGCTTTAGAATATCCACCTCGCCGTTCACCATGGGAGGGGTCAGCCGTACCTCACTGAAAATATGGTGTTAATGTATTATCTGTTTTTTAGGAGTAATTTAGGTCATACTGTGTGTTTTACGTTTATTTATCGTCGCTACCAGTTGCCCATATGAGCGACGCCTCCTGAAGAGATTAGTCATTTTAGATTTTGGAGGATAGTGCATGATACAGATAGAGACCGATTCCAGAGTCTCCTCTGGTTCTTTTAACGTGCACGGTGTAATGTACCGACGCGAGACCTCAGTTTAATGTCCCATCTGAAAGACTGTTCATTTTATTAGGGTCAGACGGGGATCGAACCTGCGATCCCTGGATTACCAGTCCAGCGTGTTACCACTGGACTACAGATTTGTATGTTCTTAGGTCAAACGGCGACTCTCCAGCTATTAATGGTGGAGGAAGACTCCAGGTGCCCCTCCAAACAGAGCTTTTGACACACACGGGCACCTGGGTAGAACCACTGACCTTCTGCAAGCTAGCTGGATAGCTTCCTCACACAAAATAATTTGACACCACCCAGTGGGGTTCGAACCTACAGCAATGAGGGGCAAGTCAACGACCATAACCACTCAGCCACAGTGGCCACTCTGTTGTGTTGTAAACATTTCGGTTAATATAACAATATATAGAAAACAAAATACGTGTAACCGTTGGCCACCATAAATGTGTCAAATCAACTTTCTACAAAAACATGATTAAAGTTTCAAAGTCTCGTGATATAATAACGTTGCATGGAATAATGGTTTAACGTTCAGATCTGTTGCATGGACTAGTGGCTTAAGGTTCAGATCTGTTGCATGGACTAGTGGTTTAATGTTCAGATCTGTTGCATGGACTAGTGGTTTAATGTTCAGATCTGTTGCATGGACTAGTGGTTTAAGGTTCAGATCTGTTGCATGGACTAGTGGTTTAATGTTCAGATATGTTGCATGGACTAGTGGTTTAAGGTTCAGATCTGTTGCATGGACTAGTGGTTTAATGTTCAGATCTGTTGCATGGACTAGTGGTTTAACATTCAGATCTGTTGCACGGGCTAGTGGTTTAATGTTCAGATCTGTTGCACTGGCTAGTGGTTTAATGTTCAGATCTGTTGCACTGGCTAGTGGTTTAATGTTCAGATCTGTTGCATGGACTAGTGGTTTAACGTTCAGATCTGTTGCATGGACTAGTGGTTTAATGTTCAGATCTGTTGCATGGACTAGTGGTTTAATGTTCAGATCTGTTGCACTGGCTAGTGGTTTAATGTTCAGATCTGTTGCACTGGCTAGTGGTTTAACGTTCAGATCTGTTGCATGGACTAGTGGTTTAATGTTCAGATCTGTTGCACTGGCTAGTGGTTTAACGTTCAGATCTGTTGCATGGACTAGTGGTTTAATGTTCAGATCTGTTGCATGGGCTAGTGGTTTAAGGTTCAGATCTGTTGCATGGACTAGTGGTTTAATGTTCAGATCTGGTGCATGGACTAGTGGTTTAAGGTTCAGATCTGTTGCATGGACTAGTGGTTTAATGTTCAGATCTGTTGCATGGACTTGTGGTTTAACATTCAGATCTGTTGCACGGGCTAGTGGTTTAACGTTCAGATCTGTTGCACGGGCTAGTGGTTTAATGTTCAGATATGTTGCACTGGCTAGTGGTTTAATGTTCAGATATGTTGCATGGACTAGTGGTTTAACGTTCAGATCTGTTGCACGGACTAGTGGTTTAATGTTCAGATCTGTTGCATGGACTAGTGGTTTAATGTTCAGATCTGTTGCATGGACTAGTGGTTTAATGTTCAGATCTGTTGCACTGGTTAGTGGTTTAATGTTCAGATTTGTTGCACTGGCTAGTGGTTTAACGTTCAGATCTGTTGCATGGACTAGTGGTTTAATGTTCAGATCTGTTGCACTGGCTAGTGGTTTAACGTTCAGATCTGTTGCATGGACTAGTGGTTTAATGTTCAGATCTGTTGCATGGGCTAGTGGTTTAAGGTTCAGATCTGTTGCACTGGCTAGTGGTTTAAGGTTCAGATCTGGTGCATGGACTAGTGGTTTAAGGTTCAGATCTGTTGCATGGACTAGTGGTTTAATGTTCAGATCTGTTGCACTGGCTAGTGGTTTAATGTTCAGATTTGTTGCACTGGCTAGTGATTTAACGTTCAGATCTGTTGCATGGACTAGTGGTTTAATGTTCAGATCTGTTGCACTGGCTAGTGGTTTAACGTTCAGATCTGTTGCATGGACTAGTGGTTTAATGTTCAGATCTGTTGCATGGGCTAGTGGTTTAAGGTTCAGATCTGTTGCACTGGCTAGTGGTTTAAGGTTCAGATCTGGTGCATGGACTAGTGGTTTAAGGTTCAGATCTGTTGCATGGACTAGTGGTTTAATGTTCAGATCTGTTGCACTGGCTAGTGGTTTAATGTTCAGATTTGTTGCACTGGCTAGTGGTTTAACGTTCACATATGTAGTATGGACTAGTGGTTTACCTAGTGATATGTTGTATGGACTGTTGAAGTAATTGATGATCGAGTCTGTTTAGCTGTAACTGTAACTTCAACTGTAGTTTCTTCTCCTCTACCTCGCTATGACCTTCTCCACCTTCCTGCTTGGCAGCCTGCTCTACCTCTTTTGTAATCTCCTCAATGAATCTTAAAAATAGTGTGTACACATAAGTCGATATTATATGCTTCTAAAATGTGCTCTCAAATGAGCAACCAACCAAACAACCTTAAATTTGGTTTAGAAATAATAAATATCAACCGTGGTATATCGCAGAATAACCCGAGTTTGAAGTTCTTATGCGTAGAAATATATCACGAAGGCCGAAGGCCTGAGTGATATATTTCTACGCATAAGAACGACAAACGAGGGTTATTCTGCGATATACCACGGTTGATACTTATTATTTCGATTCTAACACGACTTACTTCTAATAATTTCAACGGAGTATTTTCTTCAAACGCCGCTGCATTTGGCTTTCGAAATTTCCTCCCGCGTAAAGGGGTGATGACGTTATTTTTTATAGAAAATATCAATCTAGTGCATAAATGAACAAAAGTTGTAACTGATCAATAATTTTATTTATTTTGTCAAATAAAACTGTACAGAATAGTAACTGAAACGTTACATAACAGAAAAACAAGATGGACAAGAGATTATCTGATTCTAAAAATAGCTCACTTCCGTGAATTCCAACGGTATTTTTTACAAACATCGCGTGACTTTCATTCATAAAACTTTACACGCATTGTAGAAATGACGTAGCCAAAACATGGTGCGCGTGCAGCATAGTTCAAGGTAGGTATATTGCAGAATAACCCGAGATTGGTTTTACTCTAGACGTATGTATGTTATTAGCTGGGTCGTGTTAGAATTCATAATAATGCCAAAACTATATATATTATATATCTCTATATTTTTGCCTGGTAAGCATAGAGTGGAGTGATGCTAACCACGAGGTTTGGGGTGCATATACTACATATCTCATCTTCATACACATATATTATAAATAAATTGAACTTTTTTTCATTTCTTTTTCGTTAACAATCCTTATTTTATAATAGTCAACACATATTTATCACAAAGCTTAATTATATATATCTGGTATTTTTCTACATCAGATCATACATAACAGAAATTGTTCATCCAACATTGTTAATTTAGTTTGAAAGGTTGGGGAGGGCTGCAAATAATGTTGTCATAACTTGTAGTCTAACCCCATTTGCTTTTTTCCAGATTAAATCGTATACAGCAATAATAATAATTCCTAATAAAATTTCATATTGTTTTCCACGTATTTCATTGTATGTATAATTGTAAAGTATGAAAAAATGCAATAAAATATTATTAATATCTATCAGCTCTTTTATTTCTCCTAAATCGACGTCTAGCTAAAACCATGGATACACGATTGAATATTGCACAGTATTTCTATTCTAACCTGTATACTGCATTGTCATCCCCTTCTACCGTGGCAAATCTGTCACCAAGCATGTTTGTTGCTGGATCACGATTGGCTGGAAAGATAGAAAAGTCAGTATCAAATCATAGTAAGTACCTTATTTATTTGGACGTCGACCTCACTCATAAGTCAAGTAGGTAGTGTACATGTATATACTTCATAAGTCGACCTAACTCACAATTCAAGGGTGGTAGTGTACATACTTTATCATAAGCCAAGGTGGTAGCGTACATACTTTATCATACATCAAGGTGGTAGTGTACATACTTTATCATAAGTCAAGGTGGTAGTGTACATACTTTATCATACATCAAGGTGGTAGTGTACATACTTTATCATAAGTCAAGGTAGTAGTGTACATACTTTATCATAAGTCAAGGTGGTAGTGTACATACTTTATCATAAGTCAAGGTGGTAGTGTACATACTTTATCATAAGTCAAGGTGGTAGTGTACATACTTTATCATAAGTCAAGGTGGTAGTGTACATACTTTATCATAAGTCAAGGTGGTAGTGTACATACTTTATCATACATCAAGGTGGTAGTGTACATACTTTATCATAAGTCAAGGTAATAGTGTACATACTTTATCATAAGTCAAGGTGGTAGTGTACATACTTTATCATAAGTCAAGGTGGTAGCATACATACTTTATCATACATCAAGGTGGTAGCGTACATACTTTATCATAAGTCAAGGTGGTAGTGTACATACTTTATCATACATCAAGGTGGTAGCGTACATACTTTATCATAAGTCAAGGTGGTAGTGTACATACTTTATCATACATCAAGGTGGTAGCATACATACTTTATCATAAGTCAAGGTGGTAGTGTACATACTGTATCATACATCAAGGTGGTAGCATACATACTTTATCATAAGTCAAGGTGGTAGTGTACATACTTTATCATACATCAAGGTGGTAGTGTACATACTTTATCATACATCAAGGTGGTAGTGTACATACTTTATCATAAGTCAAGGTAGTAGTGTACATACTTTATCATAAGTCAAGGTGGTAGTGTATATACTTTATCATAAGTCAAGGTGGTAGTGTACATACTTTATCATAAGTCAAGGTGGTAGTGTACATACTTTATCATACATCAAGGTGGTAGTGTACATACTTTATCATAAGTCAAGGTGGTAGCGTACATACTTTATCATAAGTCAAGGTGGTAGCGTACATACTTTATCATAAGTCAAGGTGGTAGTTCCTTAAAATCTGTAAAATGAGTTAGAGATTCATAGCCTTGCGGACAGTATGCAATCGCATGTATTTCTAATGTTGGTACTTTTTCACTGCAAACAAAATATTTCAGCAAAGACTTGCATGTATATATAAACCGATGGACATGAACTAATTTTACAAAAAAATTGTATTTAAGTTTATTTAACGTCGCTACCGGTTGCCCATTTGAGCGAGGGACAGTTTACCTAACAACACATTTCCTGGGCAGGCTCCAGCGGTTAACCAGTACTTGGTGCACCAACTTCCGTAAGAAACTGCCAACTTTTCATATAAATAGACACGGTCTGAGCGGGGTTCGAACGCCGTGACCGTCAGTGATGACAGGTTTCAGTGGTATACAAGTCAGTGACTTTAACCACTCGACCACGAAGGTGGTTTATTTTACCTAGAGGAACAAACTAGTACTTAAAAGTTATGAAAAAGGGCAACATACCTTCTAGACAACTGCGGACTTCCGTGAGCTTCTGGTCGCCGCACATTCTCAGTACATTCTCACAGTACTCCAGGGACATGACAGACACGGCGTACACATCTGCGCCCATTTTCTTCAATGTGAACATAGGGGATCCATCCTTCTCACTAGTCTGTGTAGATACATGATCTTCTCCCCTGAAGCACAATCAAATTTTCTATTAACATATGGTTTTCCGCTTAGCGCAATGGTTAGCGCGCTCGCTTCTCACCAATGCAACCCGGGTTCGATCCTTGGACCGGGAAGTATGTGGGATGGTACGGTGGTCGCCAGAACGGACAGGTGGGTTTTCTCCGGGTATTCCGGTTTCCTCCCACACGAATGACCACATTTACGCTGTCATCCGCACCAACGAGAGTGGTTAATATAAGTTGTTAGAACTTGCTTCGAAAACGTTGTAAAATAAATAAAGTTTAAATTGTATTAACATATGATGTATGACGTATCCTACTTCTGTATTAGCACTTTAGAAGGGCTCAAACTAGACCCAAATTTTTGGGAGAAGTGAGAAAGCATGTGATTGCGTCATACAATGGCATTATTTCATAATAGGGTTACAATGCACAATTTGACCACTAAATACAATATTTGAATATTGAATTTGAGTGCTTTACAATGGCAAGTATATCTTACTGAGCAATACATGTATGTTGTTTGAAAATTGTAAAAAAAATATTTTTTTAATTTTATTTTTTTAGGGCGAAGTGGTGCCCCCAGGTGGCGAAGTCAGGATCCCAAGGGAGACTACTTTGTCCATGTCGCATGCTAGAATGAGCCCTGTTTAGTATAAGCAACTGATTATTCATTATTTGATTAATAATAAATCATATGATACTGACAGGGACAAATCGATCTAGCTATTACATTGGTTAATACTTAATACTCTTTAGAAACCTCACAGCAGTACACAAAATATGCAGGAATAAATTGGTTACTGTGTGCATGTGAGGTCCCGGAGGGTCTATTTTTCACCAAGTAGAGTACAGGCCCGTAGCCACACTGAGGCACACCGAGGTAATAGCCTCGGTTAAAATTTCCAAAACAAAAATAAATAAATAAAATGTAAAAAATATCCCGTTGCTGTACAAAATGTTGACTGCTAGAGAGCTGAATGGTCAGTACATAATTATACGTCTAAACTCATTAAATCAGAAAACGTAGGAAATCGCTTCTATACCCCAACAATTTTAAGGGGGAATTCGCCCCCAGAACCCCCTAGATTGCCTCGGTTGAAATTTTCCTCTGGCTACAGTACTGGTGTAGACATTTGGTAATTCCTTAGTTTATATAAATTTATTTGAGCTCGATTGCGAAACAAGGTTTTACAACTTATATTAATCACTCCCGATGGAATCTATCGCCACGATGGAGAGAGAAGAGGCATGTGGAATTTAAATGCCTTGTCTAAAGACAGAATCGTAAATACTCCAGTGGGGTGGGCCTTTTGCACCTGAAGCTACCACGCTACCACTGCGCTATCACGACTTCCACTGGTAAATCCTTCTAGAGTTGAGTGAATTTTTTTGGAACTGATTTTGGGACAGAGTTCCACAATTAATGTTTTATGTACCGTAATTATCGATGTATAACACCCACTGCGCGCTATACAGCAAATGACGGTATTATATTCTAATGAGTAAAATTAACAGCATAATTAAAGTGAGACCATCTAATTAATTTTTTTTAAATCTGCCATTAATCGCTCATGTGATATTTCCCCAAGGTTTACAGCCTGATCTGTCTTAACCCATTCAACACCAAGTAACTCACATGGACTGGTCCATGATATTCATAAACCAATAAATGAATCAGAAAATCACATTTGGACAAGTTCATTTATCAAAATGGGTAATTATGTCTAAAAATAGTCATATCACTGACAAAAAGTGCAGATCCTGATGAGACGGCTCGTCACGAGCCAGCTCATCTGGATTTACACTTTTTGTAAGCCTATTTAGAGGTCTGTGGTGTTGAAAGGGTTAAGCAGGGTGTTGATTGTGCCGGATTAATCTAAAATATTGTTGCAAGTTTGACAGATGTGTCGAAACGTAGTCAGATTTCCTTAAGCAAGGCCTCATACCACCACCACATTGTGTCAAGGCGACTTTCAGTCAGGTTTCCATACACACCAGGCCACACACCACCATTCCATTTTGTCAAGGCGAACCCTTGTTGCTATATGTGTCTAAACATTTAGTCAGGTTTCCATACACACACTGGCATCCCATTTTGTCAAGGCGAACCCTTGTTTCCAGATTTGTCTAAACATTTAGTCAGGTTTCCATACACACAAGGCCACACACGGCCATCCCATTTTGTCAAGGCGAACCCGTGTTGCCAGATGTGTCTAAACATTTAGTCAGGTTTCCATACACACACTGGCATCCCATTTTGTCAAGGCGAACCCTTGTTTCCAGATTTGTCTAAACATTTAGTCAGGTTTCCATACACACAAGGCCACACACGGCCATCCCATTTTGTCAAGGCGAACCCGTGTTGCCAGATGTGTCTAAACATTTAGTCAGGTTTCCATACACACAAGGCCACACACCACCATCCCATTGTGTCAAGGACCCGTCCCCGGAATATATATGAACACAGATTGGTAAACACACGAATGAGTAAGTAAACATACTTCTCTGTGTATCCTCCAGACAGTTTGTCCTTTCTAAGAGTAGTTGTCCATGTCAATGCCGACTTAAACACTAGTTTAGTCTCTTCTGGGTACTTGCCACCAAATGCTTCCACCCAGCTCAGGATTGTGTGTAGCAAGTCCTCATTCATCTTGGTGAACTCAAGCTTTCCACCAGAGCCCCCTTTGGCTGAGGTCCACTGGGCTGCACGTTGCAGTGCCTGACCCATGTTTGTTTATTGCTCTTCTTGCGATATTTTAATGGATATTTCTGAAAGAAAAAAACACAGTTTTAAGAATTGACGAATTCTTAATACATCACAGACCTCTAAATAGGTTTTCAAAAAGTGTAGATCCAAATGAGCCGTCTAATCAGGATCTGCACTTTTTACCAGTAATTATACTATCTTTAGTAAAAATTACCCATTTTGATATAAATGAACTAGTCCAAATGTAAATTTCTGATCAATTTATTGGTCTAAAAATAGAATGGAGCAGCCCATGTCTGTTACTTAGTGTGAATGGGTTTAATCATTAGATATGCAGTTCATTATCTTCAGCTAAGAATTGACACACAGGGTTCATTCTAGGTCAGAATTTTTGGGAGAAGTGAGAAAGCGCGTGATCGCTTCCTTAAATGGTGTTCTTTAATATACTTGTGCAAAATAGGGTTAAAACAACCATTAAATACAACATTTGAATAGAAGGAGTGCTTTATAATTAGACAAAATTTTGTTTCGTAAAAACATTTTTTTTTTAGGGAGAAGAGGGCGAAGTCAGGGTCCCTAGGGCGATAATTTCGCCCACATCGCCCTCTAGAATGATCCCTGACACACATAATTTGTGCTAGCTATGCTGGAGAAATGCAATTGTTTCAAGAAAGGAGCATAGCAGTACACTATCATAGTATGGACTGTAAGCACAACAAGTGTCACTTTTACAATATTGGTAGACAAGCATTATCGTCCATTAGAATAAATCCATCACCTACTGCACCAGCATACAATCTCACCTAGGTATCTAGAACCTCATCTCCGTACCACAGGGCAGTTAGTGTGCCCTGGTCAAGGACAACGAGGTCTGTACCCAGCATACAATCTCACCTAGGTATCTAGAACCTCATCTCCGTACCACAGGGCAGTCAGTGTGCCCTGGTCAAGGACAACGAGGTCTGTACCCAGCATACAATCTCACCTAGGTATCTATACTGAACCAAAAAAGAAACTTTCGCAAAGTAGGTCTTAAACTTATAAGGTTAAATACAACATGTAGAAAAATGTGTATATGTAGTAGTTTACACTGACGTCCTACTTTGGGAAATCGGTCAGATAATCACCTCATGTCGAACGATATCGTCTGTTTTGACAAAACCTCCATTTTCACGTGCACGCACGGGGGTGGACATATCCGGTTTACATGTGTTAACTTTTTTCACTGCAAGTTATTGCACTTGACGACTACAGTCATAAAAATACCTAAACACCTTTATATCGATACAATTTGGGCAAAATTTCGATGCCTCGAATTGCGAAACATTTAAGAGAGAGAGCCGTTGGGATGCTGGAGGGGGCGTCAACGGAAGAGGTGGCTGCGCACGTTGGATCATCTGTGCAGGCAGTTAGAAGTCTGAGACGGCGGTTTGTGCAGACCGGAAGCACGGAAGATCTTCCACGTAGCTGTAGACCACGTGTAATCACGCCGGCGCAAGACCGCTATATTTTGAACCAACATTTACGAAATAGTTTTTTAACTGCGACAGCTACAGCGTCTGTCACCCCAGGTACTTATAACCCCAGGATTTCCGCTCAAACTGTACGAAATCGTTTGGCTGAGAACAATTTACGTGCACGTCGTCCCTACGTCGGAACAGTATTAACGGATCGTCATCGCCGTGACAGGCTTCAATGGGCTGATAGACACATCAACTGGACAAGGCAAGACTGGCGGACGATTCTTTTTTCAGATGAATCCAGGTTTGCATTGTCCAATAGTGATGGTCGGATCAGGGTCTACCGACATAGGAATGAACGTTACGCCGACTGTTGCGTTCTTCAGCGGGATCGTTTTGGCGGTGGGGGTTCCGTGATGGTCTGGGCCGGAATAAGTTATGGGTATCGTACCCAATTAGTGGTCATTGATGGCAATTTGAATGCTCAAAAGTATAGAGACCGTGTCCTTGCCCCACACGTTGTTCCTCTTACAAAATCACGGCGTTATTTCTGTGTTTCAGCAAGACAACGCCAGACCTCACGTCGCCCGTGACAATATCCAGTTCTTGCGAAACAACAATATTGATTTCATAGACGACTGGCCCTCAAAAAGCCCGGATCTAAATCCCATCGAGCACCTTTGGGATAATCTTGACACACGTGTATGGCAACGTCAAAATCCGCCTGGTAACGTCAATGAGCTCCATGACGCTTTGCTAGAAGAGTGGAATAATATACCCCAGGCTCAAATTAATAATCTCATCCACTCAATGCGTCGTCGCTGCCAAGCTGTTGGCAATGCTCGCGGTGGGCATAACCGTTACTAAAGCAAAAAAAAATTGAATAGACACCTACCTCAAATGAAATTGAAAAATCCAATGAAATTGATAATAACTGTAAATGAACATTGATGAATTGATTTTAAATTATTGTGCAATAACAAATACGAATAAAAACTGTTAATATACACATATGTGGAAACAGTCCCATTGAAGTCTCGCGAAAGTTTCTTTTTTGGTTCAGTATAGAACCTCATCTCCGTACCACAGGGCAGTTAGTGTGCCCTGGTCAAGGACAACGAGGTCTGTACATCCATCCCAGCTGATTCCACCCAAGACCATGATAGAGCAGTCATGTTCAGCAATGTTAGCTGCATGGAATCTCTCCCCTGGCCTTCGTCATACCCTAGCACGCGTGTCTGTGCAGTGTAGGTATTACCTGGAGTATCTGCTAAGATGACAGGTCGCCAGTCCATTCTGGTCCAACCAACATGGTCCACGGCCCACTCATACCATAGTCGGCAGTGGTTCCGAGAAAACGGAATACGTACACGCTCTTCTAGACCGAAGACCACTTTCGTGCAACCTTGTTCGGATGGTCTGCGTGGATACACTGAACCCAGATGCATTCTGAAGGTCTGTGTGAAGCTGGGTTGCTGTCGCAAAACAGTTTCTGCAAGTCTGGCTGATCAAAAAAACGATCTTCAGTTGCCCCTTCTCTGTCATTACCATGGGCAGGTGTGCCACACTGTTGAAACGTTGCCCATGCTCTGGTGATAACAGTATGCTGCTCGCCAAGGGCCTCACCAACATCACGATGGGTAGCCCCTTGCTCCACCATCCCAACTGCCCGCCACATTTCTGCTTCCGATAAATGTCTTCTTACATTTGCATTGGCCATATTTCATTCATAAAACTTCAGTCTTTCTAGTTTAAGTAAAGATTGAATACTTTACACATGTAGGATACATATACATGTTGTATGCAGTGCACCAAATCAGCATGAAAATCGATGGGTACATCATTTGCATGACTTGCATGAACAGTTTGCCTGTCATAAAAGTTTATGGTGTACACTGGGGACCATCTCAATACATCACTGAGCCATGTCCAATACAAATATCACATATACCGGTATATCTCATGCAAACTTTACAATGCTGTGTGAAATAGTTGGTGCTAGTAGTATAATATTATACAGGATCTCACATTTTATGAAAAGAGTTTTGAAATTCCAAAACAAGTGTAACATCCTTTTCATCACATTACCATATTGGGGCGTAGTCATATTTTTGCACAAAATAACGCTGCTACTTTCATTTTGACGCAAAATGTCAGCGCAGTTGTCATGACGTCACTACGCAAAGCAGCGTTATATTTATGCTTTAACCCTTTCAACCCCAAGTAACTGACATGGACTGGTGCATGCTATTTTTAGACCAATAAATTAACAAGAAAATTACATTTGGACCAGTTCATTTATCAAAATGGGTAATTTTATCTAAAAATAGTAATAATTATTACTGGCAAAAAAGTGCAGATCCTGATTAGACGGCTCGTTACGAGTCGGCTCATCTGGATCTACACTTTTCATAAGCCTATTTAGAGGCATGTGGGGTTGAAAGGGTTAAACAGCGTTATAATTGAGTCAAGACTTCTTTTAAATCTTATCTTGTCTTACCATTAACGTTATGTACCAATTCAATTAGATGTATACATACCGTAAAAGTTTAATTTACAAATTATAAGTATTATTCTCTCAACCAATCAGAATCCTTCCAGGTTTTATTACACGTGTGTACATATACGAAATTATGAAGATGACTGTATTACACTGGATACAGACAAAGTTATGTGATAAATATAATTATATGACAGTAATCCATGGCCTAGTGGTTAAGGCGTCCGCCTAGGGAATACGAGGTCGAAAGTTCAAACCTTGTCAGGGGTTTGTTCTGATATGGCCAGTTAGTTTGCAGCCAGCTAGTTAAATAATGGTTACCGATTGCCTACCAGCCTGGCGCCTGACATACAAGCATAGGATTCGGGAGTACCAATGTTCATAAAAATCGTGTCTCATAAGTCTGTAATGGCTGGCCCTTTAAATAGGGATGACATAAGTAAACATTTTACTCTTTTATAAGAAATCATGATATGACTGTATTACACTGGAAACAAGTTCTTACAACGAGAGACCTCATTCATAATGGAATCCATCGCCATGGGGGAGAGAGAAGAGGCAATGTGGAATTTAAATACATTGTCCAAGGGCACAATCGTAATGGCTCCAGTGGGGTGCATATTTCGGGCCTTTCGCACCTGAAGTGAATGTACTACCACTGCGTTATCACGACGTCCACGTATACATATTTACACTGCTATTGCAGTTCCATCGATGAACATATGTGTCCTAATAGCATACAATTCCGTACGAAGGTTCCCAACTAATGACATGCGCACTCGAAGATATGGGCATTCGTATTATTAGGCAGCTTTCGTCGCGAGAAAAGGCTTGTCTTAAATATAAGTAATGAATCGCGGGTTAATCGGCCTCCAGACACTTTAACCACGCCCATTATAGTTCATACCTGATGAAAACTATTAACCTGCGATTCATTCCTTAAATAATGTCATCATAGTCTCCATGCTCCATGTTTACGAGTTTCATTCGTTATTACACACAAGGGGGGGGAGTCCTTATGTTATTTATCAATTTTCATAGTTTCCCATCTTCATGTCAATGTTGTCTCAGAGGCTCTCAATGGTTGTGTAAATTTTATGGTTGTATAATCTATAGGAGCCTGTTATGCACTGCATCGCCGGAAAGTGGTAACACCAGGATATATTCCATTTGTCAAACCCCTTGTGAGGACCTAGACATGTTTTCTTGGGCAGACTTATCCGACCCCAAGCAGGTAACCAGTACTTAAGGAAAGGGATTCGAATAAGTTACTATGTAACTTTTTTTCCAAATCCTAACTGTGATGTTGCAAATATTCCTGTGTTATGTACCATTCTTGAATAAAATATTGTTTAAACTAAGCAATGTGTGTGATGTATCTTGCTCAAGAACACAAACATATGTGCCATGATCTAGTATCGAACACAGGACCCTACGATGCTCTACCACTGCACCACGGATGCCACAAGTTAACTCCACTGTTTGTGGAAGTCGTGATAGTGCAGTGGATGCGTGTTCGCTTCAGGTATGAAAGGTCCGGAGTTCGAGCCCCGCTGGAGCCGTTACAATTGTGTCCTTAGGCAAGGCATTTAAATTCCACGTTGCCTCTTCTCTCCCTCGTGGCGATGGATTCCATCAGGAATGAGGTCTCAAGAGTGATTTATATAAGTTGAAAGAACTTGTTTCACAATCGAGCTAAAATAAATTTGTATAAACTAAACTGTTGAATGTTGTAGTTTCCAACCAAACTCCAAATTTCAGTTTGTATCGATGAGATCAGATGAAAACGATGAAGCACAGAGCGGTCGTTCGACTCATTTAGTCATTGCTACAACAAATTGAACAATAAATGAATAACCAAAACGATCATCCCCGGTGACCATAATATCGGTGAATACTAATTAGCGATATCAGAACAAGTCCAAATTAACCACACATGCTCATTTTGTGTTTACTATTGACAATTTCCGTCGATTTCTGCAAGTTTCCATAGCAAAAACAAGCTGAAATGTCATTTCTACATGTAAATTTACCATCATTTATTCAAAACTTGTTTTTTTCATTACACTCGCAAGTTTTCGTTGCTAACTATCGGCTGCATTTGACAATTGTAAGGTGCCTGACGTTCATGTGACGTCAAATGATTGCCTTATAAGTTATATGGTATTTATTGCTACCGGTATAAACATCTAAGGTGAAATTTACATCATCATACTACATAATTGGTATCAATGCATAAATAAACATGGAGGCCAGTGTTGTTCAACTTGTTGGTTTTACTTTGTTATTGATTCAGTTATGATTTATTTCTTACTAACTGATATTGCATACAATAAAATAAATATCAGTATGTTTAATTGAGAGTGAAGATCATTTGCACGGTCCCTTTTTGAAACATAAATACACAGGTTATTGCCTCTGTCACCAGTAATCGGTAATCAGGGCCAGGATACACACACTTCAGTTTCACTAAAATATGTTATTCTTTTATTAGTAAAACGTAGATTCAAAACGTATCAGTTCAATACAATTTGCAGGCGAAAGAGCTAGCTAAAATATACATATTTAAGCATACACTACTTCAATAAATAAATAAATAAATAATGTGTTCCTTCCTTACCAAAATTTGCTCGTCAACTGTGTACTTCGTTGCTATGTTCTTCTGCGCATGTCACATGCTATATGGGAGGTAATCGGAAATTACACGAACAATTTCAAAATATTGTTATCATCTACCATATTCTGCGAAAATAGAGAGCACTGCAATGTGTGAACAGCTACAGAAAATACAGCATAGCAGCAAATATAATTATGGCTAATTATCTTATGGTTTCCACTGAATTTCCAATGTAATAGTAAATTGTAGTAAAATAACTAACAAAAGGAAGTGGAATAACACGTTTTATTTCTCTCTGCTTTACAAGTACACGTGTACGTGTGTGTTAGGCCCTACCAATTAATCACCTGCATGCTGTTCAAAATGTACGTTGACGGCGCGAACGTTTCAGATTCAAGGTGTCAATGACGTCATTTATTACGTCGGTCATTTAACGCACGTTTGCGTTTTAGCCAAAACATTGTTCAGTCTAAAATAATAATAATAATAATATATAGATCTATTTGTTTGTGTGAGTCTTTTGATTGGCATCTTTCTTGGTTCCTGTTTATGTGAATGATCGAATAATACTTCACTTATGAGCATTGAAAGCTAACGCCACAACTTGGTGCATACATAGTCTAAACAAACAAATATCCTCTTATTAAGTCGTTTTGAATTTGTTTCGGATAATTGTTCATACATGTATGAACTTCTAAATGCCCTCTTTTATATTTTACTTCAGGTATAGTCCATGGTGGCTGGATACATGCAGTAATTGCCCCCAGACCCAGGGTACAAAACGGACATTAATACAGACGGTATACAGACGGTATAACTTGATGGAACACAAATGTCATATTGGTGTCAGCCCATATATCAACGTGGTTGCAGGTCAAAACACAATGCGAATCCCAGATTGTTACTTTCACACAAGATGTTCATGACAACATAGAACAAGGTCGACAAACATATACCATAGTTGTGGACTTCAGTAAAGCATTCGATACGATGGACCACCATAAACTCTCTTAAACTATATAGGTTAGGCGTAACAGATCAGACTCGTTACACACATTTTTCAATTCCCGTTCCCAGAAAGTTGTCAGATAATTACCGTCCTAGCTGGGAGTTCCTCAAGGTTCCGGTTTAAGATCTTGCTTATTTCTGGCTTGCATAAATTTACTACCAGATAAGTGTTAAATGTAATGTGAGACTATTCACTAATTATATTACTGTGTTTTATCAATCAAATCAACTAACTAATCAAAACATCAGTACTGTCACATTCCTTTATAAAATACAAAACAGCCTTGTGTTGGTTAACCACCAACAACTTGTCCATACTAGAAACCAGAACTACCTAATACCGTTTCCAGGACACAAACTCATTTCCCCCTAGAAGTATACGCATATGGAATAGTCCACACCCTTCCCCGACATTTTCTGTTTATCCTCAGCTTAAGCATCTTTTCTGAGCAACTGGATCCACTCCACAAATTCTAAATTAAATAACTGCTACAGCGGGGCGCGAACTCTGGACCTTTCACACCTGAAGCGAACGCGCCACCAGTGTGCGTCTCACAACTTCCACATTGAAGACATAACTCATTGTTATGCAGCTACGAGATAGGTAATTAATGAATATGTGCATCTACATCTACAGAGCTGTCAATGGTGCATCGAGTGTCGGGGTGAGATATAGGGTTCGAAGGGGCGGCTGCCCCTCAGGGGGTCTGGGGGAAGCTGGATACACTATATGGCTCATTTTCGTTATATTTGGTGTCAAATGGCTTACATGAAATGCTACTTTGGCATCTAATGAAGGACACTTTTCACCAAGAAAACCTGATCAAGCAATAGCATTTTATGGTAAAGAAAGCTTGCAAATAACTTTTTGTAATTGAATCTTATATTTTTTATTATATTGACTTACAAGTCGGGCGCAAACCTGTCTTGGTTGTCAATTTATAATAAAACTCCGATGTAATTTGCAAGCATTTGTCACCAGCTTGAGCAAATTCAGCGTGGTCTAGTGGTTACCACATCAGGCTGATTACAATTTCGGCACAAATTCAAACCCGGGTATGACTTGCCAATTTTTCATTGAGCAAGAACATTTATCCACATTGCTAAGAACAAACCGTACAGTAAACGTTATTTGCCGAGCTTTGAGACGCAATTACTGGATAATTAAGTGTCCACTTAGAATCAAATCTAGATTTGTATATTGTATATTGATGCCCATCATGAGGGAAACTCCACAAAACCAAAAGAAGCAGCATCAAAAACAGCAGACGTGGCAAATAAACCTCCCATTCCTAACCGGGTCAAGAACCTGAGCCACCAGAAAACGGTGACGAAGACACCCTTGACTGCAAGGCCTGACACAAATGATGCACAGTCTTCGGAGAGAGTTATTGTCCCACACCATGAACCAAATCCAAGCACATCACTCGTGGTAATAGACGCAGTGAACCAATGTCATCCAACACAAGGAAAAGACTTGGAGTTGGAGCAAAAACTGAAAGACGTCAAGAAGAAGAACATTGAATTGACCAAGCGGGAGAAACTGGTGAAGCAGCGCGAAGTTGAACTGAATGAGACCACACAACAGCTAGCCCACCTGAAGACACTGGTAACATCATTGGAAGTGAAAATCAAACAGACAAGACAAGAAAACTCGCTGCTGCGGACACGAGTACTCCTGGCCACAAATGACGAAAACAATGATGTACCAGCAACACCGGCTCCAGCAAGCGAGAACACACGTGCATGTTGCGGTGCAAACAGAACCCCACATGTGACATATGTGATGCCCCAAC
This sequence comes from Archivesica marissinica, assembly GCA_014843695.1. Lineage (NCBI taxonomy): Eukaryota > Metazoa > Mollusca > Bivalvia > Venerida > Vesicomyidae > Archivesica > Archivesica marissinica. The sequence goes on from CM026392.1 coordinate 58,338,442, forward strand.
AAATACAGCCGTCATGTGTTCCCCCTCACCCAGAGTCAACAAAAAAGGACACATCAGACGAACTGCAGACCCTCAAGGACTTGTTGTCAGCAATCCTCATACAGAACCAACATCTTCTAGCTGCCGCCACCACACATAAACCAACCTCCCCACGTGCCTCCCCAAGTCCAAGCCTGGAACGCCAAGTATTTGAGTACAACCACCGTTCACCGTATGCCTGGACACCATCAGATCGCCACCTGTGGGGATTGCCGAGAGACCAGCGACCAGTAAGACCGGCAAGTGACCAATAATCCTGGAGATCATCATCACACCAGGGGAATGATACCGAGTCATGGCAACCACCCGGAGACCGGAAGTCATGGGTTCACCGTCCTTGGACAGCACACCGGGACCAAAAAGCATACAGATCCTCATGGGACAGACCAAGAACCGATACACGGCGTTCACGGGAGCGAGATTCTTGGAGATCACCAAGGCACACCAGGAGACATTACCTCCAAAGTCATAACCACAGAGCTGACCACCATGAGCGTAGCCCACATCCCCATAGAGAAGGAAGTGACACTGCCGGCAGAAACCATACAGTTCCTATGCCGACCATCTCCACTCCTCCACCCAACAACACCCTCGAACCTGCTGGACCGAAGGACAATGTACCCACCACTGTAAGTGACATCCCTGCTTATGACGTCATCCTGGACACACCTCTCATCATGCTTACTGACCCCCTGTGGTATGAAGGTACATGCTTGAGAGATCCCGACCTTCTACTGGAGTCCACTGAACCCACTACTGAGACCCAACACACACAAGGCCACGAACAAACCCTCCTGGATTCAACAGCCCATGAGGACATTCCGGAAGCACTGATACAGCCACTCACTCCAATTCCTGTCATGGCCGCCATGGCCACCCTAACAACAACACCGTCTTTTTTAGAGATGTTCTGCCCATTCACCAGGCCCCCGGACACCACAATGGTATGTCACTCGTCACCTTCAACATAGACGGCTTCAACTCCAACCAAGTACACCTTCACCACCTCTCATAATCGGCTGACTTCATATGTTTACAAGAACATTGGCTATACCATTATGAGGGCCACCAGCTGGAGACGGCCATTCCGGGATACTCTGCCATGGTGAAATGTACAGATGATGACAATCCCCTACCACCCCACTACCGACTGCCCATGGGGAAAGCTGGTGTTGCAACCCTCTGGTCCTCAAAGTTTGATGCCATTGTAGAAGCAGTGGAAGATGGAAGTGATCGTACCATTGTACTCCTTGTCCAGTCTACACCCCCAGTTTGTATAGTCAACACTTACATGCCAACAACGGGATCACCTGATCACAACCTACGCTACCTGGAGATGCTGGGAGAGGTCCGAGAGATCATCATTAAGTACTCCGACACGTACATCATGATATGGACTGGTGATGTGAATGCTTCCTTCCAGAGAGCTCAACCAACGCAGAGGGACCAGACGTTCATCAGGTTCTGTGCAGAAATGGGACTTGAATGCAGCCCAGGTATAGGAACAACGCCCACTTTCCACCACAGTTCAGGCTCTACCTCACAAATAGATCACATCCTACACCTGTCATGGCAGAAAACCATCCTGACGTCTCTCGAAGTTGAGTCACGGGCACCAACAAACTCCTCCCCGCACGACCCCGTCTTTGGCCTTCTGCAGATTTTGTCATCATCCAAGCCTGAGGCCCCAGCTTGTACCGAAAGCAGATGTCTTCGTCCAACGCTTGACACCACAGACATCCCGTCTTTCCAAGAAGCTACAGATCTAGCTATCACAGTTCTTCTGGACAATGCTGACATCCCTGTTGACACAATGATTTCCAGAATCCACGCAATCCTTATTGATGCTGCCAAAGAAACAACTCGAGAAAACCAGCACATCGCAAGAAAACCTGGTCCCCTGCCATTACACAGTGCAGTAAAGACAGTAAAGCGGCCTTTGCAAGATGGAAGTCTGAAGGGAGACCAATTATCCCATTAACGCCCAGCTATATCCAGATGAAAGCGACCAAAAGAGCTCTCCGTACCGAACAGAGGAAATCCACTGCCATGGCCCGTACCAAAGAACTAAACGAAATCATGGAAGCATCACCTGGGAATCAAAAACTCTTCCACAGACTTATCAAGAAGCAGCGACGACGCCCCAAAAGATCACCAGATGACCTGCTGTTCGATAACCCCATATCTGGTGAAGATATCCCTGCAGCATGGGCAAACTATTTCCACGACCTTGCAACCCCTAAAGAAGACCCAGATTTTGATGATGACCATTGGCACTCTGTCCAGCTTCAACTCCTACTGATGGAATTTATCCAGGAGAGGAACCTTCAAGCGGTCGAAATAACAGAGTCCCTTGTACAACAGACTGTCTCACAGCTCAAGCTTGGAAAGGCAAGTGACATCGCCGGCATCACTGCAGAACACCTACGTTATGCAAGCCCATCCCTCTACAGAGCTCTAGCCACATTGTTCACTAGTATCGTCTCCACTGGTCAGGTCCCAAGTATGCTGAAAACTGGTTTGGTCCACCCGATACCCAAAAAAGGGAAGAATCCGAGACGCCCAGATAGTTACAGACGCATCACCGTCACTTCAATCCTAGGGAAAGTCCTGGAAAAGATTCTGATGAACCCGTTGAAAGCCATCCTTGCCCCGACACAGAGTCACCAACAAAGAGGCTTCACTGATGCGTCATCATCGAATGGTGCTGCCCTGATGATATCTGAAGCCATCCAGGAAGCCAAGTCGTCCAAGAAGCCGCTGTATGTCACCTACCTCGACGCCAGTAAGGCCTTTGACGTCACATCACATGCCTCCGTCTTCACAAAGCTCCACGCACGCGGCGTTGCTGGTAACCTGTGGTGTACCTTGAGGGACTGGTATGTGGACCTAACATCACAAGTGCTGTGGAAGGGCAAGCTATCCTGTCCGTTTACAGAACTCCAAGGTGTCCGGCAAGGCGGTATTCCATCTACCGAGCAGTATAAAGCTCATACAAACGAATCTCTCAAGCTCCTGGAGGCAGAGGGCGTTGGAAACCACATCGGGAGCGTGTACATCGGGGCGCCGACATGTGCAGACGACATGGCCCTCTTGAATACGAGCATTACAGACCTACAGTTCATGAACAGCATAATGTTAGCCGAAGCGAACAGAGACCGGTACCACTTCAGTAGGACAAAAACAAAAGTCCAGGTCTACAATTCCCCGATTACCCCCGAACAATGGAATGACATTGCTCCCTTCACCATGAGCTCGGATCCAATCGAGATTGTCCCAAAACAAGACCACCTCGGCATCACACGATTCTCCAACCCACGTTCCATGGACCAGTTTACGAAGAATCGCCTGAGAACCGGCATCAATACCAGCGTTGCTCTTTTTGGTGTAGGGTTCCACGGCTCGAACGGAGTAAACCCGGTTGTTTCTGCGAAGCTTTGGAATGCATATGCAAGAATGACTTTCGGCCTAGAGACCCTACTACTTCCCCAACAGCTCATTAACGACTTCGAATCGTACCAGTACAACACACTCCGGCAAATCCAGCACCTACCAAGGAAGACCTCCAAGGCGGCTGTGCTCCTACTTCTGGGACTCTTACCGATGGAGGGTACCTCGACAAGAAGACCCTTGGTTTCTTTGGCCACATATCCAGACATGATGACACCCTTGAATATGACGTTGTCTCTCGTCAAGTGGCCATGAAGGACCTTGATTCCTCCAGTTGGACGTCCCACATCAGGAAACTCCTGGCCAAGTATGGTCTGCCAACAGCTTTTGAAGTTCTTGCCGACCCGCCTACCAAGTCGTCATGGAAGCTGCTCGTGAAATCCAAGGTCGCCACCTACTGGTATGAGAGTCTCATCCAGGAAGCCACCCAGCAATCCTGCTGCAGATATATCAACACCAGTGCCTGTAGAATGGGAAAACCCCATCATCTCTGGGAGTCGACGAGCAACACTGTCCTGGATGTCCATCGTGCTTCCGTCAAAGCGAAGCTGCTCACTGGGAAGTACCCCCTCCAGACCACCATGGGAAGATATGCTGACCAGAATGGCTGCTTCACCTGCCAGCTGTGTTCCACTGAAGTCGAAACAAGATCGCACTTCCTAACCAGCTGTATAGCCCTGGAGAACACCAGACAGAAGTGGCTCCCAGCCCTACTCGAGTACCTCCAACAGTGTAACCCCCCGGAAGATCCAACCCTCGATATGACTGACCCGGATGTACTGACACAGCTGATCTTAGACCCGTCCATATCCCTACTGATGTCACCCGATCAGACGAGCAAGGCCGAGTCTATCACCAGGAACCTCTGTTATGCCCTGCACGTTCATCGATCCCACATCCTCGAAACCCTTAATATTGACGCGAGCGGGGAAATACCTGTGCCAAGGTGTGCTGAGCCCTAATCTCAGTGTTTATAGACAGCGGATGCAGTAGCTGTGATACTGCAGTTCTCCTAGGAAAGGAGGAATTTACTACAACAAGCAACAAGCATATAGCGGCACCGGCTAGTATCTTCGTCTTTTTTTTGACAGGACTCTGTGATTCTGAAGCCATGGTTAACAAAAAGAGCGTCAGTTTTCGGGAGCCAATCATAAGTGATTATTAACGCACGGAGAGTTCCGACATCGGTCCCGAGTAGTTACGATTGTACAGCGCGACGATCAGTTTCAAATATAGCCTTGAGACATTCTAAAAATAGCAATTTGGCAAACCTAATGTGTTGCGATTTTAAAATAGCAGGGATATTATTAGTGTAGGTAAATCGTTTTTTAGAAAAAGCGTGACAATATTAAAGATACGCGTGAGAGTGTGATTTGAGGTCTAAAAGCGTGAGTCTCACGCCGAAAGCGTGAGACATGACAGGTATGCATCTACTTAATGTTTTGACTCAGTTACAATGAGAGATATTGGTTACTTACTGCCACGACCCATGACTACACTTTAAGGAGGATATGTCCCCTTAATTGGCTTACTTTCTTTTTATTGTTGTTTCATTTGCACAGCATTGTTTTCATTAACTGTCTCTGTGTATGTTTTACGTTTATTTATCGTCGCTACCGGTTGCCCATATGAGCGACGCCTCCTGAAGAGATTAGTCATTTTAGATTTTTGGAGGATAGTGCAATGATACAGACATAGACCCATTCCAGAGTCTCCTCTGGTTCTTGTACGTGCACGGTGTACAGCACGGACACGAGTCCTCGGTTTAAAGTCCAATCTGAAAGACTGTTAATTTTATTAGGGGGATCGAACATGCGATCCCTGGATTACCAGTACAGCGTGTTACCACTGGACTACAGATCCACTGTCTCTTATAATATAATAATTATTAAATCTTGATAGATATCCTACAGTATCCAATAGGAACATTACTGTAAAAAGTTGGTATCATTTACATGTAGGTAGCATGGTCTTGATAAAATCGCATATATCATACTAGTTGTAACATCTGGGCACGTATACGTTGCAACAGTAAAAACAAAGGATTCCAATTGTATGTACATATACACAGTTCGGGATAAATCGGACTTTTCTGACAAGGGAGGTAAGTGTTACACCAACCATGTCGCACATTGATTAATATGCTACTGACGTGTGAAAGAGATAACTATGATGGAAAAACATATTAGACGCGTAACCAAGTCATGTGTTGTGTAAAACTGCCAACACACTTTGTACCATCAGTCTTTTTAATCTTCAATCCCCGCTGACCTCCCCATAACATGCACGTCGTACATAGTGGGAGCACATATCGCAGCAACAGCGTAGGATACTGGGATCTTCTGGTTGTTGAACTTGCGACCCGGGACACTCGCTCGGACGGCATTGCTGTTCTACATAAGTGGTGGAGGGATGTACTGACCCTGGAGCGACTTACACGACCAGCTGTCTCGATGTCAGATCTGTTTATATGCTGTGGGATGACAAACAGTGAGGATGCTGACTAACAATGAGGATGCTGTCCCTAAGACGAGCCTTTTGAAAGGAGTAACACTCGGGACGTGTTGCCATGAAGAAAAGGAAGACGCCTCACTCAGTTGTCACTTATCAATACACCATCACCGAAAATATCAAGACCATTATCCTACAAGACAACGTTCAACTATTCAACCATACTTTACGAATACTCGATGGTGCTAGACACGCACTAAATTCATCTTCAGAGAATGCTCGTCCACATGGTTAGCCAGAGGCGAGGCTACGGAAACGGAACCATCAGCATCTACTCTTCAATGAGATGTGCGATAGCAGCGACGAGGAAAATAACGGCGATACGATTACTACGTCTTCATTTTCTAACGTTAAACTTTATCACATTCCGAAAAATGTTTAATTCGTGCAAAAAGTAGTATTTGCAAACAAGCAGATCATAGTTTGGTGATGTTTTATTGTGGAACCAGAGACTGTTTGTGTCATAGTGTCAAGTACTTGCTGTCTCGTGTGGACGACAGAACGATCATGTTATGATCCGTCATCATACATGTACACACATGATCCGTCATCATACATGTACACACATGATCCGTCATCATACATGTACACACATGATCCGTCGTCATACATGTACACACATGATCCGTCATCATACATGTACACACATGATCCGTCGTCATACATGTACACACATGATCCGTCGTCATACATGTACACACATGATCCGTCATCATACATGTACACACATGATCCGTCGTCATACATGTACACACATGATCCGTCGTCTTACATGTACACACATGATCCGTCATCATACATGTACACACATGATCCGTCGTCATACATGTACACACATGATCCGTCATCATACATGTATGTACACACATGATCCGTCATCATACATGTATGTACACACATGATCCGTCATCATACATGTACACACATGATCCGTCACCATACATGTACACACATGATCCGTCATCATACATGTACATGTACACACATGATCCGTCATCATACATGTACACACATGTTCCGTCATCATACATGTACATGTACACACACACACATGTTCCGTCATCATACATGTACACACATGATCCGTCATCATACATGTACATGTACACACATGATCCGTCATCATACATGTACATGTACACACATGATCCGTCATCATACATGTACACACATGATCCGTCATCATACATGTACACACATGTTCCGTCATCATACATGTACATGTACACACATGATCCGTCATCATACATGTACATGTACACACATGATCCGTCATCATACATGTACACACATGATCCGTCATCATACATGTACATACATGTTCCGTCATCATACATGTACATGTACACACACACACACATGTTCCGTCATCATACATGTACACACATGAGCCGTCATCATACATATACATGTACACACATGATCCGTCATCATACATGTACACACATGATCCGTCATCATACATGTACACACATGATCCGTCATCATACATGTATGTACACACATGATCCGTCATCATACATGTACACACATGATCCGTCATCATACATGTATGTACACACATGATCCGTCATCATACATGTATGTACACACATGATCCGTCATCATACATGTACACACATGATCCGTCATCATACATGTATGTACACACATGATCCGTCATCATACATGTACACACATGATCCGTTATCATACATGTATGTACACACATGATCCGTCGTCATACATGTACACACATGATCCGTCATCATACATGTATGTACACACATGATCCGTCGTCATACATGTACACACATGATCCGTCATCATACATGTATGTACACACATGATCCGTCATCATACATGTACACACATGATTCGTCATCATACATGTATGTACACACATGATCCGTCATCATACATGTACACACATGATCCGTCATCATACATGTATGTACACACATGATCCGTCATCATACATGTATGTACACACATGATCCGTCATCATACATGTACACACATGATCCGTCATCATACATGTACACACATGATCCGTCATCATACATGTATGTACACACATGATCCGTCATCATACATGTATGTACACACATGATCCGTCATCATACATGTACACACATGATCCGTCATCATACATGTATGTACACACATGATCCGTCATCATACATGTACACACATGATTCGTCATCATACATGTACACACATGATTCGTCATCATACATGTACACACATGATCCGTCATCATACATGTATGTACACACATGATTCGTCATCATACATGTACACACATGATCCGTCATCATACATGTACAAACATGATCCGTCATCATACATGTACAAACATGATCCGTCATCATACATGTACACACATGATCCGTCATCATACATGTATACACATGATCCGTCATCATACATGTACAAACATGATCCGTCATCATACATGTACAAACATGATCCGTCATCATACATGTACACACATTTTTTATTACACATATGCAATACATAAAGATTTAACACCGACTGTTTGTGTTATAGTGTCCAATACGTGCAGTCTCGTGTGTACGACAGAATGATCATGTAATGGCATACGTCATCATACAATGTGCACATTCTTATTTATATAATACAATAGATAAAGATTTAACACCGAAACCAGCGCTAGCAAACTATGCAATGCATTTCAACAGTTTGGATTCATGAATTACATGTGATAATCTAAATAAATATTCACAAGGATGATCTATGTTAATTGAACATGAAATGTGGCTCGTTATTTATAATATTTTCCAAGATGGCCGATCTCGATTTCCCCGTGTTATTTGTAAGTGCAGTGTATTAGTCAGGGGACGTAATTAATCTGGAATATTAAGTTACATGGTCTAAGGGATATAAGTCTGCGTCTATATGTTTACTAACTTAAGGATATGCCCGCACTACTTGATTATGTACAGCAACCTAAGTTGGCGGTAAACTGTAATATACAGACTGGGATTATTTCTCGAATGTCACTTTAAGACAAAAAATACAAATCACAAGAAACACATGTTAAATATTCTATTCGAGTTTATTCATACCCCAAGAGTCCGCAAGTATTTGACCCATTTTTTAGGGGAATTTATGAATTTATTTCAGTACTACTTGGTCTGGTACACTGTTAATTATGGCCCTCTTCCTGTGTACAATCTACAATGTACTGATGCAACACAACCTAAAGTAATATAATATTATAAAGTTGCTATGGTCTAGCGATAGTTACACTGCTGCTCAGTGGCGGTTTAAGGGGAGGGCTGACTGGGTTGAAACCAGGGCCCCCGATATTTAAGGGCCCCCAAATTAGTATTTTAAATCTGTAATATACTGAATAAAATTTAACGAAACATTTTTAATGACTACATAAATAGAAAGAACTAACACTATTTTGTGTTTAGTCGATTGCAGCAATAACGTATAGTGTACCCCCACCGAGTCTAATAGTCGCGCAATACGCGTCGACATGTGGATTCCCTTCTTACCGACCAATGCGATAGCGGAAAGTCGTAATTTCGGTGAATTTCGGCCAAGCTGGGGTAATGTGAGAAAGGTGTATTCAATAGAATTTTCTTGTTTGCTTACACTAGTATATAAAGGCATATTTATCTTGTAATCCAGGGATCGCAGGTTCGATCCCAAGTCTGACCCTAATACAATTAACAGTCTTTCAGATGGGACCATAAACCGAGTTCTCGTGTCGGTGCTTTACCCCGTGTACGTAAAAGAACCAGATGAGACTCTGGAATGGGTCTCTGTCTGTATCATTGCACTATCCTTCAAAATCTAAAATCTCTTCAAGAGGCGACGCTCATATGAGCAACCGGTAGCGACGATAAATAAACGTAAAACATACATGAAAGGGCCCCTGTTCGAGCTACAGCCATGGGCCCCCATGTAAATGTAATCCGCCCCTGCTGCTACTCAAACTATGTATTACAAGTAGCGATAGACATAACAACGTATATAATACACGTTCCTCGAACTCACAAATTGATATTTTTATCAAAACATGCACGTATCGCTGTAAACACCATGGGTGGGGGTGGGGGTGGGGGTGGTTTGGACTTCGTGGACGAGTGATATAAGATCATTGATTTCACATAACTTCACCCCCCTGACCGCTGTAGATTTATACGACACAAAATCTTTATTTCATTTTTTTTATATTTTAATTGAAACGAACATGACAAGTATAGTATATAAAATACATAAAAACAATTGTTGATAATCATATATTCAAAGAAATAAGATATTACAATAAAATAAATAAAAATGTCATTAAGGACACAGCCACGTCTCACAAAAAGCTATTTCTTTTATGGTTTCCAATGACTGTTAGTCTTTTCTTAGTGAAAGAAAACCCCACCTTACACCGCTTTGAAACAGTGAAATATGACATGTTTTCTGCCACCGGTTGCGTTTCGTATTCCTGCGCGGTTAAATGTACTTTTGTATTTTAGCTATTTTTTACTATCATGAACAGTTAATTATTAAGTAATATATTCTAATGAATTTGTTTTGTCTGTAGTTTTTAATTTTGACAGCAAACAGAAACTAACTTGAACATTATACAGGAACTATTTCTTAACAGAAGTGGTTGTACGGTTGTGTAACGGTGAGTGCAATGAGGCTCCCGACAGGGGCAGTGAAGTGAATACAATTTGAAAACAAATATATGATTTTAGTCAAAATCATTGGGAATCATAGAAGAAAACGAAGATTTGTGTTTATCGGTGTTAGATAGGATTTGATGTCATCTCGTGATCACCGAAATATGTATTTCAGCGATCACTCGATGAAATAAATCCCAGCTTACACTAATAAACACAAATATCCTCTGTACCAAACTTCATAATTATACATGTACGTCTTTGCATAGGATGACGGGAAATGAATTAAATGCTTGGATTTTCTGACATCGAAAATATTGCATAACACCTCCATCTCGACCATGCCTGTAAGCAATCACAACAGTATTGTAAATAAAACAATATTGTTATGTCCATTATAGACAAGACGACAGGTGGGTGTAATTAAAATCATTCAAATTAATAACGACCATCAAACTAAATATTTCACTTTCTAAAATCAGCTGGTTTTCTAATGTTTTTGTTTATTGGGGTTTACAGTCGCACCAACTCAGGTCATATGGCGACTCTCCAGCCGGATGTTCCTCAGAAACGATATTTCGCAAGCCAGCTTGATACATTTCTCCCATGAAAGAATTCGACCCCCAGTGGGATTTGAACATAGAGCGGTGAGGGACAAGGGGCAGATGAGATGGATGTTATTTTGACAACTTATTTCTCAATAAAAAAACCATGTTACGTTCTATATTATACAAACGTAGGCCTATAATGTTCATCCAAATTACTAATTACAAATATGCCCCCTTTCCACAGGCCATAAGGTTGTTTGTTTTGGGTTTATATATACATGCACCTACCTCCAGAACACTGCTACGGTAATTATAATATCCGGAATACAGCAATAATAATCCAAATTATTACAGATGCCCCCATATACACACATTGAAATATGCATGACAATTCCATCAGCTACAACCAACGTGCATACGTAATTATCAATGGTCAATATGTATCTAAGACACGTCTGTACGACGGGTTTCCCCACGTACGAACACAGGAACTTGAAGAAAGTTTATCCATAAGCCACCAAGGGTATCGTACCTCTATCCTATGACACCCCCTCCATTATTTGTTTAATAGAGAGGGTGTCCTAGGATAGAGGTACGAGACCTGTTGTGGCTTTTTTTTTTAATAGAGGGGGTGTCCTAGGATAGAGGTACGAGACCTTTGGTGGCTTATAGTGGCTTGTGGATAAAATTTCAAGTTCCTGTGGTATGAACACCTAAACCCCATGAAGTTCGTGCACCGCGTGCCATTTTCTCAACCTGCATACATTTATGAATGGACGCCCGTGAAGGATGTGAGCTGATCGAGTTCTACACTATGACCGTATTTACTAATTCTACATGAATAATGACTTGAACATGTTCTACCTTGAATATACATTTCTAATTTTGTTTGAAATGTAACTATGTTCCGTTATGTCTATTGTTCTGTGTAAATCATTGCTGTCCCCAGATAAGAAATATCATATATGTATATCTATACCCACAATATCATAAAGCTTAATTAGTCATGTTGTTATATATGTAACCTGACACTAATAAAAGTGTTGTTACTGTTGTTTTGTTGTTGTTGTTGTTGTACTGAACAATTTACCCAGGCATTAGCTAGGCCCAAGTACTGCATTGCTGAGGTTTGCTATGTGTCCCATAATCCCGCGGAAATAATAGTGGAATAGCCGAAACTGTTTGAATGCGATATTTACTATATAATTATAAATCTCATAATTATGTGGAAATGAAAAACATGACTGTCACCACATACAAATGCAGTTGAATCTATTAGTTTATACACATTTATTTTAGCTCGATTGCGAAACAAGTTCTTACAAATTATTAATCACTTATTCCTGATGGAATCCATCGCCACGAGGGACAGAGAAGAGGCAACGTGGAATTTAAATGCTTTGCCTAAGCGCACAATCATAATGGCTCCAGTGGGGCTCGAACTCCTGGCATTTCGCACCTGAAGCGAACGCGAACAACGACTTCAGCAAAATTGAATATATTACAAATGTATAATATTTTTTTTATGGAACATAATTATATTGGTGGTATGTGAATTATAAGTAACACTAATAGCGACAATGAAATAGCAGCAATTTAATTCTAGGTCAGACAGCTATTTTTAAAAAGCTTAAACTTTATTTATTTTACATCGATTGCGAAGCAAGTTTTAACAACTAATATTAATCACTCTCGTCGGCGTAAATGTGGTCATTCGTGTGGGAGGAAGCCACCCGTCCGATATGGCGACCACTGTAGCATCTCACACCGCTATTGAAATCTTCATTGGCCACCACTATACCATACAGTGCCATTATATGTTCCCCAAACATAGTTTGGCACAAAAGACAATAGGGTCGACCAACTGCGTTTTTTATTTCCCACTAAAGGTTAGGACTTCCACGTTTATACGTGTAAACGGAGCCGTGTCGTGTAATGGCAATACACGTGTACTAATTGAGTAACCGTGTACACTATCTTAATTGATGACGTCATATAATGACGCTTAGTGACGTAATAAAATCATAGCAGCGACCTTTTCACTAAATCTCGTGAGACCTAGTACATTAAATAATCATGGAGAAAAAACGAAAATCAATAGTTTGGCTGTACAGGTGTGAATCAGGTGAATCAGTGAACCATAATTATTTCTAAACTGCAATGATGTAAGCAGCATCTCAGGTGTTTACAGGTGTACACAGTAAATCAAGTAAGTAGTGTTATTATCTACCAACTAATAGTAACTGCGCAATATACGTACTTGAACAATGTGTAACCACAGGCAGCAGACACAAACAAAAAATGTTTGGCCTATGGTCATATAGTAAGTAATGTTTACGGCACCAGACACACACATTTGTGTGTGTGTGTGTCTGGTGCCTATATGACCATAGGCCAACAAAATAATGTTTTTTGTGTCTGGTGCCTATGCGTGTAACGGCGCCGCGCCGTGTATTAAGGATCGTGTACACGTGGCAGGCCTACTAAAGGCAGCATCCCCTAGTCTGAAGGTAATTTGGTGGTGAATGTTCCACGTGACACAACACTTATATTATGCTGTTTATTTTTCACCACCTATTATGAAACAATTCTAAACTATTCCAAAATGCAGCTGATATAATTGTATTTTATTTCTTAGAAATAACTATATCTGCTCAGCAAATCAGAGGTGTAAGGAAGCTACACGATATCTCGGTGTAAAATGTCGTCCGAAAGACGAGTATTATACCACAGAAACTTGACATTTTATCCATAAGCCACCAAAGGTCTCGTACCTCTATCCTAGGACACCTAAACATTTAATAGAGTGGGGTGTCCTAGGATAGAGGTACGAGACCTTTGGGGGAACATTTTTAATAGAGGGGGTGTCCTAGTATAGAGGTACGAGACCGTTGGGGGACCATTTTTAATAGAGGGTGGTGTCCTAGGATAGAGGTACGAGACCGTTGGTGGCTTATGGATAATATTTCAAGTTCCTGTGATTATAGTATGGCATAGTGGGGGATAGAACCTGCGACCCAGGATTACATGCCCAGCGTGTTAACCACTAGACCATTGATCCACAACATGACCCGTTTATCGAGGTAATGTTGTTAACACTCTCGCCTACATGGCGGCGACACGGATTTATCCCGTTGTAAACAGCTATCGGTACGGTTTATATTGTACTTGTACTCCATGGGTCGCAGATTCCATACTAAAATGACTTATATCAGTCTTTGGGATGATACGACGGACACATCTCGGTGAGTGTGACAGTGGATATTGTCAATTCGGGGAAAATAATGTCGACCGATGCTTTTGGCAGTAATCTGGGCATTAGGGTTAGGGCTAAATTTGATCTTCAATTGAAGAGTATTCTACTGTTCAGCTTTAGTTTACTGCCACCTGTTTTGTGGGATTACTGCCTCTATCACAAACCGTTCTGGCTTTATTGTGTTTGGCAACCCTGTCCGCAGATAGGATTTGACCCTACATTACTTAAATAACGATACAGTGGTGTACGAACTATGTTGACTAATCAAATCAGTCTATTTTACCAGCAGCCGACATATTAAACGTGACAGCTGTGGCAGAGTAATCGTGACAACCGCGAGACAGAGTAATCGTGACAAGGTAGTCGTGACAGAGTACTATTGGCTGCTGCGACAGAGTAACCGTGACAGCTGCGACAGAGTAACCGTGACAGCTGCGATATACATGTACTAATAGTGCGACAGAGTGATCGTGACAGTTGTGACATGATTGTAATCGTGACAACTGCGTGATAAACGATACACTCCAATACGAAATATCCACAGTGTTCTATCCACGTGTAATATATAATTTATATATGTCTCTCAGTGTAGAGACATTATGCAACACGTTAAATATACAATGTGTTTTGCCCGGCTGTTTGGCCACATCGTACCTGTATATGATTCTAACCACAGGGATTCGGCACGTTTGGGGGTACTAGTATATATATTTAAGTACTTAAATATATATACTAGTACCCCCAAACGTGCCGAATCCCTGTGATTCTAACTAGTGGCGTACATGTCCATATAATTATCATAATCTCATTTTCAAGAACCAAATAATTTCATATGGTCACCAATAAAAGTAGTTACATTTTTGCATAACACGTGTATATTAACAGATATCATACGTATATATAATTATGAATCGTGTTGTTAATAATTGTTTTTCAACATTGTTTTTCAACATTCATATTTCACCCACCGCTCCATTTCGTCATCGCTGTTTTTGTGTTGTTCGTATCAGCTCGGTACTTTCCGGTATTCTCCGTAGCTGCTGCAAAAAATCGGGGAGGCGATGGGCTTTTTCCAACTGAAAGATCTATGGGTTTCATTCACAGTTTATTAATACACTCACGTTTAAATTCAATGTATTCTATCACAAACACTAACTAATGCTCTGAGTTACCATTTTGAATGAACTCGATCAGAGCGATAAACTATTCTACTTTCCGATTGGGATCTGTAGACTAATCGGCAAATACCGACATGATCCGTAGATTAATCTAACAAGACACGTCAGTCAATCGGTAGTTTCTACATGGTCCGTAAATGATCGGCAGTTTCCAACAAGAACTGTTGATTAAATCCGATAATTTACAAAGAGATATATTGATTTCAAATTGATTTGATCAAAATGATTTTCCGTAATCAAACAGAAATAATATCACACCACGTGATGATGTTGTTTTGCCATGGCTTGGGTTCTCCCCTCTGTCGTGTCTATATATAGAACCCTCGCGGCGTCCTCGCGGCCTACGTTACGTAAGCACTGGATAAGATGACTCACGATAGCCAGGTCACGTCGTTCCCAATCATGTAGCATGTGTTTAAAACTACTGTTTGATTCGTTTTTCTTTTTAGATTCAAACACAGTCATTCTATTGTTGCTGTAGCCTGAAATAAACAACATAACCTTAAGTAAAGCATCATTACATCGTAATAAAGGATGATTTGGGTAAAATATAAATACTAATGTGTGTGTGTTTACAAAAATCGAAATAGTAGCTCAGAAACGATAAAATTCCAATAAATATAAACCGTCGTATACGCGAATGTGTTTATCAACACACGAAATTAAAACACGCACAGCGCGCATGCGTGAAACAACAGAGGATGTAGAAAACAAAGTATATATATTGAACATGAAAGGCTATCTATCTATCTTCCTCTAATGCCGAACCCCTCGCGGGGATGTAGACATGTCCCTAAAAGACTTAGATAACAGAGGTATGAATCAACATCTCAAGTAATTTAATTAAAAAAGACAACGTGGGACAAATAGGGACGATGCATTCCGAATGTAAACAAGTACGGACGATGCGTTCTGGTTGTAAACAAATGCGTAACCGATCGACTCGGAAAGTCCTACTTTCGGTTTGGAGTTTGTTTTATCGCAAAAAACATTGTTTACCAATTGAACATACGTACGGTATTCAAAGTATAATGTTAGAATGTGTAGCAGCATTGCTACCCATAAGTAAAATTTGAATTTTTCAAATACCTTTTATTTCATACGATGTAATAATGCTGCTTTAAATGTGCTTTCTTTTCTTTGCAGCACGACACGGTTTTAAGTTCGTGGAAGTCGTGATAGGGCAGTGGATGTGCGTTCGCTTCAGGTGCGAAAAGTCCGGAGTTCGAGCCCCGCTGGAGTCGTTACGATTGTGCCCTTAGGCAAGGCATTTAAATTCCACGTTGCCTCTTCTCTCTACCTCGTGGCGATGGATTCCACCAGGAATGAGGTCTCGAGAGTGATTAATATAAGTTGTAAGAACTTGTTTCACAATCGAGTTAAAATAAATTTGTATAAACTAACGGTATTAAGAGTATCTATATTAACAGTTGCATTTATAGAGACAATCCGTGCATTACTTCATTGTTGTTGTTGTGTACGTTTATTTATCGTCGCTAACGGTTGCCCATATGAGCGACGCATCCTGAAGAGATTAGTCATTTTAGACTTTTGTAGGATAGTGCAATGATACAGACAAGAGACCATTGCAATCCAGAGTCTTCTCTGGTTCTTTTACGTGCACGGTGTAAAGCACCGACACGAGACATCGGTTTAAAGTCCCATCTGAAAGACTGTAAATTGTATTAGGGTCAGGCGGGGGGATCGAACCTGCGATCCCTGGATTACCAGCGTGTTACCCTTTTAACATTGCTTCGTACTGGAATAACATTCAATATATATATTAATTGGTAGAATTTGAAAATTCATCAAAATTATCTGTCAAGCATGATGTCGTACAAGTATGAACTATAATTATTTGACAGGAGTGATTATTATAAGTTATGAAGGTTTAATCACTCTCGTTGGAAAGGATGAACGTGTATAAAAGTGTTTGTTTATTATAATGTCACCCCTATTTAAAGGGCCAACCATTTCTGACTTTCTATGGGACACCTCTTTTTATGAACATCAGTACCACCCGTATCCTATGCTTGTGTGCCAGACGCCAGGCTGGTAGGCAATCGATAACCATTATTTAACTAGCTGGCGGCTCACCAACCGGCCATATCAGAACGAACCCATGACGGGATTCGAACCTTCGACCCACCCACTCCGTAGGCGGATGTCTTAACTACTAGGCCACGGAAACGGTATATATAGTCACGTGTGTGGGAGGAATCTGGAGAACCTGGAGGAAACACACATGTCCGATCCGGCGACCACTATACCATATCACATAAAGTTTAAACTTTATTTATTTGTACAACGATTGCGAAACAAGCTTTAACAACTTATATTAATCTCGTTGGCGTAAATGTGGTCATTCGTGTAGAAGGAAACCGGAGTACCCGGAGAAAAACCCACCTGTCCGATCTGACGACCATCGTACTATCTCACATACTTCACCATGTCCGAGGATCGAACCCGGGTTGCATTTGTGAGAAGCGAGCGCGCTAACCACTGTGCTAATCAGACATCCATATCACATACATCCTGGTCCGAGGATCGAAACCGACATTAATGTTTATATATGCTTACAAGAACACCAATATCCTTACCATTTCAATTGTCCCTAATACAATGTACTAGTCTCTGGGTCATGCTTAAGGAAATTTCGTTGCGATTATATATAAAAAAAATGTCTCCAGTTTAAACATATTTTATTGCTTTCAAATAACATACATATACATGATTGTTACACAGAATTCTGGTACTATACCGTCTCCGTGGCTTAGTGGTTAAGGCATCCGCCTACGGAGTGGGAGGTCGAAGGTTCGAATCTCGTCAGGGGTTCGTTCTGATATGGCCGGTTGGTGAGCCGCCAGCTAGTTAAATAATGGTTACCGATTGCCTACCAGCCTGACGTCTGGCACACAAGCATAGGATTCGGGAAGCACTGATGTTCATAAAAAAGAGGTTGTCTAAGCCAGAAATGACTGGCCCTTTAAAATAGGGGTGACACTATAATAAACAAACACTTTACTTTTATACACAGACTGCACAATTTTTCAACAAATGAAATGTAACGAATATTATAAAATATTATGAAACTGTTATAATTTAGAAGCAGCAAATGGGTTGTTGGCTCACAAGTGTTACCAACATTAGTGACGACCATCCCCTTATATCACGAAGATGTAACAGAATGAGCAGATTTTTCTATGATTCTTTAGAAGTAGCGTACATAGTTATTGGACAAATGATTTATTGATAGCTTTGTAAAAATGTAAAGAAAAATAGGAAAGACAAAATTATCGATTTTTTTAACAAAAATGTAGTATTTTATAATTTAGCATGCTCCAATGGTCTCCAATTTTTATTTCAGTTTTGTAATTTTTTTTATTGCTTTCAATTTTTGGGAGAGTGGTGAAGTGAAGGCCGTGGTCTAATCAGCCTATACGAAGCTACGCAACTGACAGCAGCGATTCTGCCAAATAAAACAGTCGTCATTACATTGCGTCGCTATTTGAGTGTATCGCCAATATAAACAAAGGGAGGCAAATGCGTTGTATCTACAGCGAGGTCAATATACGGTTATGCATATTAGTATGTTCATTTGTTTGTAGACCGTTTTAATAAACGATTTTTCATGAAAAGTAAGTACAGAAAACGACTTTGAAAAAAAAAAAATACTAATATATCATTCAGTGCGAATTGTATCGATTCTGAACGAATACAAAATGGTTCTAAATGATCTCGTCTTAGATGTGATATATGAAATACTCTTTAACACAGTGGTAACACGCTGGACTGGTAATCCAGGGATCGCAGGTTCGATCCCCCGTCTGACCCTAATAAAATTAACAGTCTTTCAGATGGGACGTTAAACCGAGGTCTCGTGTCGGTGCTTTACACCGTGCACGTAAAAGAACAAGAGGAGACTGGAATGGGTATCTGTCTGTATCATTGCACTATCCTCCACATATCTAAAATGACTAATCTCTTCTGGAGGCGTCGCTCATATGGGCAACCGGTAGCGACGATAAATAAACGTAAAACACACACAGTTGTACCGACGTTTCGATGGGATAGTTTTTATCAGCAGTATGAAAAACGAAAGCTTCAAGAATTAAAACAATAGACGGCAACGTGACGTTGCTCTGTAGAAATAATAAAAACGGTATGTGTTTTAACAATTGCTCACTCCCTCGAACGTGTGCGTGCGTTCGTGCATACGTATTCGTCCATAGGCAGTGTATAGTGGATCATCCATGGTGTAAAGGATAGGGTATCGGCCTAGAAACCGGATTATTGATAGTTCGAGCCCATTCAGAACCATATGTTTGTTGATGGTCCTCAGACAAGTTACGTAAATTCGCATTTCCCCTCCCCCCCCCCTCATGGCGATAGATTCCATCACTATTAAGGTATCGAGAACGAGTAATTTATACAAACATTTTACAAAGTTTTTTACCAAGTTCTTTGGCTATGAATATATATATTTTACGTATATATTTTACCAAGTTCTTTGGCCACTGTTTTCCAGCTGTCAGATTGTGGTGACGACAAGGTTTTCTCCAGTTCCTTCCTCTTACAAACCGGCAAGTCCCTCACCCGAGATGTTAAACAATCTGAAATACAGCATCAAATAAAAGCATTCCATGTTTATTATTAGCAACATACTAGTATAGTTAGTGCATATTGACCTGTCCTTTTAGGGGTCATAAGAACATTCAAAGGACCTTGAACGCAAGTAACTGCTGAGTATCGGTAAATGTCGTTCGCTTAATTTAGTGTCAATTAAGTTTGTCTATGATCTTATACCACCAGTATCAATAAAGTGCATACTAATGGTATGCACATTAAAGGTCATACAAACAGTTGAATCGGCACCACTCATACACTCGTCATCTACAATTAACACAATACGACTTCTACAAAAACACACCCAATTCCTCATATATTGTTGGAGGATAGTGTAATGATACAGACAGTCTCCTCTGGTTATTTTACGTGCACGGTGTAAAGCACCGACACGAGACCTCGGTTTAAAGTCCCATCTGAAAGACTGTTAAATTTGTATTAGGGTCAGACGGGGGATCGAACCTGCGATCCCTGGATTACTAGATATGGTGTGTTGCAAATGAAACAACGATAAAAACAGAGGCAACCAAATATAATGACATATCCTCCTAAAAGAGTATTCAGGGGGCGTAACTGACCAATGTCTCTCCTTGCACAACAACGTCTTTGCTTCAAATGGGTAGTTATCAGTTTAATGACCCCCACGCGAAATAATCAGCGAAGATATACATCACAATTATTTTAATTTAAAGAGAGAAGTGAAATGTTGTAACTATTGATGTATGCCCTTCCTTTGTGTGTCGGGTTTTCACGTTTATGGGTCACCGATTGTGGCTGTCATACATTGTAGGTGTGCCGATGAAACCTTTTTATAACACTCGTATTAGCCACTCATATTTTGCGGTCAACACGCTGATTTCAAATAGTTTATATCTCTACATGTGTAGAAATACAGACGTTTACTTATAGCTAGTAGAGACTGGCGGATCTGTAGTCCAGTGGTAACACACTGGACTGGTAATCCAGGGATCCCCCGTCTGACCCTAATAAAATTAACAGTCTTTCAAATGGGACTTTAAACCGAGGTCTCGTGTCGGTACTGTACACCCTACACATTAACAAACTAAATGAGACTCTGGAATGGGTCTCTGTCTGTATCATGCACTATCCTCCAACAAGCTAAAATGACTAATCTCTTCACGAAACGTCGCTCATGTGGGAAACCGGTAGCGACGATAAATAAACGTATGCCTACAACACACAAAGACTGTATTACACTGAATACATGCAACGTTATGTGATAAAAATAAAGTATGTTCTGTTCTGTTCTATGATTATAATCGGGTAGTTCCCATCATGTCATTTGAACACATTGTTGACAGACGCACGGACGGTGGGTGAAGAGTTATCAGTACACTCCATCTTGAACACGTCGACCTCTAAATACCTTTTTTCCAATATACAAAGGTATCCACACACGATTACCCATACTTATTTTTGAAACACCTCATTTATCGACCAAACTTAACAGTTAATTAGACACATTAGAGGCTAGACTTTAACGAAAATTAATTTGTCAAACTTGTAAAATCACACACGTATCCTTACCTGACCGTAATAAATGCATAAATATTGTATAGACTTTAACACTCCATTTAAATCTTATTACATTTCACTGACTTTGATTCAGCTAAAATGTGATTTAATTTCACTGATACAAAGAATTGAAAGCCAGAAAAGTTCTTTGAACATAACCGAGGGTAATTGTGCAGAGAAATTAGTTATTTCAACCCCGCATTACGATTATTATCTACGGAACGTTGCGTATGGTTTTTTATCCAACCACAGGAAAATTAGTCAATATTTACTATCAAACCCATGTGTCACTTCTTAATGAAAGTGGCACACACGTATCTAAACATGAAACGCTGTGTAGTCAATTTAACAGTATTAACGAAATACTGAAAGGCCCATAAAGCCCATTAATTTGAAAACCATATGCTAAATTTGTTCATTTTTAAAGCCTCTTATGTTGTTTTCGTCCTTTGCAAAATGTAAAAAAGTAACTATAATTTGTATGCAAAGTGCTTCCCAAAGTTAACATTCACTTAGTTTATACACATTTATTTTTAGCTCGATTGCGAAAGTTCTTACAACTTATATTAATCACTCTCGAGACCTCATTCCTGATGGAATCCATCGCTACGAGGGAGAGAGAAGAGGTAATGTGGAATTTAAATGCCTTGCTTAAGGGCACAATCATAACGGCTCCAGCAGCGCGGCTCGAACTCAGGACCTGAAGCGACCGCACATCCACTGCGCTATCGCGACTTCCACGTCTTAACATTCAGTTGTAGACACACCTTCAAATTTGTTTCTAAATATATGAATGGGTTATTATTGAAAGATGGAAATATAAGTTCTAAATACAGAATAAATTCTAAATTAGAATATTTCAACGAATATTGCGGCTTTAATGAAGCCACGCACACATCTAAACATGAAACACTATGAAATTTGTTTAAAGGTATTTTAACGAATTTCTGAAAGGCCCATAAAACGACTTAATTTGAAAACCATTTGCTGAAGATGTTCATTTTAAGAAAATTGTTTTGTGGCGAGCACTCTTGAATATTGTCATTGATTTTATTTTATCTATTTGCCTGTTTAAAAAATTATCTTTAACTCCATGTTTTTGCATAATTTGCAAATATGGTATTATTTGCTTTTTCATCTTTGACAACTGTGCAATATTCGCAAATTTGAATACATGACAAACACGTAGACTACAGTTTAACCCTTGATCTGTCGAATAAATTGGACGGAATGTGCAAACAACATAGATCCAGATCAGCCGCCGAGCAACGCCGCGTGTGATCAGGATCTATGTTGATTGCTATTCAGACAAATGTTTTAGCTCCACTATTCGAATAGCAAACAGCATAGAGCCAGAGCCGTCTGATATATGCTGTTTGCAAAAGCGACTTTAGTTGTGATTGGCAGGTTAAGGGTTAATTAACAAATTTAAAAAAAAAAAAACTGGAAATAGCCACCATTTATTGCGTTTTATTTATGCATTTGTCTAGTATTAATATAATAAATAATGTTATTATATTGATCTGGCGGGGTTCGAACTCAGAACCTCTTGATTACATGACGGGCACCGTGTCCACTAAACTATTAGTAGGCCTAAGTGGTTAATTCCGGGCTCAGAACGACAAACCATGTTTTAATCGCGAAGAGAAGAATTATATAAGACTCTGTTCAATATATTATATTGGGAAATAAAATATGTTTAAACTAATCGCCAATAAATAATTGAAAGACAAATATTAATTATATTCTAACATGACCAAAATATCTAAAAAGCACAAAAATAGTTGGTGTTATTTTTAAACTGTGTAAATGACGTCACAAAACTACAAACTTGCTAGTATAATGACGTCACTCGCTAATCAATGTTTTTTTCTCTCCAGATTTGGAATAACAGTACCGATGTTTGGCGGGAATATAATGTTCTAAATTAAGTGTGACGTGATGACACTAGCCCATTGTAACCAGCTGCCAGGGAAAATAGTACCGTAATCTATTTAACATGCTGGACTGGTAATACAGGGATCGCAGGTTCGATCCCTCATCTGACCCTAATAAAATTAACAGTCTTTCAGATGGGACTTTAAACCGAGGTCTCGTGTCGGTGGTGTTCACCGTGCATGTAAAAGAACCAGATGAGACTCTGGAATGGGTATCTGTCTGTATCACTACCAACCGGCCATATCAGAACGAACCCCTGAGACGAGATTCGAACCTCCGACCTCCCGCCCCGTAGGCGGACGCCTTAACCACTGGGCCACGGAGACGGTTATATGCCTATATGTGGGGTGATTTTTGCACATTTGGAAATTTGTGGAATTTCGTAACATTTGGCACAGACAACGACTGATCACTGCTCATAAAGTTTATTTAGATACACTGAACATATATACCCCCAACCCCACCGCCCGACAAAACGAGTGCGTTCTTAGAATCGTTCAGTATATACAACATACGCATGTGTTTATCATGGCTGTTGCGTGTCCCTAATGAATATATTTAGTTGGAAAATTCTCACTAGGCACGTGTCAAGCACATCATTGGCTTCATTAATTACAATGTGCACGGAATATTACTTATATTATAGAGTTATCTCTTTTTGTTCAATTCTCAGCATATGTGTTGTAGTTTCACCCCCCCCCCCCCAACAAGGTCGTTTTTTTAAAGTTTATTTATCGTCGCTTTCCCCAACAAGGTCGACAATATCGCGGGTAGATATATCTATTATATTTATTTATGTTCATTTATCACAAACTTTTCTTGTATTCAGTTTCATACAGCCATCACATATTTTCTTATATGTACACACGTGTAATAGAATCATGATGGATTCTGATTGGTTGAGAAAACACTCCTTTAAACTTTAGAACTATGCATTTTTTTAATTTAACGTCGCCACCGGTTTCCCATTTGAGCGACGGGCAGTTTACCTAACAACACCTTTCCTGGGCAGGCTCCAGCGGTTAACCAGTACTTAGTGCACCAACCTCCGTAAGAAACTGCCAACTTTTTCATATAAATGAGACACGGTCTGAGCGGGGCTCGAACCCTTGACCATCAGAGATGATAGGTTACAGTGGTATACAAGTCAGCGACCTTAACCACTCGACACCGGAGACGGTCTGGTATACATATTGCTAGGTGAATTGGTTTATATAGTTAACGATAAGACATAAACGACGAGTGAAAAGAAGTCTTGACGTAATTATAACGCTGTTTAAAACGTAAATATAACGTACTTTTGCGTAGTAACATCATGACAATTTAGTGACGTCATGACAATTTGCGTGACGTTTGGCGCCAATATGGAAGTAGCAACCTTGTATTGTGCATTCTGATACGTGACGTATGGGTGACATCATCTTACTCTATGCAAATACAATGTAAGTAACGCACTTATCCGAAGAGGCTTAATGCTGAGGAAAGCAGCTGTGTACTAAATCCGGTTTATACAAATGTATTTAGCTCGATTGCGAAACAAGAGTTTACAACATTAGATTAACCACCCCCGAGACCTCATTCCTGATGTAATCCACCGCCATGAGGGAGAGAGAAGAGGCAATGTGAAACTCAAGCGCATATGGGCACACTCGTAACTCTGAACTCTATTTAGGAGGCATCGCTCATATTGGCAACCGGTAACGACGATAAATAAACGTAAATTGACAGATCCACTATTGATATATCCATAGACCACCATTTTTAACATACAGTGCCAGTATATTTCCCCCCAAAGATAGCTTTGAACAAAGTACTGTATTTTTCAGCACACCTACCTTTGAACAACAAGAAAATTGCATATTTCATTAGGGTAAACCAATTTCTTTCTGGTTTTATTTCCCACTAAAGGCACACACCCCTAATCTGAAGGTAATTTGGCGATGAATGTTGCACTAACACCTGCATTTGTAATATGTTGTTTATTTTTTCACAAACTCTAAATTAATCCAATATGCTACTGCTATATTGTATTTTAAGCTTTAGAAGTAATTTTCACTATTGGTGACAACACCTACTCAGCCAATCAGTACATGCATCAATAACTGTTAAGTTATATGTCTACACGTTTTCAACCAATCGCAGGTTCGATCCCCCGTCTGACCCAAATAAAATTAACAGTCTTTCAGATGCGACATTAAGCCGAGGTCTCGTGTCGGTGCTTTACACCGTGCACGTAAAAGAACCAGAGGAGACTCTGTAATGGGTCTCTTTCTGTATCATTGCACTATCCTCCACACATCTAAAATGGCTAATCTCTCCATGAGGCGTCGCTCATATGGGTAACCGGTAGCGACGATAAATAAACGTATAAAAAAACCAACAACCAATCCGGACCACTGACATCTGACCAAAACACACACACACACGTACACACACGGATATATTAATTCGTGTTTGCACTGCATTTTCTACAGACGGATCTGTAGTCCAGTGGTAACACGCTGGACTGGTAATCCATTGATCGCAGGTTAGATCCCCCGTCTGACCCTAATAAAATTAACATTCTTTCAGATGGGACGTTAAACCGAGGTCTCGTGTCGGTGCTGTACACTGTGCACGTAAAAGAACAAAAGGAGACTCTGGAATGGGTCTCTGTCTGTATCATTGCACTATCCTCCACAAATCTAAAATGACGGAGGCGTCGCTCATATGGGCGACCGGTAGCGACGATAAATAAACGCGAAAGACACACACAGATATATTAATTCGTGGTTGCAATGCATTTTCACAATCTCGGGATAAAAATGTAGTTAGTATTCGCAGTTTAAGCAACTATACCGGAAGTGACGCTCAAAGGACCACACACACAGCTGTTCGATTAATAAGAATATTTCATCCTGTAGTTCATTTGCATGATTCGTGAACAAAATTACTCGTTTTTCTTTCTAATCACGAGTCACGTAATTATATCATTAATTATGTAGGCCTACACTTGTTGAACGTTCTTACGTTTTTGTATAAATAAAATTGAAACTTGTTTGATATTAATTTGCGATCAATGCACGCGCACGTGTGTCTAGCACACACTTTAAGCACTGGGACATTTATCAGTGCAAATAACGTTACACGTGCAAAGCTCCAATTGAACTCAAACTGCTTGCATGTTTGAACACATTGCAGAGTTGTTTATCACACGATTATTGACTTATGTTTCATGACTGCGCCAAATCTGAAAAAAATAATTAACCGTCTAAAAAAAGTTAAAAGGAAAAAAAGCGTCTTTAACATAAGGGATGCGTATCTAAGATTTTCATTGCCGTTTTATTGGAATTACGAGCACGTTAACAATGTAAAATTTATGCCAACGAGTGATGGAATGCTCATTTTCATATTATCTGAGCATAAGATCATGTCTTATATTACGTTTCAGGAGTAATTTGACTAGTTTCCTTGCTGATATAATTACAGAACACGGAATTAATTTGTTAACACGAAAAGTCAAAACAAGTCAATTTTGATAGATAATTCCGAGGTTGTGTTTTCTAAGAAATCCCGTATTAGCTGTCTGGGTCCAGTGCCTTTTACGGGACAATAATTGGATTATTTGTTTAGAAATGAGAGACATTACTGGGTTTTCTCTTTGCTGTTACCTCCCTTGATAGATAAAGTCCGATTTATCCCGAAAGGTACACTGGTCCTTTTAGTTGGAATCCTTTGTTTTTATTGTTGTTTTCTAACATGATGTTACGGCATAATATTATCAAAATCAGGTTAATTACTTGATACCCAATTGTTACAATGATATTCTGTTGGCTATATGTAGAGGACAATCATAAGCTATACAGCTTTCTGTCCACTTCCTTATATCAGTTGTTGTAAATAATCATGTATTGACAGAAAATAAATGTTTAAACTATATGTAGAGGCTTAATAATTTAATAATTATAAGATTACAAAACGGATGAAAATGGATAGCATGTGGTGCAAAGAAATAACGATAAAAACAGAGGAAACCAATTAAGATGACCAATCTACTTTTAGGAGTATTCAGGGGCTGCAACTGATTAATATCGAATGAAACTTTAGTCCGATATATCGTCTATATGTTTTAAACAGTGTACGTAAATGATCCAGCGAGTGCTTTGTAACGGTGAACTATCCGTATCCTGGTCTATCCTTCAAAAATAATGCACTTAATAAACGTCGCACCGAAGGACAACCCAGATTCATGATAAATAATGCTTAGTCATTCGAATCTCAATGGGGGTGTCGTGAGGAAGCTATCCATCTGACTTGCAGAGGTCGGTGGTTCCACCCGGGTACCCGGCAGTGACTGAAATACTGCTCGAGCGGGGCACCAGTGGTCTTCTTCCACCAATAATAGCTTGAGAGTCGCCATGTGACCTAATCTGTGGGTGCGAAATTAAACCATATACGCGCACGCACATACGCACGCACGCACGTAATAAACATGAGAACTCTGGAATAGCTTCATTCTAGTTATTGGCTACCCTACCTTTTCCTGGGTGGAGTGTAGAAAACTTACATGTATAATTTTTTGGCGTTTCATTTTCCACAAAAATACCACTGTCGCCACCGGAAGCTTTTGAATATTCAACATCCTCGTGACTGCACGGTGCTTTGTGACGTCGTTTGGCGCGAATTCGTCGCCAATGCTTGATGAAGACATATGCTAATAGTCCAACAACGATCGAACCAAGAAGCGAACAATAAACTGGAATTATGGAATTATCGTCATAATCCGCGTCTTTATAAACTGCTGGGGTGGATCTGTTAGTTTTGGGTCCTACCTCTCCGGCATGCATACCTGCAAAAACAATGGCAATTTTAATTATTTGTATTGAAGTACGACTGTAGAGTTAGTTATGAAGGCAATTTGAGAAAGTGTTATTATACATTATAGATATATGTAATGGTCCATCATACACGCGGCGCGAAAGTACACCGTGGTACCGCGGCCCACACCGTGGTACACGCGGCGCGAAAATACACCGTGGTACACGCGGCGCGAAAATACACCGTTGTACACGAGTCATATCATAGTATTTCGGTTTGGACTTTAAACCGACGTCTCATGTCGGTGCGTTACATCGTACACGTAAAAACAACCAGCGGAGACTCTGGAATGTGTCTCTGTCTGTATCATTGCACTATCCTATTGCTACCGGATGCCCATATCAGCGACGCCTCCTTCAGAGATTAGTCATTTTAGATTGTTTGGAGGATAGTGCAAATATTCAGACAGAGACCCATTCCAGAGTCTCCTCTGGTTCTTTTACGTGCACGGTGTAAAGCACCGACACGAGACCTCGGTTTAAAGTCCCATCTGAAAGACTGTTAATTTTATTAGGATCAGACGGGGGATCGAGCCTGCGATCCCTGGATTACCAGTCCAGCGTGTTACCACTGGACTACATATCCGTATGTGTACTATCCTCCAACATCTAAAGAAGCTAATCTCTGCAGGAGGCATCGTTCATATGGGCAACCGGTAGCGACGATAAATAAACGTAAAACACACCCTCTAGTTCTAAATAACGAGTGAATAAAATATAATAACCCACTCGTGATAGTGCAGTGGTAGCGCGTTCGCTTCAGGTGCGAAAGGCCTGGAGTTCGAGCCCCGCGCTGGATCCGTTACGAGT
The DNA here is from genome assembly GCA_014843695.1 of Archivesica marissinica. Classification (NCBI taxonomy): domain Eukaryota; kingdom Metazoa; phylum Mollusca; class Bivalvia; order Venerida; family Vesicomyidae; genus Archivesica; species Archivesica marissinica. Next base: position 58,367,827 of record CM026392.1, read on the forward strand.
GTGCCCTTAGGCAAGGTATTTAAATTCCACGTTGCATCTTCTCTCTCCCTCATGGCGATGGATTCCATCAGGAATGAGGTCTCGAGAGTGATTAATATAAGTTTTAAGAACGTGTTTCGCTATCGAGCTAAAATAAATTTATAACCACTCGTATACATGTATAGATAGATTCATCTCTATATATTATATTTAGTCAACATTTTCAACTTGGAAACGATGCTGATAATAAGATCTGAGAAGCGCGTTTTTGATCTAGATATCCTAACCTTTCAACATCAGCGATTAGCGCCGGTGCTTGATGGGTAAACCACTCCACGTCGGTGATGTATGAATTAATTGACGGGTTTTGCAGTTTACTGTGTAATATTCAAAACATATTTTCCTCGCTTGATGTGCAAAAAAAACAGATTAATTATAACGTTAAAATCTCGGTACGGAGACAGGTGTATCAAAGGTATACAGTATGAGTAATTACTTGATTCCCTCTTGTACTTGTTTGGCTGTGGTGTGTACATATTTGTACCATAGCTCGTATATATACTTATCTTGGTACATACACGTTTCCCATTTATTAATTTTATGGGGAAAAAAATCTGTAAAGATAAATTATAATTATACACTAGCATAATGTGTGTGTTACGTTTATTTATCGTCGCTACGTTGCCCATATGAGCGACGCCTCCTGAAGAGATTAGTCATTTTAGATTTTTGGAGGGTAGTGCAATGATACAGACAGAGACGCATTCCAGAGTCTCCTCTGGTTCTTTTACGTGCACGGTGTAAAGCAGCAACACGAGATCTCGGTTTAAAGTCCCACCCGAAAGACTGTTAATTTAATTAAGGTCAGACAGGGGATCGAACCTGCGATCCCTGGATTAACAGTCCAACGTGTTAACCACTGGACTAATGATCCGTCTGTACTGAAAGGGGCGGAGCTTGTAAATCAGCGCATTTACTTCCGATGTAAGAAATCAAAACGTGCGATCATTCTCCAAATATCCTATCAATATAGTGAACTTTTTAAATTCAATGTCACACTTGTGGAATTCTTTTAATTCATTCTCATATATCAAAACGGCACATTCTGTTCTGTAGATTTTATTCTTACTCGCCACCGCATAACTGCATCTGGGCGAGTAAAACGATCAACAGTCTGCTCCACAATTCAAAACTTTATAACACAGTGTATAGCAGGTGGTGTAAAGAACAACCCATTAATATAACCTCATAAACTGATCAATTATAATTGTACACATATACACGTGTAAGTATTAGTTCTTGCAGGGTATATTCCATTTCAAATGTCATTGCTACATATGTGTCATCGTGCTATTTCACGTTATAACTCTTTCAGCGCCGAATAAGTTCAGAACATGTGCAAACAACATAGATCTAGATTAGCCGCGTCTGATCAGGATCTATGTTGTTTGCTATTGGGACAGGTGCTTCTACTCCACTGTCTGAAGAGCAATCAAGATCAAGATCTGGATGTAATGATAGCGCAGTTGTAGGGCGATCGCTTCATATGCGAAAGGTCCGGAGTTCGAGCCCCGCTGGGGCCGTTACGAGTGTGCCCTTAGTCGAGGCATTTAATTCAACGTTTCCTCTTCTCTCTCCCTCGTGGCGATGGAATCCATCAGGAATGAAGTCTCGAGAGTGGTTAATATAAGTTGTAAGAACTTGTTTCGCAATTGAGCTAAAATACATTTGTATAAACTAGGTAAATAAATAAAGTTTATACGAAATCGATGTCGGGAACTTGACACTTAATTTGACATTAGATCATGTCATCATTGCACAATGGTACGTTTATGAGTTCGTTTTATATTGGTTCAGTCAATAGCTAGGTGTTAGTTAAGGAATAAAATCAACCCGGGGGTACATTATATAATACATATATGTGCTGTTTAAAGTGTGTGGGGGTCGAATACCTCCACATGTACGTTAAACAGCACACACTTTTATTAATTAATGTATTTTATACCGCCAATAAACGAATCACAGCTTGATCTTAGTCATTATATTTGGATTACATTTTACGAACATTTCAAGACTTTATAAGTATACAAACTAACACAGAAAATGTTTAAGATTTAAACTGTGTTTGTTTTACAACGATTGCGAAGCAAGATTTAACAACTTATATTAATCACTCTAGTGCTACGTTTATTTATCGTCGCTACCGGTTGCCCATATGAGCGACGCCTCCTGAAGAGATTAGTAATTTTAGATGTTGGAGGATAGTGCAATGATACAGACAGAGACCCATTATAGGGTCTCCTATGGTTCTTTAACGTGCACGGTGTACAGCACCGACACGAGACCTCGGTTTAAAGTCACATCTGAAAGACTGTTAATTTTATTAGGGTCAGACGGGGGATCGAGTCTGCGATCCCTGGATTACCAGTCCAGCGTGTTACCACTGGACTACAGATCCGTCTGTTCGTTGGCTCAGATGAAAGCGTAAATGTGGTCATTCGTGTGGGAGGAAACGGGATTACCCGGAGAAAACCCACCTGTCCGATCTGGCGACCACCGTATCATCTCACATTCTTCCCGGTCCGAGGATCGAACCCGGGTTGCATTGGACAGAAAGAGGTAAAATTGATATCCTTTTAGAAAAAATGTATATGCAAATTTGGTATAAAAATGTGCGAAATATTGGGTAAATTAGTGCAGTGTGTGAATGATTATTTTCTTCACTCATGATAGTAAAATCCATAATTCTAAAATGTGTAACGAAAAGTAACGCTCATTATAAAAGTGCAGATATTTCATATTCCACTATCGCTTCTTGTGATTATTAAATTACTATATCTCGACAGATCTGTAACAGTATATGCAATGGGTACTTATTTGTAGCAGGGCTCGACAAATCCACTCGTCCGCTCGTATTTACGAGTGATTTTTCGATCTGGACGAGTAGAAATTCCAAGTCGCTTGCCAAGTCGGACGAGTGAACATTTCAGCTAAATATCCAATATAAATCGAAGGAACAAAATAAAATAATATCCGTTTACTTTCTTCGGAATGATTACCAGGCGTGATAATGGGAAATCACCGAGGATATTTTAATGTTAATGTTAATGCCACATAGTTGCATTTATTAATAAATTAAAGTGCAATTCTGACGATTTTTAATTTTCCTAAAATACATGGGACGAGTGATAGTCCAATCTAGACGAGTGGAACAGTATGATGCATGATGAGTGATGCACTCGCCCAGTAGGACGAGTAAGTAATAACATTTTTGTCGAGGCCTGTAATGGCATCAGTTAATTAACTAGATTTTGGATACACTCACATTTATCATACCGCAACATCTGGTTAGGGAACAACAGAAAAAACAAAGGATTCCAACTAAATGGACCTATTCACATTTGGGATAAATCGGACTTTATCTACTAAGGGGGGTAATCGAATTTGTTTTGTGTTTAGTTTTTAAAGCAGAATTACATCGTATGAAATAAAATATATTTGAAATATTCAATTTTTACGTATGGGTAGCAATGCTGCTACACATTCTAACAATAGACTTTGTATGCTTATGTTCATTTGGTAAACATTGTTTTTTGCGATAAAACAAACTCGAAACCGAAAGTAGGACTTTCCGAGTCGGTCGGTCACTCACTTGTTTACAACCGGAACGCATCGTCCGCACTTGTTTACATTCAGAATGCATCGTCCCCATTTGTCCCACGTTGTCTTTTTTAATTAAATTACTTGATATGTTGATTCATACCTCTGTTAGCTAAGTCTTTTAGGGACATTTCTACGTCCCCGCGAGGGGTTCGACATTAGAGGAAGATAGATAGATAGTATTTCATGTTCAAAATATATACGTTCTTTTCTACATCCTCTGTTGTTTCACGCATGCGCGCTGTGCGTGTTTACATTTCGTGTGTTGATAAACACATTCGCGTATACGACGGTTTAACTTTATTGGAATTTTATCGTTTCTGAGCGACTATTTCGAAAATATTTATCTAGACCCCAATCGTCGGTCACTTATAGGCTTCCTACACATTTGCAAATGAGCTTTTGTCATATAGCCACGATGTTTGGAGATACTTGATTATGCTTAGAACGCCTATATTAATATACTATAGATATATGTGTTAGCTTAAAGCGGAATTACATCGCAAAAAGCAAATACAATGCATTTTTTCACGTATGAATGCATTGCTACTAAGAATTCTTCCGAATACATTCCGAGCACAAACATTGAATCAATAAACAGTGTTTAGGAGGTCTATAAACTTTCAAAAGTGAAAGTAAGATTTCATATAACGGTCACCCCTGCTCCTGAATTGACGTTTGTTTGTCATTGGAGTCAATACTAAACGCGAGATCATGTCGTTTAGAGATACGTTAACTAAGATTAGTCTACAAATAAATATGCATAGTCACAAATGTGAGATATAACGATAAATATGTACCATAAGTCGTGTTATTCAGGATACACGAGTTGTATTACGCATGTATGTCGACCCTATTTACATTATTTTATTATGTCAACAACCCGTGTATACGACGTTTGTTTTTTTAGTTGAAATACTCAGTTGTTGAGGAAAATATTTGAAAACAAATTATACCATATAATAGGAAAATACATTTTGTAGAAATTTGCATTTTCACTGATGTAGTGTCGCTTTAAGCAATTTTTCCCCTGTCAGTACATGATTCATTACAACACATTCACATTTGAATTAAGGAATTGGAAAGAAAGCTGTGCTCCATAATTCTCGAAGTTGTGGTAGCGCAGTGGTAGCGCGTTTGCTTCAGGTGCGAAATGCCCTGAGTTCGAGCCCCGCTGGAGCCGTTACGATTGTACCCTTAGCCAAGGCATTTACATTCCACGTTGCCTCTTCTCTCTCCCTTGTGGCGATGGATTCCATCAGAAATCGGAGTCTCGAGAGTGATTAATATAAATTGTAAGAACTTGTTTCGCAATCGAGCTAAAATAAATTTGTATAAACTAAAGCTGTACACCGACCTCGCCTTCAGATCCCTGCTTTCTAATCACAGCTACAGTTTATATGCCTAGACTAGTCGCCGCATAGCAAACCTTATTTCTTGTTTTATTTTACGAGTGAAGTGGATGTATTCCTGTATACGCCCCAGGAACTGTTTAATGCATAATTCATACATTATAGAGTGTTCTAACGGAATAAAAGATGTAGAATCACTTTGATATAGAATGTGTTTTCCAGATCATACCGTCCTTTGAAGTCAAATTGTGTGCTGCAGAAATTGTTTGCTGAATATTTCTACAACCTCAAACGTCATATAATAGGTGATATGGTCTGATTTCACCTGAAGCGTCGAGTAATAGACTATATGTTTTGATTAAACCTCAAACGTCGTGTAATGCACGATATGTTTTGATTTCACCTGAAGCGTCGAGTAATAGACTATATGTTTTGATTAAACCTCAAACGTCGTGTAATGCACGATATGTTTTGATTAAACCTCAAACGTCGTGTAATGCACGATATGTTTTGATTAAACCTCAAACGTCGTGTAATGCACGATATGTTTTGATTTCACCTGAAGCGTCGAGTAATAGACTATATGTTTTGATTAAACCTCAAACGTCATGTAATGCACGATATGGTCTGATTTCACCTGAAGCGTCGAGTAATAGACTGTATGTTTTGATTAAACCTCAAACGTCGTGTAATGCACGATATGTTTTGATTAAACCTCAAACGTCGTGTAATGCACGATATGTTTTGATTAAACCTCAAACGTCGAGTAATAGACTATATGTTTTGATTAAACCTCAAACGTCGTGTAATGCACGATATGTTTTGATTTCACATCAAGCGTCAAGTAATATACTATAATTATGTTTTTATCTCACCTAAAACGTCGTGCAATGTCCTATTTGTTTTTTTTGGTGTCACATCAAACGTCGTGTAATGTCCTATTTTTTGTTTGTTTTTGGTGTCACCTCAAACGTCGTGTAATGTCCTATTTTTTGTTTGTTTTTGGTGTCACCTCAAACGTCGTGTAATGTCCTATTTTTTGTTTGTTTTTGGTGTCACCTCAAACGTCGTGTAATGTCCTATTTTTTGTTTGTTTTTGGCACCTCAAACGTCGTGTAATGTCCTATTTTTTGTTTGTTTTTGGTGTCACCTCAAACGTCGTGTAATGTCCTATTTTTTGTTTGTTTTTGGTGTCACCTCAAACGTCGTGTAATGTCCTATTTTTTGTTTGTTTTTGGTGTCACCTCAAACGTCGTGTAATGTCCTATTTTTTGTTTGTTTTTGGTGTCACCTCAAACGTCGTGTAATGTCCTATTTTTTGTTTGTTTTTGGTGTCACCTCAAACGTCGTGTAATGTCCTATTTTTTGTTTGTTTTTTGGTGTCACCTCAAACGTCGTGTAATGGACGATACGTTCTGATTTCACCTCAAGTGTCGCATAATAAACGATATGCGTAGATTTTCCATCAAACATTGCCTACTGCACGGTCTGTACTGATTTCACCTCAATAGTTGTGTACTAGACGATGTGTTCTCATCCTACCAAAACGGCTATGCTGTGCCTGCATTGGATACACGTTGTCAGTTCGAATTCAATGCTCGTGTTCGAATATATACACGTGTAACGTACGATACGACGGGACACCTGGTTGGCAGAATCGCAACGTTTGGTATGGTGTAATTTCTTTCACATTGTCTTGTGTGTGTTTTACGTTTATTTATCGTCGTTACCGGTTACCCATATGAGCGACGCCTCCTGAAGAGATTAGTCATTTTAGATGTGTGGAGGATAGTGCAATGATATAGACAGAGACCCATTTCAGTGCCTCCTCTGGTTCTTTTACATGCACGGTGAACAGCACCAAAACGAGACCTCGGTTTAAAGTCCCATCTGAAAGACTGTTAATTTTATTAGGGTCAGACGGGGGATCAAGCCTGCGATCCCTGGATTATCAGTCCAGCGTGTTACCACTGGACTACAGATCACATTGTCTCCATTTTACATCTGTACACGATGTGGCCTGGGCATTTGTTTTTGTTCTCAACAATGATGTATATAGATCATTGCTATGAGGCACGTGCACTTGCATTATTTAGCGCTGTGCTGACCGGCACAGGATAAACCGCCATTTCTGTACACATGTTTAGTTTATATAAATTTATTTTAGCTCGATTGCGAAGCAAGTTTTTACAACTTATATTAATAATTCTCGAGACCTCATTCCTGATGCAATCTATCGCCGCGAGGGAGAGAGAAGAGGCAACGTGGAATGTAAATGCCTTGCCTAAGAGCACAATCGTAACGCTCCAGCGGGGCTTGAACTCAGGGCAGTTCGCACCTTAAGTTGCACCAACAGCTTACGTATTACTCTCCAGCTGTTATTGGTGGAGGAAGACCCCAGTACCCAACCCGGCCACGGAAACCCCCACGTATTTGAATTCAAATTACGGATAATTTAGTATTGTTTGTTTGTTTGTTCAGGTTTTACATCAGCACCAGTTTGGGCTATATAGCCGGCGGTCAGTTTACCTAACATCACCTTTCCTGGACAGGCTCCAGCGGTTAAGCAGTACTTGGTGCACCAACCCCCCGTAAGAAACTGCCAACATATTCATATAAATGAGACACGGCCTGAGCGGCGCTCGAACCCGTGACCATTAATGATGATATGTTACAGTGTGTATAAGTCAGCGACCTTAACCACTCGACCACGGAGGAGGTATGTACTAGTATATGATCCATCTACATGTATACAGTTGAACCTGTCGGTCTAGACAACTCACCGGAATAGCAAAAACGGATCTTTATTGACAAGTGGACTCGGGGGTGAAATTACATGGATGGGTGATTTAAAAAGTGGACCTTATTCGTAGATGGCCTTTAAACGCAGGATTGACTGTATACAACACTATTAATCGATTCTCAAATTAGGCTGTACAAATTTATGTTAGCTGGATCGCCAAACAAGTTCTTATAACTTGTTAACCACTCTCGAGGGAGAGAGAAGAAGAAACGTGGAACTTAAATGCATTGCCTAAGGACACACTCGTAACGGCTCCAGCGTGGTTCAAACTCCGGGCCTTTCGCACCAGAAGCGAGCGCGCTACCACTGTATTCCCACATGCATGCAATTGTTTCCATGTGCTGGTCATTAATGCCATTGTGTGCGGAAGAGAACACAATATGCAATAAATGCAATTAATTATCCGAAGTCTTTGATCCGAAGACCGTACAACATTACATAACTAAAGCTTCTGTCAACACGCACTTTTCTCCAATTACATCAGATGTATTTTCTCTGACCGGGTAATTAATAGGGATATCGATTTTGGCCCGCATATTTTAGCATGAGATCCGGTCTGCCGATTGTTGTTCATTTTACTACAGTACAGTCAATATTACCAGGCACTTAGTGTATGTTATTAGGCTTACCAATGGGTGGGGTGTGTGTGTGTTTTACGTTTATTTATCGTCGCTACCGGTTGCCCATATGAGCGACGCCTCTTGAAGAGATTAGTCATTTTAGATTTTGGAGGATAGTGCATGATACAGACATAGACCCATTCCAGAGTCTCCTCTGGTTTTTTACGTGCACGGCGTAAAGCACCGACACGAGACCTCGTTTTAACGTCCCATCTGAAAGACTGTTAATTTTATTAGGGTCAGACGGGGGATCGAACCTGCGATCCCTGGATTACCAGTCCAGCGTGTTACCACTGGACTACATATCCGTCTGTAATGGGTGGGGAGTTAACATGTATTATATATATTTAAGTTGCTAATGGTAACGTATTATATATATTTAAGTTGCTAATGGTAACGTATTATATATATTTAAGTTGCTAATGGTAACGTATTATATATATTTAAGTTGCTAATGGTAACGTATTATATATATTTAAGTTGCTAATGGTAACAGTATTATATATATTTAAGTTACTAATGGTAACAGTATTATATATATTTAAGTTGCTAATGGTAACGTATTATATATATTTAAGTTGCTAATGGGTGGGTGTTAACTGTATTATATATAATTTTACTGACATGGCACACTAACCATTACAAGACAGTGTTTTTTTCGCCACATCTGCACAGTGCATATTATATGTTGCCTGATGATGCTTATGATGATGGTGATGATGGTGATGATGATGGTGATGATGGTGGTGATGATGATGGTGATGGTGGTGGTGATGGTGGTGGTGATGATGATGGTGGTGGTGGTGATGATGATGATGATGGTGGTGGTGACGATAATGATGATGATGATGCTGATGCTGATGCTGATGCTGATGATGATGATGATGCTGCTGCTGCTGCTGCTGCTGCTGCTGCTGCTGCTGCTGCTGCTGCTGCTGCTGCTGCTGCTGCTGCTGCTGCTGCTGCTGCTGCTGCTGCTGCTGCTGCTGCTGCTGCTGATGGTGATGATGAGGAAGAGGAGTCTAATAGCATAAACCAAAATGAAAAGAAAGACATGTACACGCGAGGCACATAATTTCCATAATAAGTCATCGCAATTGTTCCAACGTGATTGACTATCAAGATTACAATCTCCGTTTCTTTAATTCCATTTTCTCATCGTCGGTGACACGTTTCCTTTGATCTACAATTTACACGTTCTTTGAATGAAGAAAAGCAATTAAGAAAGTTTTCATCAAAGACTTATGGTCCTGATTATCGATATACTTGTTAATAGCTCTCCTCTATAAACGTTTTAAGATAGAAAATGGCGCTGCAGATCCGACTTATTTGGTTGTTACTAAGATACAATGGTGCTGTAGATTGGATTTATTTTAGTTGTTTTTAAGATATAAGGTAACGAGTCGATCAGATTTAGTTTTGTTTAATTTTTTTTCCAATGTAAAATGGTGCGTATTCGACTTATTCCCTATGGTTTTAAGATATAGGATGGCGAAGTTGATAGATTTTTTTTTAACGTTTATTTATCGTCGCTACCGGTTGCCCATATGAGCGACGCCTCCTGAAGAGATTAGTTATTTTAGATTTTGGAGGATAGTGCAATGATACAGACAGAGACCCATTCCAGAATCTCCTCTGGTTCTTTTACGTGCACGGTGTAAAGCACCGACACGAGACCTCGGTTTAATGTCCCATCTGAAAGACTGTTAATTTTATTAGGGTCAGACGGGGGATCGAACCAGCGATCCCTGGATTACCAGTCCAGCGTGTTACCACTGTACTACATATCCGTCTAGGTTGATAGCTTCACGCACATAAACTGCACACTATGTTGAATCATTTTAAACAGCTAGTGCATATTTAGCATTTTGCTGATTGTCAATAAATAACGCATGAACACAAACAACGTGTATATGTCGAATGTGTATTGAAAGCTGTCAATGTCATGTCGCGACGAATTAAAATCATCCCAGGTGTTATTACACGTGTGGACATATAATAAAATAAGTGATGACTATATTACACTGAATACAAGCACAGTTACATGTATGTGATAAAACACGATATGAACTGGCACCAGTCTATCGATAAATACCGGACACCGTAACAGGAGAAAAGTCAACAGACAGGTCAGTAGTCCAGGGCTAACACGTTGAACTGTGAATCCAGGGCTCGCAGGTTCCATCCCCCATCTGACTGATCCTAATAATATTAACAGTCTTCACGTGGGACTTTAAACCGAGGTATCGTGCACGTAAAAGGCCCAGAGGAGACTTGCACTATCCCCCAACTCTAAAATGACTAATCACTTTAGGAGGCATCATGGGGAACTGGTAGCGACGACAAAAACGGTATGAAATAGCACCAGTCTATCGGTAAATACCGGAAAACGTAACAGCAGAAAAGTCAAAAAACGATATCAAATAGCACCGGACAACGTAACGCTAACATTCTTAATGAACAGTGCATGCCAGTCTTAAATACACCCTTTTGATGGAAAATTGATCAGATATGATCAAATGAGAGTATTTCCTAGAAATGCACGGAATAAAGGGCTTTAAAGCTGTCTCGTTCCAGACAAACACTGGCTCATGCTATGCTAGTATCTTTTGTAGATACATTGAAAAAATAGTTACATGTATGTGATAAAACACGATATGAACTGGCACCAGTCTATCGATAAATA
>CM026392.1:58385372-58433614 GCA_014843695.1 Archivesica marissinica
ATGGAATCCATCGCCACGAGGGAGAGAGAGGAGGCAACGTTGAATTTAAATGCCTTGCCTAAGGGCCCAATCGTAACAGCTCCAGCTGGGCTCGAACTCTGGGCCTTTCACACTGGAAGCAAATGCGCTACCACTGCGCTATCACGACTTCCACGATTTATTTATATAATTGTTTACATTAGGGGCATAATCAGATGAACTTATGCAATTGTACCTCAAATGACCGTGGGGCTTTAGAGCTATTATATGTTGTGTCTTTAAATTGCCCTCCTAAGCTCGCATTATGTTTATGTAATCTTCCAATTCTCCCAGTAAGGAAACATGTATCAGGTTTTGTCTGGGAGATGATGGTCTGTATTTAAATGAACTTGCTTATCCACTTAAACGGTCCGTTGTCATGGAAAACATGCGTCTCTTGGGGGGTGGAGAGAAGATGAGTAATGCAAATGAAGCATATATCATCGGATGCTGTAATATGTTTCGCTGTATTTGGCAAAGAAAAGATCGATGTTAACCCATTCAACACCAAGTAACTGACATGCACTGGTCCATGATATTCATAAACCAATAAATGAATCAGAAAATCACATTTGGACAAGTTCATTTATCAAAATGGGTAATTATGTCTAAAAATAGTCATATCACTGGCAAAAAGTGCAGATCCTTATGAGACGGCTCGTCACGAGCCGACTTATCTGGATCTACACTTTTTGTAAGCCTATTTAGAGGTCTGTGGTGTTGAAAGGGTTAAGCAGCCAACCCGTATTAATCAGCCCATTTCCAGATTCCCAATATGTTATTTTATTATACATTATACCGTCTCCGTGGCCTAGTGGTTAAGGTGTCCGCCTACGGAGCGGGAGGTCGAAGGTTCGAACCTCGTCAGGGGTTCGTTCTGATATGGCCGGTTGGTGAGCCGCCAGCTAGTTAAATAATGGTTACCGATTGCCTACCAGCCTGGCGCCAGACATACAAGCATAGGATTTGGGAAGTACTGATGTTCATAAGAAGAGGTTACTCATAAGTCAGAAATGGTTGGCCCTTTAAATAGGGGTGACACTATAATAAACAAACACTATACATTATATTAATACAACAGCCACATGTGCTAAGCAGCCATTTTCTGTGATTCCCTTTGATGGCTGCTTAAGACAGGTTTGGTTGTATGCTTAAATTTAGAAATGTCATTTTAACCTATGGAGAAAATTAACGTAATTGCAATTAATTTATTTTGCTTCAGAATGACACATGAATTTTTAGAGAAAATTGCTTGCATAAGAAAGTGTGTAATGAAGAATAATGTTCTAGCTTAATTTGGTCCGAGGCAATTAGATCCGAGGCAATTAGATCCGAGGCAATTAGGTCTGAGGAAAGTAGGTCTGGGGAAATTAGATGTGAGGGAATTAGATGTGAGGGAATTAAGTCTGAGGAAATTAGATGTGAGGGAATTAAGTCTGAGGAAATTAGATGTGAGGGAATTAGGTCTGGGGAAATTAGGTCTGAGGCAATTAGGTCTGAGGAAATTAGGTCTGAGGAAATTAGGTCCGAGAAAATTAGGTCTGAGGCAATTAGGTCTGAGGCAATTAGGTCTGAGAAAATGTTTAGATCTGAGGAAATGTTTAGGTCTGAGGAAATTAGGTCTGATGCAGGACATACATGGATTCTATTATATAACCGTGATCATTTGTCAAGCCATCAAATGTCAATTACCGGTAAACCCAACCAAGGGAAGTCGTGATAGCTCAGTGGTAGCACGTTCGCTTCACGTGCGAAAGGCCCAGAGTTCGAGCCCCGCTGGAGCCGTTACGATTGTGTCCTTAGGCAAGGCATTTAAATTCCACATGCCTCTTCTCTCTCCCTCGTGGCGATGGATTCCATCAGGAATGAGGTCTTGAGATTGATTAGTATAAGTTATAAGAACTTGTTTCGCAATCGAGCTAAAATAAATTTGTATAAACTTAAACCCAACCACAGTAGGGTCTCCAAAATGTAGAAAATCACAGTTTTAATGTTTTAACCCTTTCAACACCACATACCTCTAAATTGGCTTACAAAAAAGTGTAGATCCAGATGAGCCGGCTCGTGACGAGCCGTCTCATCAGGATCTGCACTTTTTTCAAGTAATATAACTATTTTTAGAAAAAAAATACCCATTTTGATAAATGAACTGATCCAAATGTAATTTTGTTATTAATTTATTGGTCTAAAAATATCATGGACCAGTCCATGTCAGTTACTTGGTGTTGAATGGGTTAATGAGCTTCAAGGCACCACCCGTCATGAAATCGCGACAAGCCCAATATTTCAGGTTATTGAGTAGTAGAACATTCGGGTTGTATTGGCGAGTTATTTGCATATTTTAAATATAATAAGAAGCCCAACGATCGATCTCTACTAAATCTAGACTCTGAAATATTGAAAATGTGGGATTTTTGGCCGATGCACAAGAGAGATTTTGTGAGAAAACGTTGATCATTTTATGCACTGCCTGTGACATTCTGTAATGCTATTCATCTTCAATGTAAAACAAATGTCTGAATGGAGAGAAAATGCAAATTTAATCAAGGTTTGAAATTGGTTGTGTAAATGCTCAGCACTCGATATAGTACCGTATCTTCCAGACCATAAGTCGATTCTGGCCATAAGTCTACCACCACGGCCATAAGTCTACCACCATGGCTATAAGTCTAAACCACAGCCATAAGTCTACCACCACGGCCATAAGTCTATCACCACGGCCATTAGTCTATCACCACGGCCATTAGTCTACCACCATGGCCATAAGTCTACTACCACAGCCATAAGTCTATCACCACGGTCATAAGTCTACCACCACGGCCATAAGTCTACCACCATGGCCATAAGTCTACCACCATGGCCATAAGTCTACCACCATGGCCATAAGTCTACCACCACGGCCATTAGTCTACCACCATGGCCATAAGTCTACTACCACAGCCATAAGTCTACCACCATGGCCATAAGTCTACCACCACGGCCATAAGTCTATCACCATGGCCATAAGTCGATTCTGGCCATAAGTCGATTCCAGCCATAAGTCTACCACCACGGCCATAAGTCGACCACCACGGCCATAAGTCGACCACCACGGCCATAAGTCGACCACCACGGCCATATGTCGATTCTGGCCATAGGTCTACCACCACGGCCATAAGTTGATTCTGACCATAAGTCTACCACCACGGCCATAAGTCTACCGCCACGGCCATTAGTCTACCACCACGGCCATAAGTCTACCACCATGGTCATAAGTCTACCACCACGGCCATAAGTCTACCAACATTGGCATAGTTATTAACCACGGCCATTATTTGATTCTGGCCATAAGTCTACCACCACTGCCATAAGTCTATCGACACGGCCATTAGTCTATCACCACGGCCATGTTTGGTTGTTGGTGTTTGGTGTTTGGTTGTGTTTGGTGGTTCCACCACGGCCATTAGTCTACCACCATGGCCATTAGTCTACCACCACGGCCATAAGTCAACCACCATGGCCATAAGTCTACCACCACGGCCATATGTCGATTCTGGCCATAAGTCTACCACCACGGCCATACGTCTACCACCACGGCCATAAGTCTACCACAATGGCCATAAGTCTACCACCACGGCCATAAGTCTACCACCATGGCCATAAGTCGATTCCGGCCATAAATCTACCATAGCCATAAGTCGATCATAGCCATAAGTTGATTGTGGCCATAGGTCAATTCCAGCCATAAGTCTACCATGGCCATAAGTCCATCACTACCATACGTCATTGATCACATTTTGGCAGGAAAGGGCTGAGTTTATTCTGGGTCCGTCGAGGGTACTTTGTGAACGTACTTTGTGGACTTATGACACTATCAGATTTTTCTCTGATATATATATAATGTAACTAATTGTTTAAGTCAATTGCTATATTAAAAATAGGGATGACAACGAATAGCGATTTAGGGATTTGAATATTCGGTCGGCAAGATATTCGAATATACGAATATTCGTTTTAATTCTGTGAAAACTGAAAATATCTCAAACACATGTATTTTCACAATTAATCTACTTTGTTTTATGCCCTAGTCAATTTTTCTGTAAATTTGGCGAACGCACTCATAGAGTGTTTTCGTCACTTCGCGCTCGTTATGATTAGGTTACCTACGCCAAGATCAACGATGGATTACTTCGGTTGTATTCAAGCCAGTTCCACGCCGTAAGATACAACCTTTCATAACTTTATGACAATTCCCCACATTAATTGGTGAATGAGATCTGAAATTACCACCTCCGCCACGATGCTGGTTTAACTTTACAATGAATCCAGATATGTGAACTGTAAAGTGCCACATACAATATATATGTCCCAACAACCTAGATGTCGCCATGCGCACATTAAAACCTTGTTTCGACAGTCCTTTTTGATATGTTGTTCTCAAAAAAATAATGTTGTCAACAAGAGAAGTGGATAATCTGTTCCTTAGCCTTGTTGATAAGTAGACCAGTTGCTGAGAAGATGCATTTGGATGGGACTGACGTTGCTGGCACTGACAGTAGTCTACAGGCGACGTGAGCGACAGTGGGGAATTTCAGTTCATTTTTCCACCACCACTCAAGGGGTTTCACATGGGGATCCATTTTCTCGAGGAGATAGCTCTTTAACTCATCAGACTGTTCCTTTTCGTTTGTCTCAAACACTAGAAAGTTCAATTTCCTACGCTTAGGAGTAGGCTCACAGTCACCACTAGTGTCACGTGAAGACAGTTTCAATGGTATTTCCTTTTATGATAAGGTTTTATGATATATTGAAAAGAAAACACCAAGGTATCTGATTTTATGACAGTTTATTTCAGTGGTAGTGTGTTCACTTCAGCTGCAAAAGGCCCGGAATTCACACCCAGCTGTAGTGATTACAATTGTGCCCTTAGGCAAGGCATTTAAATTCCACAGTGCCTCTTTTCTCTCCCTCCTAGCGATGGATTCCATCAGGAATGAGGTCTCGAGGGTGATTAATATATATTATGGTATATTATACTGTCTCCGTGGCCTAGTGGTTAAGGCGTCCGCCTACGGAGTGGGAGGTCAAAGATTCGAACCTCGTCAGGGGTTTGTTCTGATATGACCGGTTGGTGAGTGGCCAGCTAGTTAGATAATGGTTACCGATTGCCTACCAGCCTGGCATACAAGCATAGGATTAGGGAAGTACTGATGTTTATAAAATGAGCTGTCTCATAAGTCAGAAATGGTTGGCCCTTTAAATAGAGGTGACACTATAATAAACAAACACTTGGATAAGGTCGCTGACTTGTATTCCACTGTACATATCATCATGATGGTCCGGGTTCGAGCCCCGCTCAGACAGTGTTATTTATTTATGAAAAAGTTTTTTACGAAGGTTGGTGAACCAAGTACTGGTTAACAGCTGGGCTGCCCAGGAAAGGTGTTGTTAGGTAAAATGCCCGCTGGGCGATATAGCCCAAAATGGTGCTGATGCAGGCGGGTTTTTAAAACCCGAAATAAACTATAACACAACTTGGGTTAATTTTAGTCATTGAGATGTGGGTTGTTTTTAATTTAGTCATGAGAATGTGTGTTGTTTTTAATTTAGTCATGAGAATGTGGGTTGTTTTTAATTTAGTCATGAGAATGTGTGTTGTTTTTAATTTAGTCATCAGAATGTGGGTTGTTTTAAATTTAGTCATGAGAATGTGGGTTGTTTTTAATTTAGTCATGAGAATGTGTGTTGTTTTTAATTTAGTCATCAGAATGTGTGTTGTTTTAAATTTAGTCATCAGAATGTGTGTTGTTTTTAATTTAGTCATGAGAATGTGTGTTGTTTTTAATTTAGTCATGAGAATGTGTGTTGTTTTTAATTTAGTCATGAGAATGTGGGTTGTTTTAAATTTAGTCATGAGAATGTGGGTTGTTTTTAATTTAGTCATCAGAATGTGTGTTGTTTTAAATTTAGTCATCAGAATGTGTGTTGTTTTAAATTTAGTCATCAGAATGTGTGTTGTTTTTAATTTAGTCATGAGAATGTGTGTTGTTTTTAATTTAGTCATGAGAATGTGTGTTGTTTTAAATTTAGTCATCAGAATGTGGGTTGTTTTAAATTTAGTCATCAGAATGTGGGTTGTTTTAAATTTAGTCATCAGAATGTGGGTTGTTTTAAATTTAGTCATCAGAATGTGGGTTGTTTTAAATTTAGTCATCAGAACCTGGGTTGTTTTAAATTTAGTCATCAGAACTCTTTCCACCTCAACTTGCCAAACAATCTTGTGCATACTCACACTCTGGGGGGGGGGGGGGGGTGGGGAATTGGTCCTAAGCGGGGTCGGGGGGGTGGGGGGTGGGGTGGGGTGGGGGGGGGGGGGGTGGCCACCCCGCCACGAGGTTATGTTTTCACCCGCCATGTTTTCACCCCGGTTTGAAACTGTTTATTTGTGTGCTTTGTTATTTTGGGACTTTAAACCGAGGTCGTCTCGTCTCGGTGCTGTACACCGTGCATGTAAAAGAACAAGAGGAGACTCTGGAATTGGTCTCTGTATCAATGCACTATCCTCCAACATCTAAACTGACTAATATCTTCAGGAGGCGTCGCTCATATTGGCAACCGGTAGCGACGATAAATAAACGTAAAACACACAAATGTATTATTTGTAAACAAATTTGACCATTTTATTCGTTTATTAACGGAACCCCTCCAAATTATGTGAAGACACGCAAGCAGACGACATATTATATACACGCGCTAATTTACATATTTTAGGCAAATCAAATAAATAAAAAAATAAGTGCAGATGAATAAAACACACTATTAGTATTTTCATTTGTATGTTCTTGAGTTTGTTATATGATGACTCATTCACGGTACAGTAATAAAACACCATAGCCATAAAAGAAATATTCTTTCTTTTAGCAATTCACCCCAAAGGCACAGAATAGAAGCCAAAGAGGGAAAAAGGCATACGAACTCCTATCCGGTTATCGCAAAGGCAAAAAAAAGCGCTGCGAGCAGTGGTAATTTGCAGAGCATGTTGTTCATGCTACAATCAATGGGGGGGGGGGGATCTCCTTTAGTTTTCCTTTCTACTTTATGGCTTACTATGAAAGCGGATTCTGCTTTGAACGTCTATGAAAAAACGTGTATATATGTAATCAAACGGAACTAGGCAATTGTACAACAACTCAGACCGTAGTGACGCTGTGTTACTGCAATTTCTTTCTTTTCTGGTCTACTTAAGTTGACCGACTTACGGACACTAATGATATAAAAACTAAATGTCGTTTGAATCAGTCTGGGACTTGTGTAATTTGGTGAAATATTTCAGATCCAGTCTGATAAAAAAAGATACAGTCAACCCAGTATGCTAATACGACTCTGGAAAGGTACGCAGTGGTCCTTGTTGGCAGGTGTGTGACTATTAGGGACATAGGTAGAGCTACGACGCCATCGTCTCAACATTTTACTCGACAACAAATGCAAAGACGACTCGGGAATGGTACGCAGTGATCCTTGTTGGCAGGTTTGGGACTATTAGGGACATAGGTAGGGCGACGACGCCATCGTCTCAATAGTTTACTCGACAACAAATGCAAAGACGATCCGGGAATGGTACACAGTGGTCCTTGTTGGCAGGTTTGTGACTATTAGGGACATAGGTAGGGCGACGACGCCATCGTCTCAACAGTTTACTCGACAACAAATGCAAAGACGACTCTGGAAAGGTACGCAGTGGTCCTTGTTGGCAGGTTTGGGACTATTAGGGACATAGGTAGGGCTACGACACCATCGTCTCAACATTTTACTCGACAACAAATGTTTATCAGTTTGGATTGAACATGCCTGTTACCTTCTACTATGCCAATATGCTATAAAACACTATTTCACGAATCCGTCAATCTAATCTATTCATTTCGTCAGCAGTATATTGAACCACAAGCATTAACGCACTAAACGGATACATAATGTGTAAATGCGTCTTCAGATTTCCAAGCAACAACGCTCCGTTTGTTTTAAAGATATTTGTGGTCCGTGGAACAAAGTGTTTATTTGATAGGTTGTGTATGGCACTATGGGCTTTTCCTTTGAACCATCGGCATACAACGATGTACGTCAGTGTTTACGACCAAGGAAAGCCCTGTGCTTTTATTTCTTTAGGTTCCATTTATCTCCGTGGGTTATACTTACTCGTTATTATATTTTGTTTGTGGGGGAATTGTTTCCTACATAATGTGGATGGCAACAGATCAATGAACTTTGTAACCGTGTAGGCGGTGGGATATGTGTGTATAGTGTAGTGGTTATTAAGTGTAAGATACAAGCTGAAAATGATACAATATGTAGCTTCGAATACAGTACCAATATTGTACATATTGGATCAGTTTGAGGCTTATATCTGACTTAAAACACACACACTTATATAACAAGATCTTACTAATTAAAATGGTTAATTTCGTAAATTTACGCATAGGATTTGATATAATACGCTGGCATTTAGAAAGCAGTCCACTATTAATAATAATGGACTGCAAGCACACAGGTATGGCGTCACGACAGCGTTTTAAAAGCTATTAAAACCCCATCTTGCGTGATACTTTAAGGAGCAGTTGGTTAGAAATGTATTGTTGTGTCGTATACGTATATCCCCATGTCTTAAATAATATTCAGATGATCAGTGAAGTTTCACTGTCTACCCGAACACTGTGGTAACACGCTGGACTGGTCATCCAGCGATCGCAGGTTCGATCCCCCGTCTGACTCTACTAAAAATTAACAGTCTTTCAGATGGGACTTTAAACCGAGGTCTCGTGTCGGTGCTATACGCTGTGCACGTAAAAGAACCAGAGGAGACTCTGGAATAGGTATCTGTCTGTATCATTGCACTATCCTCCAAACATCTAAAATGACTAATCTCTTCAGGGGGCGTCGCTCATATGGGCAACCGGTAGCGACGATAAATAAACGTAAAACACACACCGAACACAGACCTGGCCCGAGGTTATAAAACAATTTCCTCCAATCTCAAAATTCAGTCTCAAGCTTGTGATTGGCTCAGCTGAGAGTAAAGCTCGGAATCAATCAGTCAAAACATTTGAGCTCGGTATTGAGATTTAGAAAAGCTTTATAACGTCTAGGCCTGGCCAGAGATTGAGATTTGAGAAAAGCTTTATAACGTCTAGGCCCGGCCAGAGATTGAGATATGAGAAAAGCTGTATAACGTCTAGACAAGGCCAGATATTGAGATTTGAGAAAAGCTTTATAACGTCTAGGCCCGGCCAGAGATTGAGATTTGAGAAAAGCTGTATAACGTCTAGGCCCGGCCGGAGATTGAGATTTGAGAAAAGCTTTATAACGTCTAGGCCCGGCCAGAGATTTGAGAAAAGCTTTATAGCGCCTAGGCCCGAGCAGAGATTGAGATTTGAGAAACACTTTATAACGTCTAGGCTCGGCCAGAGATTGAGATTTGAGAAAAGCGTTATAGCGCCTAGGCCCGAGCAGAGATTGAGATTTGAGAAACGCTTTATAGCGCCTAGGCCCGAGCAGAGATTGAGATTTGAGAAACGCTTTATAACGTCTAGGCCCGGCCAGAGATTGAGATTTGAGAAAAGCTTTATAACTTCTAGGCCCGGCCAGTGATTGAGATTTGAGAAAAGCTTTATAACGTCTAGGCCCGGCCATGCAGTGATTGAGATTTGAGAAAAGCTTTATAACGTCTAGGCCCGGCCAGAGATTGAGATTTGGGAAAAGCTTTATAACGTCTAGGCCCGGCCAGAGATTGAGATTTGAGAACAGCTTTATAACGTCTAGACAAGGCCAGAGATTGAGATTTGAGAAAAGCTTTATAACGTCTAGACCCGGCCAGAGACTTGAGAAACGCTTTATAACGTCTAGGCCCGGCCAGAGATTGAGATTTGAGAAAAGCTTTATAACGTCTAGACCCGGCCAGAGACTTGAGAAACGCTTTATAACGTCTAGGCCCGGCCAGAGATTGGAGAAAAGCTTTATAACGTCTAGGCCCGGCCAGAGATTGGAGAAAAGCTTTATAACGTCTAGGTCCGGCCAGAGATTGAGATTTGAGAACAGCTTTATAACTTCTAGACCCAGACATGCAGTGATTGAGATTTGAGAAAAGCTTTATAACGTCTAGGCCCGGCCAGAGATTGAGATTTGAGAAACGCTTTATAACGTCTAGACCCGGCCAGAGATTGAGATTTGAGAAACGCTTTATAACGTCTAGGCCCAGCCAGTGATTGAGATTTGAGAAAAGCTTTATAATGTCTAGGCCCGGCCATGCATTGATTGAGATTTGATAAACGCTTTATAACGTCTAGGCCCGGCCAGAGATTGAGATTTGAGAAAAGCTTTATAACGTCTAGACCCGGCCAGAGATTGAGATTTGAGAAAAGCTTTATAACGTCTAGGCCCGGCCAGAGATTGAGATATGGGAAAAGCTTTATAACGTCTAGGCCCAGCCAGTGATTGAGATTTGAGAACAGCTTTATAACGTCTAGGCCCGGCCATGCATTGATTGAGATTTGAGAAAAGCTTTATAACGGCTAGGCCCGGCCATAGATTGAGATTTGAGAAAAGCTTTATAACGTCTAGGCCCGGCCAGAGATTGAGATTTGAGAAAAGCTTTATAACGTCTAGGCCCGGCCAGTGATTGAGATTTGAGAAAAGCTTTATAATGTCTAGGCCCGGCCATGCATTGATTGAGATTTGGGAAAAGCTTTATAACGTCTAGGCCCGTGTGTGTGTTTTACGTTTATTTATCGTAGCTACTGGTTGCCCATGTGAGCGACGCCTCCTGAGCAGATTAATCATTTTAGAGTTTGGAGGATAGTGCATGATACAGACAGAGACCCATTCCAGAGTTTCGTCTGGTTCTTTTGTGTGCACGGTATAAAGCACTGACACGAGACCTCGGATTAACGTACCATCTGAAAGACTGTTAATTTTATTAGGGTCAGACGGGGGATCGAGAGAGAGAGAGAGAGAGAGAGAGAGAGAGAGAGAGAGAGAGAGAGAGAGAGAGAGGGGGCAACGTGTCATTTAAATACATTGCCTAAGAGCATACTCATAACGGCATTTAAATACATTGCCTAGGGACATACTCATAACGGCATTTAAATACATTGCCTAAGGGCATACTCATAACGGCTCAAGCGCCGCTCGAACTTCGGGCTTTTCGCACCTGGAGCGAACGCGCTAGTGCACCTCTGCGCTATCACGGCCTCCATAGATAATTTTAAACCAATTAGGGACAATTACATATCAATACGTGTATGAAATTGAAACAATACGAAGCGTGTCTGTATCCATGACAATCCACACCCACTAACCCAGCTATACAGATACCCACTTATACAGATACCCAAAATCTAAACCAAATAATCTCATATTTGCCAGTCAAGTTGTGTACACATACATGTACATGTACATATAATATTATTTGGTACCGTCATCGATCGAGAAGCTTGTTTAAAATGGCGTGAAGAGCGTGTTTTGGCTAAATTACCCTAAATTACTACTCATTGTAACTAATTTACTACATAAAATCGGAGATATGTGTTCAAAAGAGAAGTGACGAATTTAGTTGCGCGTGAAACATAAAACCAGCCACCCATGTATAACATCCAAAGTCCTCCGAATGCGATATTACTTTAGGGATATTCACAAAAGGATTCCAAATTAATTATGTTCTCTCTTTGATCTCGCAATTTCTCGTTTTGTTTCCACCACCAAAAAGAAATATTAAAATCGTTTTTCCCTATATCAAAGGATATTCCTCACTGTCTTGCAACATGTAATGATATATTTGAACTCGTAAAACCTGTTTTATCATTCCACAATTGTAATTGAGCCAATGACATCACATCGGCAGAGGAATGCTACAATTTAACAACTTGTTATATATTCACAAAGAGAATTTGTTTCCAATTACGTCAATTTATTGTGCAGAACCACAATGCGATGTTTTGAAACGATCGCTGTGAGTGAACCGTCAATGGTTATAGAATCCGACTGTCGATGAAATGAAAAGTAAATATTCAAAACATTTCGTAATATTCGATTAGAAAATTGTCGTCGTTGTCGGCGTCATCACCACCATCATCATCATCATAATAGTCGTCGTCGTCATCATCATCATCATCATCATCATCATAATAGTCGTCGTCATCATTATCATCATTATCATTATCATCATCATTATCATTATCATCATCATCATAATAATAGTCGTCGTCATCATTATCATCATTATCATCATTATCATCATTATCATCATTATCATCATTACCATCATCACCATCATTACCATCACCATCATCATCATCATCATCATCATCATCATCATCATCATCATCATCATCATCATCATCATCATAATAGTCGTCGTCGTCATCATCATCATCATTATCATCATCATCATCATCATCATCATAATAATAACAGTCGTCGTCGTCGTCGTCATCATCATCATCAGCAGAGCAGCATATCGTAACCGCTCACTGTATTATATGGAACTTATGTTGTGTTTCACGTTTATCATCCCGGTTACACACATGTTCTACACCCCTAGATGAGATTAGTCATTTTAGGTTTGAAGGATAGTGCATTGATACAATCTGAGTCACATTGCAGAAGCTCCTTTTGCTTGCGAGGTATAAAGCACCAGCATGAGACCTCCGTTTAAAGTTCCATCCCAAATACTGATTGATCAAGATTAGCCATTTAGTATGGAGTAACGGACCGTGCTATCGGAGGATCCAATCTACGTTCACTGGGTTGAGCGTCCAGCGTGTTACCACTGAACTCTTCGTGGTATATTCGAGTTGTGTGTCCTTTTTCATATCTGAACAGTAGTATTAACTTTATTAACATACACGAGGGTGTGTCTTAAGTTTATTTATCGTCGCTACTGGTTGCCAATATGAGTGACGCCTCCTGAAGATATTAGTCAGTTTAGATTTTGGAGGGTAGTGCACTGATACAGACAGAGACCCATTCCAGAGTCTCCTCTGGTTCTTTTACGTGCACGGTGTAAAGCACCGACACAATACCTCACACGACTATTATATGAGTTATTGTCGTACGGTATAGCGGGGATCGAACCTGCAACCCCTGGATTACATGTCCAGTGTGTTAAACACTGGAACACATATCCGCTATAACATACATGTATATTATTTATACAGTTTATATTATATATTTTTTATGAAACTGCCATCCTTTTCATATATAGAGACACGGTCTGAGCGGGGCTCGAACCGGTGACCGTCAATGATGATAGGTTACAGTGATATACATGTCAGTGCCCTTAACCACTCGGCCACGGAGGCGGACTTGTACAGTTTATAGCATGTGGAGTCGTGTTTCATACGAGGTGTGATACAATGGTGTGGTTGTGCAGACGAGTGGCCGCTATAAAACAGCACTTAAACTTCTTAAAAACACACTTCAAAGGTCTACTTTTTTTCTCTCTTCATCTTAACACTTTCTCTCTCAATCCGCACCTACTGAACTTGTTTTATGCATTCGTGTTGACACGTAGTACCATATGCAATAAAAACGTCATTTACAAAAGCTGGAGTATCGTGTACACATGAACAAGTATCTCTCCAATTGATCAAGTCACAGCCGTCAAGTGGAAGTCGTGTTGCGGAGTGGTAGCGCGTTCGCAGGCGCGAAAAACAGGAGTTCGAGCCCCGCTGGAGCCGTTACGATTACGTCCTTAGGTGATGGATTCCATCAGGAATGAGATCTCGAGAGTGATTAATATAAGTTGTAAAACATCATTTCGTAATCGAGCTAAAACAAATTTGTATAAACTAAGTCACAGCCAGGGCGAATCAGTGGACCAATGGTTAACACGCTGGACTGTGAATACAGGGGTCGAGTGTTCTGGGTCGTGTGTCAGGGGTCGTGCGTTCGGGGTAGTGTGTTTGATCCCCTGTCCCGTCCTAAACATAATAACAGCCTTTCGGATAGGACTATTAAACGAGGCATAATGGTGCTATACACGGTACCAGGGTTGTCCGAAGTTCGGAATTGGGGTTGGGCAAAGTGGCCCAGGTAGTGCGAGGAATAAAACAGTATGCAACTGGTTCAAGAAAATCACCCGACATTATAATTAAGTAGAATCATATCTTAAATATAGCAGTTTTCTTTCTTGCTATTTTATCAGCGGTTTAAAGTGATACTTTCCAGATAACGTATACTTTCCTGGAATTAGAAGAAAGCGTTTCTTGTTATGTAATACAGCAAATGAAAAGAGTTTATATCTTAACGATCTGCGTTTGATGCAGTTGTGTCTTCGGGCGAAGTATTAAAAGAAAATGCAGTGCGGATAATCGTCTTGTGCATGTACATGTATAACGTTATATCGCTATAATCACGCGCGTATAGGCTCTTCAAAATTGGAGGAAAATAAAGTATAAGGAAAATAAAGTATTATTATTTATTATTATTATATATCATACAGTTAGTTAATTACGACGATGCTCTTGGAGCATATCGGTATAATCATGCGCGTATAAGTTCTTCAAATTTGGAGGAAAATAAATAATTTATTATTATTATTATTATTATTATTATATATCACACACAGTCAGTTAATAACGACGATGCTCATGGAGCCGCCATGGTTTAATTGATAAGGTATCCGCTTTATATCCGAGAGGTTGTGAGTTCTGAGCCTCGCAGGTTCGATCCCCCGTCTGACCCTAATAAAATTAACAGTCTTTCAGATGGGACGTTAAACCGAGGTCTCGTGTCGGTGCTTTAAACCGTGCACGTAAATGAACCAGAGGAGACTCTGGAATGGGTCTCTCTGTATCATTGCACTATCCTCCAAAAATCTAAAATGACTAATCTCTTCAGTGGGCGTCTCTCATATGGGCAACCGGTAGCGACGATACATAAACGTAAAACACACACTTCTGAGCCTCGCCAGTACGACGTTAGGGACGACACTTAAATCAACATTTTGTTGCCTGTTTTATCGCCCTCATGGCGATGGATTCGACCAGGAATGATGCTCGAGAGCGATTAATCTCATGTTAAGCAAATGTGTTTCGCAACTAAGCTAAAGTGTATGTGTGTGTGTTTTGCTTACATTTATTTATCGTCGCTACCGGTTGCCCATATGAGCGACGCCTCCTGAAGAGATTCGTCATTTTAGATTTTGGAGGATAGTGCAATGATACAGAGAGAGACCCATTCTAGAGTCTCCTCTGGTTCTTTTACGTGCACAGTGTAAAGCATGGACACGAGACCTCGATTTAAAGTCCCATCTGAAAGACTGTTAATTTTATTAGGGTCAGACGGGGGTCGAACCTGCGATCCCTGGATTACCAGTCCAGAGTGTTATCCACTGGATTACATTTCCGTCTGTGGTAAAGTAAATTTATATACATTTATATAGTCAGTTAAATTTACTTTCACTTCAAGATGTCAGATAAACTATATAGTCGTCACGTAAATACACACACGATCAGTCAGGTCATCTGGAATTGACCGGTTGTACACAAGCTACCTATAACTAAGACATATCCTAAGATCGGTTGTATCGATCGACATGATTGATTCATTATCTAGCCACCCAACACCGTTACCTCTGACTTACTACATCAAATCCTGGGATCGCAGGTTCGACCCCCGTCTGACCCTAACAATATTAACAGTCTTTCAGATGGGACTTAAGTCGAGGCCTCGTGTCAGAACTATACCCTGAGCAAGTCATAGAATCAGAGGAGACTCTGGAATGGGTATCTGTCTGTATCGTTGCACTATCCTCCAACATATAAAATGACTAAACTCTGCAGGAGACGTCGTTCAAATGGGCAACCGGTAGCGACGATAAAAAGGTAAAACTACTTACGACATACCTCAGCAATGAGAACTTCGCGTGTGTGTGTTTTACGTTTATGTATCGTCGCTACCGGTTGCCCATATGAGCAACGCCTCCTGAAGAGATTAGTCGTTTTAGATTGTTGGAGAATAGTGCAATGATACAGACAGAGACCCATTCCAGAGTTTCATTTGATTCTTTTAGGTGCACGGTGTAAAGCACCGACACGGGACCTCGATTTAAAGTCCCATCTGAAAGACGGTTAATTTTTATTAGCGTCAGACGGGGGATCGAACCTGCGATCCCTGGATTACCAGTCCAGCGTGTTAACTACTGGACTACAGATCCGTCTGTGAGAACTTCGCGAAATCGGCCCCCTAGCGGGATAAATGGTCCAGTGAATAGCATGCTGGACTTGTGATCCATGGGTTGCAGGTTCAACCCCCGCTATGCCATACTAAAATGACTAATATCATAGCCTTTCGAATAAGACATTAAACCGAGGTCTCGTGTCGCTGCCTTACACTGTACACATATAAAACGAGAGCAGACTCTGGAATGGGTCTCTGTTTGTATCATTGCACTATCCACCAAAATCGAAAATGACTAATCTCTTCAGGAGGCGTCGCTCATATGGGTAACCGGTAGCGACGATAAATAAACTCACAACACCCAAAGGCCAATCACTTGGAGCTCGAAAAAATGAAACAAAGTGAGGTTCGTCTTATAAATGGAGAAATAAACAATCACAAAATAATTCCAGTTAACACCAAATTTCCACCGTAGAACAATATTAATGTGTGATGTTATTGTATATATGGGGGCATTAATGAAAGACATTGGTCAGTTACTGCCCCTGAATACTCCATAAAAGTAGATCGGTCCTATTAAGTGTTTTCCTCTGTTTTTATCGTTGCTTCCTTTGCACACAATGCTAACAATTGTATACCACTATTACTTCTTATGATTATTAAATTACTATATTTCGGCAGATCTGCAACAGTATATGCAATGGCTAATTATTTGTAAAATAATGTGATCACTTAATTAACACGTTTTTTTATCACATTTGTCATACCGCAACATCTGGTTAGGGACCAACAGCAAAAACAAAGGATTCTAACTAAACGGACCTATTCACGTATTAGAATAAATCAGACTGTATCTTCCAAGGGAGGTAATAGAAAATTACAGATGTCTCTCATTGAGTCTAAGCTCTCTACAATTCAATTAATGAGCTTTCTAATGTGAGTCACCCGTCAATTACTTCCCATGAATATTCATTATAGTAAATAACAAAGCAAGGGATTCCAATTAAAAGGACCGACGTACATTTCCGGATAATCGGGGTTTTGTCTGCCAAGGGAGGTAACAGAAAACCAACGCTGTCGTCCATTATTGACAGAGACTATCAAGTAGAGATAATCGGGGTTTTGTCTGCCAAGGGAGGTAACAGAAAACCAACGCTGTCGTCCATTATTGACAGAGACTATCAAACAGAGATAATCGGATTTGTTCTGCCAAGGGAGGTAACAGAAAAGCCAACGATTTCGTCCATTATTGACAGAGACTATCAAGTAGAGATAATCGGGGTTTTGTCTGCCAAGGGAGGTAACAGAAAAGCCAACGATTTCGTCCATTATTGACAGAGACTATCAAACAGAGATAATCGGATTTTTTCTACCAAGGGAGGTAACAGAAAAGCCAACGATTTCGTCCATTATTGACAGAGACTATCAAGTAGAGATAATCGGATTTTTTTCTACCAAGGGAGGTAACAGAAATGCCAACGATGTCGTCCATTATGTACAAATAGAGATGCGCATACTTGAGTTTCCGTATATATCTGACGTTCCATACTCGTGCACATACTCCACTCGCCCATATGGTTCGTCGGGGGCGAGGGTAAATAAGCCCAATCATCGTACACATACTCTGTAATCTTATATATCTAGCAAATCACCCAAATAAGCAATATTGACGTATGTATATTAATGCATTGAATTTTACCATAACAAAAAAAAGTTCAGCCAATTACATTCATAATACGAGATACTAAATATCATAGCATCTTAATTTTTTTAAAAACTTTTCCGATCTACCTTATAATAATATAAACGTTTTAAAGTGTAAATTTGAACAAGATGCGAACACAGATAGCGCTACTCCATTACTACCGATAAATATGGCAAAACGAGCATTTTGTATGCCGTTTGAACATATATATATATACTTTTTTCCAAATGAATATGAACATATATTAAGCGAACTGACTTAAGTTTTATTGACGGCCATGATGCTAGCATATTTCGATGCAGACGATAAACCATGCAGACGAAGATTGATGCATTTTCTGTTTCTGTGTTTTCAATATTATAATACTTGTGTGGTTAAACTGAAATGAAATATTTCAACAAAAGACAATTGATTAAAAGGTCCACGAGGGGCATCTGTGACCGAGTGGTATTGTTGTTGCGCAATGTCAAATCACTAGCCTCACCGAGGTATGTTCGAATCCCACTGGAGGATGCTACCCAGCTGACTCGCGGACGGTCGGTGGTTCTACCTTGATGCTAGAGCGGGAACAGGCGTTGATATAGTTGGCTTTGTCCGTTATATAATTAGATATTGAGATATAGTAACATTATAGTATATGACTGTCACTATACACTTACTGGCTCGAGCAGGGGCGTAGGCGTGAAGTGTGTGTAGATAACTATGCTAGATGTTGGAGGCATGGGTTGTCTTTAGTTTATACACATTTATTTTAGCTCGATTGCGAAACAAGTTATTTCAACTTATATTAATCACTATCGAGACCTCATTCCTGATGGAATCCATCGCCACGAGGGAGGGTTGTCTTTAGTGCTGTTGATGGGCGTTTATGTTTATTTGTTCTGTTTAAGAAGGACATAAATAGAATAACGATAATTGACGGATCTGTAATCCAGTGGTAACACACTGGACTGGTAATCCAGGGATCGCAGGTTCGATCCCCCGTCTGATCCTAATACAATTAACAGTCTTTCAGATGGGACGTTAAACCGAGGTCTCGTGTCGGTGCTAAACACCGTGCACGTAAACGAACCAGAGGAGACTCTGGAATGGGTATCTGTCTGTATCATTGCACTCTCCTCCAAAAATCTAAAATGACTAATCTCTTCAGGTGGCGTCGTTCATATGGGCAACCGGTAGCGACGATAAATAAACGTAAAACACACACAGCAATACTCTGCTTAGTGCTATTGAATTAACCCTGGTGTGTTCTTATTGCGAGCTGTTGTCGTGCGTTACACAGGCATGTTCTTATTGCGAGCTGCTGTCGTGCTTTACCCAGACGCGTTCTTATTGCGAGCTGCTGCCGTACTTTACCCATGCGCGTTCTTATTGCGAGCTGTTGTCGTGCTTTACCTAGGCGCGTTCTTATTGCGAGCTGTTGTCGTGCTTTACCTAGGCGCGTTCTTATTGCGAGCTGTTGTCGTGCTTTACCCATGCGCGTTCTTATTGCGAGCTGTTGTCGTGCTTTACCTAGGCGCGTTCTTATTGCGAGCTGTTGTCGTGCTTTACCCAGGCGCGTTCTTATTGCGAGCTGTTGTCGTGCTTTACCCAGGCGCGTTCTTATTGCGAGCTGTTGTCGTGCTTTACCCAGGCGCGTTCTTATTGCGAGCTGTTGTCGTGCTTTACCCAGGTGCGTTCTTATTGCGAGCTGTTGTCGTGCTTTACCCATGCGCGTTCTTATTGCGAGCTGTTGTCGTGCTTTACCCAGGCGCGTTCTTATTGCGAGCTGTTGTCGTGCTTTACCCAGGCGCGTTCTTATTGCGAGCTGTTGTCGTGCTTTACCCAGGCGCGTTCTTATTGCGAGCTGTTGTCGTGCTTTACCCAGGCGCGTTCTTATTGCGAGCTGTTGTCGTGCTTTACCCAGGCGCGTTCTTATTGCGAGCTGTTGTCGTGCTTTACCCATGCGCGTTCTTATTGCGAGCTGTTGTCGTGCTTTACCCAGGCGCGTTCTTATTGCGAGCTGTTGTCGTGCTTTACCCAGGCGCGTTCTTATTGCGAGCTGTTGTCGTGCTTTACCCAGGTGTCGGTGCTTTACACCGTGCACGTAAAAGAACCAGAGGAGACTCTGGAATGGGTCTCTGTCTGTATCATTGCACTACCCTCCAAAATCTAAAATTACTAACCTCTTCAGGAGGCGTCGCTCATATGGGCAACCGGTAGCGACGATAAATAAACGTAAAACACACAATAATGATTCTTGCTTGAACGGAATGTGGTATGGGGGAGGCGGCGAGGTTTGTAGTATAAGACATGGGCAACTGTTTGGGTTACGCCTGCTTGTCTGTTTGAGCTAGTACATAATATGGTCTTTTATAATTACTGCTATAGTCTATATAAGCACCCGGGTAGAACCACCGACCTTCCGCAAGCTAGCTGGATAGCATCCTCACATGAATGGAAGTAGAACCTATACGGAGAGGGGCAATTTATTTGAAGCCAACGACGCAAACCAGTCGTCCACCGAAGTACCGTGGTACGTACTTGCTAGTAAAATATGGCGCGATCTCAAACTACTGGTGAACGGTCATTCTGGCGTATAACAACTACCCACACCCACCAACATATTACTCTTTGATCCAGCCTTTCCAGGAACACTTACCCGGTAAAGCAGAATCAGCAAACACACATATATGACCTTCAACTTGATCGGGAAATTCCTACGATCTGTCTCCATGGTGACACTCTAAAATGAAATAAAACGCATGATTATTTGATAGCACAAATGTATGACCTTCAACTTGATCGGGAAATTCCTACGATTTGTCTCCATGGTGACACTATAAAATGAAATAAAGCTCACGGTCACCTGATCATTATTTCTAAGAGAACAGTAAAATAACATAGCAATATAGTTTGTAGTCTACTCTGCACCGTAAGGAATTGGATGACATTTAAAATAGGTACATACAATGCCATACACTAGTCAACAGAAGGTTCGAACCTCAACATCAAATACATAGAGAACATTAGCGTTCTGTCTTATACGTAACTTTATTAGGCTAGTCAAAGCAAAAATACAAGGCGAGACTATTTTTCGGAGACGAGTCTAATAAATTTATATTTATAATATTCTATACAAATTTATTTTAGCTCGATTGCGAAACAAGTTCTCACAACTTATATTAATCACTCTCGAGACTTCATTCCTGGTGGAATCCATCGCAACGAGGGAGAGAGAAGAGGCGTTGTGGAATGTAAATAACCTGCCTAAGGGTACACCCGTAAAAGCTCCAGCGGGGCTCGAACTCCGGACCGTTCGCAGCTACCACTGCGCTATAGCGACTTCCACTATATTTATAATAAGATAGTAGCATAATATTCTATGTGTCCTATCTTCTGTTAAAAAAGCAGCTTCAACGAGGAAATATCTCCCGAAATGAGTGTGTGCGTGTGTGTGTGTGTTTTACGTTTATTTATCGTCGCTACCGGTTGCCCATAATATGAGCGACGCCTCCTGAAGAGATTAGTTATTTTAGATTTTGGAGGATAGTGCATGATACAGACAGAGACTCATTCCAGAGTCTCCTCTGATTCTTTTACGTGCACAGTGTAAAGCACCGACACGAGACCTCGGTTTAACGTCCCATCTGAAAGACTGTTAATTTTATTAGGGTCAGATCCATGGATTACCAGTCCAGCGTGTTACCACTGGACTACAGATCCGTCTGTTCCCGAAATGATAGTCTCTATGTGTTTGTTTTAATTATATTTCGGGTTTTACGCCTGCATCAGCACCATTTTGGGCTATATCGCCGGCGGGCAGTTTATCTAACAACACCTTTCCTGGGCAGGCTCCAGCGGTTAACCAGTACTTGGGTGCACCAACCTCCGTATACGAAACTGCCAACTTTTTCATATAAATGAGACACGGTCTGAGCGGGGCTCGAACCCGTGACCATCAGTGATGATGGTTACAGTGGTATACAAGTCAGCGACCTTAACCACTCGACCACGAAGGCGGACTTTGTTTTAATGTGTTGTTTGTTTGTTTTTATAGATGGATATTTCAGAGCAACACGGCAGCTTTATTGACCACTTGTTTATTGGTATACAATTGTATGCACATATGTCCGATTAGCGCAGTGGTTAGCGCACTCGCTTCTCACCAATGCAATCCGGGTTCAATCCACGGACCGGGAAGTATGTGAGATGGTACGGTGATCGCCAGATCGGACAGGTGGGTTTTCTCCGGGTACTCCGGTTTCATACCACACGAATGACCACATTTACGCTTTCATCCGTGCCAACGAGAGTGATTAATATAAGCTGTTAAAACTTGCTTCACAATCGTTGTAAAATAAATAACGTTTAAACTAAATTACACTATGTAAATATTATGACTATGTACTTATGTATACGTCATGAATAAACATATGTTCTGTTATGTTCTGTTTATGATTTGAAATTCAGTTGTTGCTGAACATGATTATAGATTATCGACTATCGATTATTTCACGAGATGACATATACTAGATGGTAGCTCATTGAACTTTTGCAGGATAAATGGACTGGAACATCCAGGGATGAGTTCGAGCGTTGCTTTGCACACAGCGCATATTTAGGATGTGGGTGAAGTTAGCAGTGAGCAGTGTACTGCCAGTGTACTGCTGTACTGCTGGCAGTGAGCAGTGAGTAGTGTAATCCAGCAGTGAGTTATGTATTCTAGTAGTGAATGTGCCAAATTTCAACAAAAAAAACATAATAAAAAATGTTTTTTATTTTTTTACTGCCAGTACAGTACACTGCTCACTGCTAACTTCACCCACATGTTGATCTATTTTTTATATTAATTTGTTGTTTACATTGTTGTTGTAATTGATTATAGGGCAGCGGTTGTAAAGCCAAATAAAATTATGACCTTTAAGAATTTCGTGAAAATACTAATTGCTGAGTACTGATATGTGGGTCATAAAACTATTTTCAGATTTAAAACTCAAGCTTAGTAACACAAACCTCCGTTAGCTACTGTTAACTTTTTCATATAAAGTGACATTGTCTGAGCGGGGCTCGAACCCGTAGCCATCAGTGATGATAGGTTACAGTGCTATGCATATCAGTGACGTTAACATATATTAATGGACATGTATATGAACGCCCTCGGTCGTTGTGTGTAGTACGCCCTCGCTTGTTAATATGTATATGACGCCCTCGGTCGTTATGTATATTACGCCCTCGCTCGCTATGTATATGATGCCCTCGCTCGCTATGTATTCGACGCCCTCGCTCGCTATGTATATGACGCCCTCGCTCGCTATGTATATGACATTCTCGCTCGCTATGTATATGACATTCTCGCTCGCTATGTATATGATGCCTCGCTCGCTATGTATATGACGCCATCGCTCGCTATGTATATGACGCCCTCGCTCGCTTGCTCGCTATGTATATGACGCCATCGCTAGTTATGTATATGACGCCCTCGTTCGCTATGTATATGACGCCCTCGCTCGCTATGTATATGACATTCTCGCTCGCTATGTATATGACATTCTCGTTCTCTATGTATATGATGCCTCGCTCGCTATGTATATGATGCCTCGCTCGCTATGTATATGACGCCCTCGCTCGCTATGTATATGACGCCATCGCTAGTTATGTATATGACGCCCTCGCAGCCTCTTTATGTATATTACGCATTCGCTCGTTTCTTCTTTTGCAAAACACATGATAGGTATAATGGATGATTACTCTCGAAGTGTATTCTATGAACTTTAAAGAGTATAGCCGCGTGTTAGATGCCTATTAATTAATAATCCCATAACCTAGATATATAGCTTATAAGCCAATAGGCTTTTCGCAGCACAGATTAACCATTTATACCAGTGTATAGATCAATGAAATCGGTGTCTGAGCATGTATAGTTCATCCTGCCGGGTTCAACGCGGTATATGACTAGTATTGGTTTATACTAATTTATTTTAGCTCAATTGCGAAACAAGTTCTTACAATTAACTTAACTTTTAAGTTTTAATCGCTCTCGAGACCTCATTCCTGGTGGAATACATCGCTATGAGGGAGAGAGAAGGAGAATGTGGAATTTAAGTGCCTTGCTTAAGGGCACAATCGTAACGGCTACATCTGGAAGCTTCGTTGTATTCCTACATACAGTTTAATTGCATTTTGGGGATTATATATGTGTTATTGTCTATAACAATTGTCAGGCCTGTGCCTTCGTGGCCTTATAGTAGCTACGTGCCTGACTTTGGTAAGAACTGGTTTTGTACAGATACTTGATAACAACGAGTGCTTAGAAATTGTGACATTCTGACTTTGGTAAGAACTGGTTTTGTACAGATATTTGATAATAACTTGTGCTTAGAAATTGTGACATTCTGAATTTCATTCTGAACAATGTCAAAAGTTTATACTAATTTTTTTTAGCTCGATTGCGAAACAAGTTCATATAACTTATGTTAATCACTCTCGATACCTCATTCCTGATGGAATCCATCATCACGAGGGAGAGAGAAGAGGCAACGTGGAATTTAAATGCCATGCCTAAGGGCACACTCGTAACGGCTCCAGCGGGGCTCGAACTCCCGACCTTCCGCACATGAAGCGAACGCGCTACCACTGCGCTATCACGACTTCCACTTACAATCATATAAATATACTTTCTTAATAATTCTGTTCACACACTATATATTATAAAAGACACTGTATCACTATGTATTAGTACATAATTATATTGAAATAAAATATTGTTTAAACTAATGATATATAGTATGCCTATATTTTTTTTAAGAATGTATGTTACAACCTTTGGATGGATTGTTGCGGTGGCACAGTGGTAAATGGGTCCTACTTTAACTTGGTTTAAACATTTTTATTTTCTATCATGTACATGATTAGTTACAACAATTGAAATAAGGAATTGGACAGAAAGCTATACAGCTTACCGTTGTCCTCTCCTATAGTTATACTTGAACTTGCTAGACTACGTGGTGGTAGCGGTGCTGTTACGTCAGGTCACTGGTATTATAGGGCACCACCGGGATTCAAACACACGACATCACGATCAACAGGCATATATCATACAGAACGACCTGGATTCGAGCTGACGACAGCACGATCGGCAGACATACATCATACATAATGACCTGGATTCGAGCTGACGGCATCACGATCGACAGGCATACATCATACATAATGACCTGGATTCGAGCTGACGGCATCACGATCGTCAGGCATACATCATACATAACGACCTGGATTCGAGCTGACGACAGCACGATCAGCAGGCATACATCATACATAACGACCTGGATTCGAGCTGACGACAGCACGATCAGCAGGCATGTACCACATAGCACGACGTAGATTCCGGCTGACGACAGCACGATCAGCAGGCATGTACCATATAGCACGACCTAGATTCCGGCTGACGACAGCACGATCAGCAGGCATGTACCATATAGCACAACCTAGATTCGAACTCACGACATCATGATCGGCAGGCAGGTACCATATAGCACGACCTAGATTCGAACTCACGACATCATGATCGGCAGGCATGTACCATATAGCACGACCTAGATTCGAGCTGACGACAGCACGATCACAAATACCGTTATTCTATTGAACTCACTCTACGAAGAGAGTTAAAAAAATGAAAGAGATTATTCTTGTCAAAATAATATCACATAAATTATTTTATAACAAGTTTCGAACAGGAATATGACGTATGTACGACCAACAACAACACACATGTACGACAACACACATGTACGACAAATGACAATACACATGTACGATCAACGAACGCGCACATATACGACCAACGACAGCACACATGTACGACAAATGACAATACACATGTACGACCAACGACAGCACACGTGTACGACCATCGAACATGTACGACGAATGACAGCAGACATGTACGACTACAGGCATATACGGCCAACGACAGCACATATTTTACGACAAACGACAGCAAACATGTACGACCAACGACAGTACACATGTACGACCAACGACATCACACATGTACGACCAACGACAACACACATGTACGACCAACGAAAGCACACATATACGACCAACGACAGCACACATGTACGACCAACGACAGCAAACATGTACGACAACTGACAGCACACATGTACGACCAACGACAGCACACATGTACGACCAACGACAACACACATGTTCGACCAACGAAAGCACACATATACGACCAACGACAACACACAGGTACGACTAACGATTGCGCACATGTACAACCAACGAATGTACACATGTACGACCAACGACATACAGCATATATCTACTAATGCAACATGTACGACCAACGACATCACACATGTACGACCAGCGACAACACACATGTACGACCAACGACATCACACATGTACGATCAACGAACGCACACACGTACGACTTTATTAATACCGCGGAATATTACTTTTGCTTGAAATGTCTTCGTAAAACCCTCAGAGAATAACAATGTTTTGCATAGAACATATAAATACACTCCTAAATCCCCATTAAGTATATGAAAGGAAGGTTAATGGATATTAATTGTGTACAAACCGCGAGAATGACGCCAAGAAGACAAGTTCTACTTACAATTAACCCCTGTGTAATTGGTTCTCCGAATCCTTCTCCGAATACAGTCCTATGATACCGAAATGAACATCTTAATAATCACGCGTAATATCTACCGCTGACACATTCACAGATTTCATATAATATTTTCAGTGTACATAATATTATTGTTTTTCACTGGCAATAACTGATTCAACTAAGATATATATATCTCACTAAAACGAAATGTATCACTGTTCGTGCTGTCTATTATAGTCAGTTCAAATCTTCATTCACTCTATTCAATATCATAGTATGTATAGTATTAACGTGTCCGTCCGTACGAACACAATACGTCTATATCTTAAACTACTAACATTTACAAAAGTCCATCTACGAGCACGTTAGTGTACAAACACAAATTCACTGTAGATATTAAATCGAATTCGCACACACACACAAAAAGAATAACCGTAAACTACTTTCAAGTTGACAACACACATATATAGAAAACGTAAAATCATTCCTTCTGCATCGATACTTTTTATTAATACCCGAGCATCCGTCCCTCGCGAAATGCTCTCAACGAATGAAATCAGGCGTTATTTATTACTTTGGTTAACGCGAAGTTTTATAACGTTTCGATTCATTGGTTCGCTGCGGGGAGGCAGCCTTTGAAGATCGGTTTTGTGAATAAAATTCCTTTGATGATTAAGTAACACAAGAAACATATAAAATTGTGTAAAAACAAAATAAAGGCAAGAAATGTAAAAATGCATTCATGTGTAATTGTTCGTATGCGCAGTGTCTAATACATTTTCTGATATAGTGAATAAAAAATAATTCTTCAGGCAAATGTATTCTTCAAACACAAACTTCTATAGCGTATACAAACGTATACTTTTTTTAAGTTCGACGAAGCGAATATAGCAATATGTTTTTCTTGGAATTTTAATCAATGCATAATTAATAATAATATTATATGCATAGAAGTCCATATGCCTCCCTTATATCTTCTTATTCGATGGGGCCAAAATCGAGTGGTTACGGTCGTTGACTTCAAATCGCTTACCCCTCCCCTTGCCGCTGTTGGTTCGAATCCCACTAGAGAGTAGAATTATTTGTGATGAAGCTATTCAGCTGATTTGTGGAAGATCGGTGGTTCCACCCGGTTATTATAATCATGTAGCGTTGGACAAGACCAAATCCATACGCTAATAAATAGATGTATATCTCACATTCCAATATGTACGTATATAAAATTAGTGTTACGCCCGTTCACGCATAGCAGACAGACAGACAGACAGACAGACAGACAGACAGACAGACAGACAGACAGACAGACAGACAGACAGACAGACAGACAGACAGACAGACAGACAGACAGACAGACAGACAGACAGACAGACAGACAGACAGACAGACAGACAGACAGACAGACAGACAGACAGACAGACAGACAGACAGACAGACAGACAGACAGGACAGACAGACAGACAGACAACTTATACATGAATGATACGCTTTCATCCGTGTCAACGAGAGTGATTAATATAAGTTGTTAAAAAGGTCCGGAGTTTGAGCCCCGCTGGAGCCGTTACGATTAGGCAATGCATTTAAAGTCTACGTTGCCTCTTCTCTCTCCCTCGTGGCGATGGATTCAAGTATTTCGAAAACTACAGTTACTGGAAACTATTATACAACAGTAATTAAATATGAGCTGTTGCCGGGTATTAAAAGAAAGCGCTCACAGCTTGAGAGGTCTGGGATTCTGCTGTACCGTGATAACTCACCAAGCCATAGCAGCCGCGTTGTGTCGGACACAATCAAGGAACTGGGTATAGAACTGCTACTGCACCCACCATACAGCCCAGATTTGGCAATTTGCGACTGCTGGCTATTTCCAAATCTCAAAATTGCCTGGTAAGAAATATTAGGGTCAGACGGGGGATCGAACCTGCGATCCCTGGATTACCAGTCCAGCGTGTTACCACTGAGCTATAGATCCGTCTGTTTTAGTTTTGTTTTTCTACTTTACTTTTGAAGCCCCAAAAGTGGGAAAGCCCAATTTGTTTGTTTCAAACAATGCATATAATTAAATAGTTAATCTCAAGATCATATCTATTTATAATTACTTGATACATGCATCTTATAAATCTTACTTATATATTATAGTAATAATGAGGGACCTCGCTGAGGTTTTTATTACCTCCCTTGGCAGATAACCCGAGATATCCCTAAATGCATAGCGGTCCTTTCAGTTGGAATCCTTTGTTTTTACAGTTGTTCCATAACAAGATGTTGTGTTACGATAAATGTGATTCTCACCAAATCATGCTATCTAAATGTTTAAATATGCTATTTAAATGCGATTGTATCCAAATCATATGATTGTATCGAAATTATGCTATTTAATTGATAAACAAAAATTACAAATTGTGTACCCATTGTTACTATCTATATATAGTAACATAATAATTATAATAACTTTTATTATGAGAAAGTGGAAGAAAATTAATAACATAGTAAAGGAAACAACGATAAAAACAGAGGAAACAACTTAACTTTTAGTGAGTATTCAGGGGCAGTAACTTACCGATGCCTCTCGTTATACGATGGTTCAAGATTTATCTACCTTTTCAATAAAGAAAAAACACAAAATAAAAGATATATACAGTTGTTTGTTTTCGTGTGCCATGACAAATAATTTATTTTCATATCATAAATAAATTAAACACCAGGCGCGTAGCTAGGCTTAAATATGGAATACGTACCATTTTAGGGGGAGCATTTGTCCAGCTATAAGGTCTCAGGTGACTATTGCATACTATGTACACCAGTTACATTCAATATATGTTGGCATTTCGATCCTGTCTGCCTTCTTGTGAATGACCAATGTCAGTGTCCCCCCTTACCACCTTTTTTTGCATTTTTCGCATTTATATAATTTTCATTTTTCAACTGTCAAAATAAATCTTACGCACGTACGTACATGCGTAAGCCTAGCTAGGCGCATGCACACATTAATACAACGGACTAAGCTATTAAAGGGACCAGACATACAAAAGCAACATTAGACCTGACTTTAAGAGTGTGAAAATGTTAAAAGTTTATTTTAGCTCGATTGCGAAACAAGTTCTTATAACATATATTAATCACGCTCGAGACCTCATTCCTGATGGAATCCATCGCCACGAGGGAGAGAGAAGAGGCAACGTGGAATTTAAATGCCATGCCTAAGGGCACACTCGTAACGGCTCCAGCGGGGCTCGAACTCCAGGCCTAAGAAAAGAGGCAACGTGGAATTTAAATACATTGCCTAAGGGCACAATCGTAACGGCTCCAGCAGGGCTCGAACTCCAGGCATTTCGCACCTGAAGCGAACGCGCTACCATTGCGCTATCATGTTTTGAAATTATGTTGTCTCATAGACCAAACTGGCTCCGAGGATATAAAACCTTTCTCAGATCTCAAACTCGAGCTCTAGTGATTTGATTGGTTGATTCTGATATGTAAGCGAGAGTGAACCAATCATATACGTTTATACAGACGTATCTGTAGTCCAGTGGTAACACGCTGGACTGGTAACCAGGGATCGCAGGTTCGATCCCCCCGTCTGACCTTAATAAAATTAACAGTCTTTCAGATGGGACGTTAAACCGAGATCTCGTGTCGGTGCTTTACATCGTGCACGTAAAAGAACCAGAGGAGATTCTGGAATGGGTCTCTGTCTGTATCATTGCACTATCCTCCAACAATCTAAAATGACTAATCTCTTCAGGAGGCGTCGCTCATATGGGTAACCGGTAGCGACGATAAATAAACGTAACGCACACACGAGTCTCCTATGGTTCTTTTACGTGCACGGTGTACAGCACCGACACGAGACATCAGTTTAAAGTCCCATCTGAAAGACTATTAATTTTATTAGGGGTATCGAACCTGCGATCCCTGGATTACCAGTCCGACGTGTTAAACACAGATCCGTCTGTTCATAAAGCGACACAAAAGTACAAAGATATTATTAGATGCCAGGCGACATCGGAGGTGATGATTGAGCGATGTGATGATTGGTCTATGTGATGATTGGTCTATGTGATGATTAGGCGATGTTATTTTGTTAATCATAGTAACCGCTAAAATGATCGTGCGAATTCTTTACAATAATGTGTGCGAATTGATTGCGTTTGATGTGACGACACAACATATGGTAATGACCCTATACAGATGTATATATAAGTGTTAAAAGCAACACATGATTATAAACGATTATGTAAAATTGCTTTATTATAAAGCGTTTATTTATCGTAGCCAATGGTTAAGCTCGGGGTAACGTAGGGCTATTATGCTTACACGTAGGGCTTTTGTGATTTGGAGGATTGTTAAAAGATAAAAAGAAATACCCCCCCCCCAATTAAAGAACCTTCCCCAGATGTGTGTTTTACGTTTATTTATCGTCGCTACCGGTTGCCCATATGAGCGACGCCTCCTGAAGAGATTAGTCAATTTAGATATTTCGAGGATAGTGCAATGATACAGACAGATACCCTTTCCAGAGTCTCCTCTGGTTATTTTACGTGCACAATGTAAAGCACCGACACGAGACCTCGGTTTAAAGTCTCATCTGAAGGACTGTTAATTTTATTAGGGTCAGATGGTGTATCGAACCTGTGACCCCTGGATTCCCAGTCCATCGTATTAACCACTGAGATTGACGGATGCTAATTGATAGCTTACAAACAAAGCGATGTATGACATCGCGCGGTTAATGGAACCCCGGCTTAAAGACCCAATGTTGATAGAACACTGGCTTAAAGTCCCATATTATTGATAGAACACCTGCTTTAATTCCCCTCTGTTTACAGAACAACGGCTTAAAGTATCAATTTGGAAATACTTAAT
The DNA here is from genome assembly GCA_014843695.1 of Archivesica marissinica. NCBI lineage: Eukaryota > Metazoa > Mollusca > Bivalvia > Venerida > Vesicomyidae > Archivesica > Archivesica marissinica. The sequence goes on from CM026392.1 coordinate 58,416,718, forward strand.
GTTATGATGGGTTGGGGTCTTGGGGATCAATCTCGCGGCCCTTTGATAGTCGTCTGACATATTTACCACTGGACAACTGACACGTCAATAGCCACAGCCGATGCTACAGTGGGTATGCATATACGCGTATAAGTTTAAAACTTGATTTATTTTACAACGATTGCGAAGCAAGTTCTAACAACTTATATTAATCACTCTCGTTGGCGCGGATGAAAGCGTATATGTGGTCATTCGTGTGGGAGGAAACCGGAGTACCCGGAGTACCCGAAGTACCCGGAGAAAACCCACCTGTCCTATCTGGCGACCACTGTACCATCTCACATACTTGCGCGAGGATCAAACCCAGGTTGCATTGGTGAGAAGCGAGTGCCCTAACCACTGCGCTTATCGGACAGCATATACGCGTATATATACCGACATCATAATAAAACGGAAACGACGGATCTGTAGTCCAGTGGTAACACGCTGGACTGGTAATACAGGGATCGCAGGTTCGACCCCCGTCTGGCCCTAATAAAATTAAAAGTCTTTCAGATGGGACGTTAATGTCTCGTGTCGGTGCTGTACACCGTGCACGTAAAAGAACCAGAGGAGACTCTTTAATGGGTCTCTGTCTGTATCATTGCATTATCCGCCAAACATCTAAAATGACTAATCTCTTCAGGAGGCGTCGCTCATATGGGCAACCGGTAGCGACGATAAATAAACGTAAAACACACACAACGGAAACAAAGCTTTACAGAAGTGCGTTCTGGACATTAAAACGGTCCCAATGTACACGTACGGTTCCAGGATATGTAGTGTTATAGGGGCGTGCGTTAGTTAGGATGTATACTCGACCATAAAACAAGTGGTGGGCATTGTTTGGTTCATTATTATGCAACTTCATGGTGCCAAACAGTGAAATATATATAATACTATCAATGAGAGACATCGGTGAGTTATTGCCCCTGAATACTCTCTAAAAGTAGATTAAGTGTTTTCCTCTGTTTTTATCGTTGTTTTCTTTGCACAACATGCTAGCAATTTTATTCCACTATCGCTTTATATGATTATTAAATTACTATATCTCGACATATCTCCTACAGCGTATTCAATGGATACGTATTTGTTAAACAATGCTATCAGTTAATCAACACGCTTTTCATAAATTCACAATTATCATACCGCAACATCTGGTTAGGGAACAACAGTAAAAACAAAGGATTCTAACTGAAAGGACATAATTTATTCACATTTTGGAATAAATCAGACTTTATCTGCCAAGGGAGGTAATAGAAAATTATCGATGTCTCTGATTGAGCGTTACATTTTTCGCTACAAATATTAGAATTATGGATAATTTTTTTAATTACTATGAGTGAAAAAATAATCCTTCATATCCTTCATATCAAATCCTTGCACTAATTTCACAAATATTTAGTATATGCAGTATTTATTTGTTCTGTTACATAGATATATAATTATATATACATATAGTTTATACACATTTATTTTAGCTCGATTGCGAAACAAGTTATTATAACGTATATTATTCACTTTCGAGACCTCATTCCTAATGGAATCCATCGCCACGAGGGAGAGAGAAGAGGCATGCGGAATTTAAATGCCTTGCCTAAGAGCATAATTGTAACAGCTCCAGCGTGGCTCGAACTCCGGGCCTTTCGCACCTGAAGCGAACGCGCTACAACTGAGCTATCACAGATTCCACATATACATATACAACTGTCATACAATAATTGTAAGACAAATAGGATATGAAAACAAGCTTAATACCCAGTATTTAAGCGCGTCGACGTCCACATTTGCCTATAAAAGTAAAGTAAAAGTGTTTGTTTATTATAGTGTCAGCCCTATTTAAAGGGCCAGTCATTTCTGACTTATGAGACACCTATTTTTATGAACATCAGTACCTCCCGAATCCTATGCGTGTATGCCAGGCGCCAGGCTGGTAGGCAATCGATAACCATTATTTAACTAGCTGGCGGCCCACCAACCGGTTATATCAGAACGAATCCCTGACGAGATTCGAACCTTCGACATCCCGCTTCGTAGGCGGCGCCTTAACCACTAGACATGTATGGGTTTTCTAAAAGGATATAAATTTAAACCTCTAAGGCAAGAGCACAATTTCTTTTCGGTGCCCGTATATATTCTCTTGTATTCCACTCTTCATTGATAAAACAGCTCCTAAATACATTTTAGACATATCATTTTGAATTATTTAATTAATGCAAAATAGATAAATACGATATAGCTAATGTCTTAATTATGTAGTATATACATGTACATGTGATAACTACATGTGTGAGATAAAGCTGAAAAGCAGTCGCTAATTGAAATTTAATATCTTATTAAGATGTAATGGAATGAAAAATACTGAACGCAAAATAAGCACTACTGCGCAAACTAAAAATGTTTTAAAAGATCAAATACCAATTCCAATCAGATTGGGATTAGCCTAATTAGCAAATGCTTTTCAGTTGTAATAAAATATGAAGACGACATATAAAACACTCAATAGACATTATTTACAAAGATAAGAGGTACGTCTTTGTAAAATACTAAAATGTATGTATGTAATTAATGCGAAAATATTGTTACTGTTTTAAGACGGTGTTTAATTAATGCGATATAGCTAATGTTTTAAGACGGCGTTTAATTAATGCGATATAGCTAATGTTTTAAGACTGTGTTTAATTAATGCGATATAGCTAATGTTTTAAGATTGTGTTTAATTAATGCGATATAGCTAATGTTTTAAGACTGTGTTTAATTAATGCGATATAGCTAATGTTTTAAGACTGTGTTTAATTAATGCGATATAGCTAATGTTTTAAGATTGTGTTTAATTAATGCGATATAGCTAATGTTTTAAGATTGTGTTTAATTAATGCGATATAGCTACAGTTTTAAGACTGTGTTTAATTAATGCGATATGTCTACTGTCACGGCAGTGTTTTAAATAAAGGTTACATTTATTTATATTATATATGCAGTGTACATAGATGAGACGTACATACAGTGTCACGTTATTTACATAGATGAGACGTAAATAAAGTGTCACGTTATTTATATCACGTAGTGTACATATATGAGACGTAAATAAAGTGTCACGTTATTTATATCACGTAGTGTCCATATATGAGACGTAAATAAAGTGTCACGTTATTTGTAGCACATGGTGTACATAGACAAGGCGTAAATAAAGTGTCACGTTATTTATATCACGTAGTGTACATAGACGAGACGTAAATAAAGTGCCACGTTATTTATTTTAAGTAGTGTACATAGATGAGACGTAAATAAAGTGTCACGTTATTTATATCACGTAGTGTCCATATATGAGACGTAAATAAAGTGTCACGTTATTTATAGCACAGAGTGTACATAGACGAGACGTAAATAAAGTGTCACGTTATTTATAGCACAGAGTATACATAGACGAGACGTAAATAAAGTGTCACGTTATTTATATCACGTAGTGTACATATATGAGACGTAAATAAAGTGCGAAGTTATTTATATAACGTAGTGTACATATATGAGACGTAAATAAAGTGTCACGTTATTTATATCACGTAGTGTACATAGATGAGACGTAAATAAAGTGCCAAGTTATTTATATCACGTAGTGTACATAGACGAGACGTAAATAAAGTGCCACGTTATTTATATCACGTAGTGTCCATATATGAGACGTAAATAAAGTGTCACATTATTTATAGCACAGAGTGTACATAGACGAGACGTAAATAAAGTGTCACGTTATTTATAGCACAGAGTATACATAGACGAGACGTAAATAAAGTGTCACGTTATTTATATCACGTAGTGTACATATATGAGACGTAAATAAAGTGCGAAGTTATTTATATAACGTAGTGTACATATATGAGACGTAAATAAAGTGTCACGTTATTTATATCACGTAGTGTACATAGATGAGACGTAAATAAAGTGCCAAGTTATTTATATAACGTAGTGTACATAGATGAGACGTAAATAAAGTGTCACGTTATTTATATAACGTAGTGTACATAGATGAGACGTAAATAAAGTGCCACGTTGTTTATATAACGTAGTGTACATAGATGAGACGTAAATAAAGTGCCACGTTATTTATATCACGTAGTGTACATAGATGCGACGTAAATAAAGTGTCACGTTATTTATATTATGTAGTGTACATAGATATGGCGTTACGGCTGTATTCCTATAGGTTGTTAGTGTGTGTGATGACTGTTTGTGGAACCTCCGTAAAGTGTAATGTGCGACTCTTGACTGAGTGGTCATGAGTTCGAGTCACGCCAGAACCAGTGTCGTAGTGTTCGTAGACAAAACATTTAATCCCACATTGTCTCTTCTTTCTCCCTCATAGCGATGGTTTAATATTAATAACGAATGACCACATATAATATACGCTTAAAGTTTAAACTTTATTTATTTTACAACGATTGTGAAGCAAATTCTAACAACTTATATTAATCACTCTCGTTGGCGCGGATGAAAGCGTATGTGTGGTCATTCGTGTGGGAGGAAACCGGAGTACCCGGAGAAAACCCACCTGTCCGATCTGGCGACCACCGTATCATCTCACATACTTCCCGGTCCGAGGATCGAATCCGGGTTGCATTGGTGATAAGCGAGTGAGTGACATATACGCTTTCATCTGTTCCAATGAGAGTGATTAATATAAGTTGTTAAAGCTTGCTTCGCAATCGTTGTATAATAAATAAAGTTTCAACTTTTTAATAATAATAATAAACTGTGAAATAGTGTATTCTATACATCACATCTCGGACGAGGTCATTTAGAACAATAATAAAGACTTAATTTTACGAGAAAACTCATTTAAGAAAAGTTAATCTACCATGAGGCCAGGCCCTGAACATAATTATTTGATACAAGTCAAATACAATAAAGAAATCAAAAGATAGGACTATAAGCGGAATTATATAATAATGTTAAAGCTGAAAAGTAGAGAAACTATATATAATATGTTATGGAATATGATGATATATGGACTTGTCTAGTAGAGAAACTATATATAATATGTTATGGAATATGATGATATATGGACTTGTCTAGTAGAGAAACTATATATAATATGTTATGGAATATGATGAAATATGGAATTGTCTAGTAGAGAAACTATATATAATATGTTATGGAATATGATGATATATGGAATTGTCTAGTAGAGAAACTATATATAATATGTTATGGAATATGATGAAATATGGAATTGTCTAGTAGAGAACTATATATAATATGTTATGGAATATGATGAAATATGGAATTGTCTAGTAGAGAAACTATATATAATATGTTATGGAATATGATGAAATATGGAATTGTCTAGTAGAGAAACTATGTATAATATGTTATGGAATATGATGAAATATGGAATTGTCTTGTATAGAGACTATATATAATATGTTATGGAATATGATGATATATGGACTTGTCTAGTAGAGAAACTATGTATAATATGTTATGGAATATGATGATATATGGACTTGTCTAGTAGAGAAACTATATATAATATGTTATGGAATATGATGAAATATGGAATTGTCTAGTAGAGAAACTATATATAATATGTTATGGAATATGATGATATATGGACTTGTCTAGTAGAGAAACTATATATAATATGTTATGGAATATGATGATATATGGACTTGTCTAGTAGAGAAACTATATATAATATGTTATGGAATATGATGATATATGGAATTGTCTAGTAGAGAAACTATATATAATATGTTATGGAATATGATGATATATGGAATTGTCTAGTAGAGAGACTATATATAATATGTTATGGAATATGATGATATATGGAATTGTCTAGTAGAGAAACTATATATAATATGTTATGGAATATGATGATATATGGACTTGTCTAGTAGAGAAACTATATATAATATGTTATGGAATATGATGATATATGGAATTGTCTAGTAGAGAAACTATATATAATATGCTATGGAATATGATGATATATGGACTTGTCTAGTAGAGAAACTATATATAATATGTTATGGAATATGATGATATATGGACTTGCTAGTAGAGAAACTATATATAATATGTTATGGAATATGATGATATATGGACTTGTCTAGTAGTAGAGAAACTATATATAATATGTTATGGAATATGATGATATATGGACTTGTCTAGTAGAGAAACTATATATAATATGCTATGGAATATGATGATATATGGACTTGTCTAGTAGCGAAACTATATATAATATGTTATGGAATATGATGCTATATGGACTTGTCTAGTAGAGAAACTATATATAATATGTTATGGAATATGATGATATATGGACTTGTCTAGTAGAGAAACTATATATAATATGTTATGGAATATGATGATATATGGACTTGTCTAGTAGAGAAACTATATATAATATGTTATGGAATATGATGATATATGGACTTGTCTAGTAGAGAAACTATATATAATATGTTATGGAATATGATGATATATGGACTTGTCTAGTAGAGAAACTATATATAATATGTTATGGAATATGATGATATATGGACTTGTCTAGTAGAGAAACTATATATAATATGTTATGGAATATGATGATATATGGACTTGTCTAGTAGAGAAACTATATATAATATGTTATGGAATATGATGATATATGGACTTGTCTAGTAGAGAAACTATATATAATATGTTATGGAATATGATGATATATGGACTTGTCTAGTAGAGAAACTATATATAATATGTTATGGAATATGATGATATATGGACTTGTCTAGTAGAGAAACTATATATAATATGGTATGGAATATGATGATATATGGACTTGTCTTGTAGAGTAGAAAAGTTCGAGCCCCGCTCAGACCGTGTCTCATTTATATGAAAAAGTTGGCAGTTTCTTACGGAGGTTGGTGCACCAAGTACTGGTTAACCGCTGGAGCCTGCCCAGGAAAGGTGTTGTTATGTCAACTGCGTCACTTAAATGGGAAACCGGTAGCGACGTTAAATAAACTTAAATTTACAAAAAAGAGTAGAAAAGGGGAATGAGACAATTATTGTCAGTAAATCTATATAAAAGTGTGCTTATAGGGGTATCTTGAAAATAAGTATGAAATCAGCTTAAAGACAGCAAGCAATCCACAGAATTTAGCAATGAATCTAATTAAATGAATAAATGTGTAATCTTATAAACTAAACTATTTGCGCAATAAGTTGCACACAGTATGTCTCGAAGTATAAAGAATATCATTTCTTTATAATATCTAGCTATATAACCGTGAAGGTGTAACATGGTACCACTATTTTATCTTACAATAATATACGCTAACATATTCAATGTGTGGATTTAGATTCAATAAGATTAAAATTGTTAGATCATTTCGACATTTACAAGGAAGTACTATGAACATTTGAATAAAATGAACTAAACGTGTAAATGCTCAGTTGTACGAGGAGACATAGTGAATAAAGGACAGTGTAGCATCAACGACAAGAACAATGTATTTTAAGGTATTCAAGGATGCGACATGTTATTTCATTGGGATTTGTTAATTATTCAAAAAAAAAACGCGTGAGTGGATGAAAATAATTCTATAATATAATAACTATTAATGATGCTACAACCAAACAAAATATTGAGCGTATAAACTTCGCTGCACAACATCAGCTTAGGATCTATAACAGTATATACCTAGAAACTCTGTTTTATTAATTTTCATTATTTTATTATATGCGCTTAGAAACATGTCCGACTACGTACCAGGGAAAACGAAAACAAGAAAGGTTATTCGGACAACTGGCGCTGGAAGAGAGGTTCCAAGAGAAATTGGGATTATTAATTCTGTTTTAACTGTGTACAACAGTTCTGCAGAGGAATCCGCAAGACCTAAAGAACATGCTAAGCCACGTACAGTCGCGTCAATCTACATCAGTTCTGCAGAGGAATCCGCAAGACCTAAAGAACAAGCTAAGCTACGTACAGTCGCGTTAGTCTACAAGAGCTCTGCAGAGGAATCCGCAAGACCTAACGTACCAGCTAAGCCACGTACAGTCTCGGCAGTCTACAACAGTTCTGCAGAGGAATCCGCAAGACCTAAAGAACAGGCTAAGCCACGTACAGTCGCGTCAGTCTACATCAGTTATGCAGAGGAATCCGCAAGACCTAAAGAACAAGCTAAGCCACGTACAGTCGCGTTAGTCTACAGAGCTCTGGGAATCCGCAAGACTAAGTACCAGCTAAGCCACGTACAGTCGCGTCATTCTACAGCAGTTCTCAGAGGAATCCCAAGACCTAAAGAACAGCTAAGCCATGTACAGTCGCGTCTGTCTACATCAGTTCTGCAGAGGAATCCGCAATACTAAAGAACAAGCTAAGCCACGTACAGTCGCGTTAGTCTACATCAGTTCTGCAGAGGAATCCGCAAGACCTAAAGAACAAGCTAAGCCACATACAGTCGCGTCAGTCTACAAGTTCTGCAGAGGAATCCGCAATACCTAAAGAACAAGCTAAGCCACGTACCGTCGCGTCAGTCTACAACAGCTCTGCGGAATATTTCGAGTTCGGCTGTGATCTGTGTAGTCGCGATGGAGATCAGGTAGAGGCCGAGGGATATTGCACGGTATGTAACGATTACCTATGTAGCTCGTGCTTCAGAAGTCATGCTAGGAGCAAAGCATCGCGACATCACGCCTTACTGGACAAAGACAATATGCCGGGAATGTCCGCTATAACGTGTGACTCGTGTAACACAGCTGGTGACAATGTTGACGCCGTAGGATTTTGTTCCGATTGTAAAGAATATCTGTGTGCTCCGTGTTTCCGAAATCATCCGAAGAACAGAGCCTCAAGACACCACATTTTGCTGGACAAAGACAGAAAAGTAAAGAAAACTAGGTCACTTTCTACTTCCATCGCTGCCATGAATATAGCTGCAGCATCCGGGATCACGGGCCAAACGCACCATGAGGAGTTTACTTACATCCGGGATATCAACGTTAAATCTGCGCATGACGAGAATGAGTGTAACATTGCAGATATAGCAGTAGTGTCGGAGACCGAAGCAGCTCTGATTGATTATGACAATAAATCGTTGAAACTCGTGGACATGGAAAATAATGTAGTTAAATGGTGCATGTCATTTCAAACAGATCCATTAGGACTGACGACGCTACCCGGCTACCAGCTAGCTATAACATTTCCATATGAACGCATGCTACTGCTTGTATCCGCTTCCGGTGGCGTTCTATCAATAGTAAGAATGCTGGCAGTTAACGGTGAATGCATAGCAGTGGATTATTGTAATGAGAAACTATACGTTTCATATTGGGAGCCAATCAAATTCCAGATATTACAACTGACAGGTGCAGTATACAAGACGATACAACCAGACTCTAAAGTACTAGAACACTGCACTGATCCATGGTTTATTGCAGTAAGCCCGGATGAGACCTCCATCTATATATCTGATTGGAAGACCAATAACGTGCTGTGCATGGATATGAATGGGAATATGATAGCTAGGTACGAGCACGAACTGGACCACCCTTGTGCTGTCATATTCTCCCCTTCCGGCTGCCTCTACCTCTCCAACAGCAATAAACACACCGTGTACAAAGTGCTGAGGGATCTGAGTTATGCCACATTGATACTGGGACCAGGTGATGGCCTGACATTCCCAAATGCAGTATGCTTCAATGTGGGAAAACAACGTCTCTACATAAGCTGCGGAAGTGACGATGCCAAGTTTTGCAATTTCATAAAGGTATATCAGTTAAAATAATACGACAGGTTAATTAACCAGTCGCTGCCTGTCAATTAAACTAATCAAGACCAATAACGTGTACTGCATGAATATGAATATGGTAGCTAGGTACGAGCACGAACTGTATCATCCGCGTGGTGTCATATTCTCCCCCTCCCGGCTCCTTCTATATCTGCAACAACGGACAGCATGCCGTGTACAAGATGCCGACGGATCTGAGTGAATCCACATTGATAAAGGGACCAGGTGGTGGCATGGAATTACCATGTGCAATATGCTTCAATGTGGGAAAACAACGTATCTACATAAGCAGCGAAAGTGACGAAAGTTTTGCAATTTCATAAAAGTGTAACAGTTAAAATAATATGACATATGTAAGGAATACAGACATTAATATGTAACGAAACATGGTTCTGTACATGTTAATTGAACTGTAGCAAGTTCGAAGTCATCTTAATGTTCCTGTCACGAAGCTATGAGGTATATATTTCAATGTTTCTGTCACGGAGCTATGTTGTAGATATTTCAATATTCCTGTTACCAAGTTATGTTGCATATATTTCAATGTTCCTGTCACGAAGCTATGTCATAGATATTTCAATGTAACTGTCATGAAGTTATGTTGTAGATATTTCAATGTAACTGTTATGAAGTTATGTTGTAGATATTTCAATGTAACTGTTATGAAGTTATGTTGTCGATATTTCAATGTAACTGTCACGAAGCTATGTTTTAGATATTTCAATGTAACTGTCACGAAGCTATGTTGTAGATATTTCAATGTAACTGTCACGAAGCTATGTTGTAGATATTTCAATGTAACTCTCATGAAGTTATGTTGTAGATATTTCAATGTAACTGCCATGAAGTTATGTTTTAGATATTTCAATGTAACTGTCACGAAGCTATGTTTTAGATATTTCAATGTAACTGTCACGAAGCTATGTTGCATATATTTCAATGTTCCTGTCACGAAGCTATGTCATAGATATTTCAATGTAACTGTCATGAAGTTATGTTGTAGATATTTCAATGTAACTGTCATGAAGTTATGTTGTAGATATTTCAATGTAACTGTCATGAAGTTATGTTGTAGATATTTCAATGTAACTGTCACGAAGTTATGTTGTAGATATTTCAATGTAACTGTCATGAAGTTATGTTGTATATATTTCAATGTAACTGTTATGAAGTTATGTTGTAGATATTTCAATGTAACTGTTATGCAGTTATGTTGTAGACATTTCAATGTAACTGTAATGAGGCTATGTTGTAGATATTTCAATGTAACTGTAATGAGGCTATGTTGTAGATATTTCAATGTAATTGTTATGAAGTTATGTTGTAGATATTTCAATGTAACTGTTATGAAGTTATGTTGTAGATATTTCAATGTAAGTGACATGGAGCTATGCCGTAGATATTTAAATTGATATTTGATATAAAATGACTGTCGAGCTATAAAACATGCTACAAAACAAATATTAACCAGGATTACATAGTAACTGTATTAACCAGTATAACCCAATGGAGGTCGTGATGGTACAGTTGTAGCGCGTTTGCTTCGTGTGCGAAAGGCCCGGCGTTCGAGCCGTTACGATTGTGCCCTTAGGCAAGGAATTTAAATTCCACATTGCCTCTTCTCTCTCCCTCATGACGATGGATTCTATCAGGAATGAGTTCTCGAGAGTGATTAATATAAGTTGTAAGAACATGCTTCGCAATCGAGCTAAAAAGAGTTGTATAAATTAAAGTACCCAATATTGGTCATTATTAATTAGGTATAGCATATTGTCTGTAGCTTGACGCCGTCAATTGCTAGTCCAATAAGAGCGTGAACTCGTCAGTAGCGATGCTTAACTCAGCCTAAATGAAGCTAGCTAGCGCGGCCAATATGGGATTTACCAGGCCTGTATGAAAACGTCGAACTCTTATTGGTTGTTGGACCTCGGCTTGTGTCAGATTGTCTTGCGAAATTCGTTTGCAGAGGCCATCTTGGAAACATAACTTTGCTAGATAGAATATTTAAAACAAGGAGTGTGAAACCGATCTTTAGTTAGTCAACGCTATTTATAATTGATTAGCCTAGTTTGTAATTAGCATAGTTCAGAACTTCTCAAGTCAACTGTACAACAGTGGAGGTCGCTAAATGCACATCGTTTACGTACGTACATCATTGAAGTCTGGTGTCAGTTACAGTTTAAGCTCCGCCCTTAAAATAGCGTACTGTACTGTAGTGTAGGGTAGAGCCTTTAGTATCACCGACAGTACAATAATGGCGGACCACAATATGGTGGGTGACTCTATCTTGACATGTTATAGGTTGTAAAACAACACATTAATTGCCTATTAAATACATAGTAAAAAGTACAAGAAAAGCTATGACAACAATTGTTGCCATAGCAATACTCATCTGCTATAAATAACAATGTAGGTGTTAGAGAATGGAGGTATATATTAGCAAGACATCTCAACCACCCATATTTAAAAGTCGCCATCACATAAATGCATTTGGGCGACTAAGTTTTCTAAAACGTTTAAAATAAATACCATCTGACAGTGATGAGCCTGACCCTCTCAATATCAAATCTTTCAGATGGGACTATAAACGAGAGACTCGCCTCGTTGCTATACAACAGGCATATAAAACAACCAACGTGTGGACACTATTTAGGTGGATCTGTAGTCCAGTGGTAACACGCTGGACTGGTAATCCAGGTATCACAGGTTTGATCCCCCGTCTGACCCTAATAAAATTAACAGTCTTTCAGATGGGACGTTAAACCGAGGTCTCGTGTCGGTGCTTTACACTGTGCACGTAAAAGAACCAGAGGAGACTCTGGAATGGGTCTTTGTCTGTACCATTGCACTATCCTCCAAAATCTAAAATGACTAATCTCTTCAGGAGGCGTCGCTCATATGGGCAACCGGTAACGACGATAAATAAACGTAAAACACACACTATTTATACTAAGAATAACTATGCATGGTTTACTGTTAAACACGAGAAACGACAATATAGCAAACATGTCGACAGTGTTTTAGGAAAGGGTTGTTGCACTGACTTATTTAGCTAAAGAATGCCTTTAAATCTTAATGCTAGGTCACTTGCATAAATGGTGAAGGGTGGTAGAGGAAACCTACATTTGTATATTCGACCTGTAAATAGGGATGAAAAGGTTAGACAAGAAAGTAGCAGTTAATGGAAATTAAAAATTGGGAAGCAGTGGTTACCGGTAGGTAAAATACATTAAACATAAAAAAATATATATATTGACAAAATGTCGCTACCAAGTCATTTTGTCCTTGTTTATAAATACATGTAGGCCTACAGTCTGGTGGAAAAAACAAGGAATTTCTATAGTCAACAGTTGTGTTATCATCTGTGACCTGTGTTGGGGATTTGTTATGTTATATTTATGTTATATTTCGGGTTTTTACGCCTGCATCAGCACCATTTTGGGCTATATCGCCGGCGGACAGTTTACCTAATAACACCTTTCCTGGGCAGGCTCCAGCGGTTAACCAGTACTTGGGTGTACCAACCTCCGTAAGAAACTGCCAACTTTGTCATATAAATGAGACACGGCCTGAGCGGGACTCGAACCCGTGACAATCAGTGATGATAGGTTACAGTGGATTACAAGTCTGCGACCTTAACCACTCGACCACGGAGGCGGACCGGGTTGGGGATTTGCGTCAGGGAATCACTTAATAACAAGATTAAGAAATAAACATGTTTAATGCAAGTAAGATACTACAAATATCATCATAGTACATGACAGCAATGTTTTTACACAGATATTCAAAATGATGCAAATATAAAACATTGATGAACATAATTTATATACATGCATTCTAAATACATATATACATGCAATTGCATAAGAAATTATACATTTCTAACATCTTGAGAAAATATTTATGATGTTTTATTTACAATAAAGTGGACCACGATGGCCCTATATAGCTCACCTGACTCCATTGTTCACACAAGGGTGTCATGCAACAACTATGAATATCATACATTGATCAATCTTACTAAATATCAACGAAAGATTTTCCGAAGAATTTGTAATATTTTGAGATGGAAGAATTTGTACCATGATGACAAGTAAATACTAAATCATAAATGGTGACTATAGACCCTATGGTTGCTGAGGAGAAGACACTTGAACATGTTCATTGTGACGACGTCGGACGGGTGGTAACCATATATGTAGTTTCTTCAACACTTGCTAAAGTTTTTCAGGATTTACGCATCTATGAACTACATAAGGGGATGCTATATTGTGATATCCGCTTTAAATATCGAAAAAAGGTTATTAACGGAAATAAACTAATGATCGAAAATGGATTTTGAACATTGTGCGTAATTTCCACTTGTTTTTCATAGAAACTACCGCCAATAGGAGTAAACAGGTCAAGTGGTTGGGAAATATTTCTCCATAATTTAAATATGTAATTAATTGATGGTTGTTTGGATCAGGCAGTCAGTGATTAAGCTTGGCTGAAATCCTGGGAAGAAGTCACTTATTCCTAACTTATTCTCACACTATTCATACAGTTAGAAATTTGAAAATTTACAGAGAAGTATAACTTCAACTACTGTGTTCAAGAATGTATGTTTAAATGTTAAACCAAATTGACCTGCATAACCTACAGTAAATAAATATGTTATTGCTCTCTATCCTGACATGTATTTCACTAATATTCCAACATATTCAAGACACTGTATTGAGTGTTTTCCATACAAATCACAATAAATGGTACCATGATCATATTATTTTGATATGTCTCATCACAGACAACCACTATGACACATTTGACTGTTCACATACGGAACGATACAGTACAACCGAACATCTGTGACCATCTGCAGCAAATATGTATTCCTGTAAAACACAATATATAAATTCTTGTTATTGTATATACAGGCCCAACAGCTGTAGATTACTGTAATTGACATTGGCTTGCTGGTATTAGTGTCAAAATCACTGGAATTCAAAAATAAATGCAGGAACAAAAATATAAGTTTTGGTATTATAATTTTTAGTGGCTTTACTGCGAGCACATGTGTGCACTACAATAACGTGGATTCTTGGAAACATGATCTGATCGGACAAATCTATAATGTGGACTAATCTCCGAGTTTGTTGAATGCTAGACTTCATGTGTATTTCCAGGATCCTATCTGCATGTTCCTGGTACTTGCAAAAATAATCCACCATATTGGAAATCTTAAAGCAGCATTACATCGTAATAAAGGATGTTTTGGGTAACATATAAATACGTTGTGTGTTTACAAAAATCGAAATAGTCGCTCAGAAACGATAAAATTCCAATAAATTTAAACCGTCGTATACGCGAATTTGTTTATGAACACACGAAATGTAAACACGCACAGCGCGCATGCGTGAAACAACAGAGGATGTAGAAAACAACGTATATATTTTGAACATGAAATACTATCTATCTTCCTCTAATTTCGAACCCCTCACGGGGATGTAGAAATGTCCCTAGGTAAAAGACGCTAACAGAGGTATGAATCAACATATCAAGTAATTTAATTAAAAAAGACAATGTGGGACAAATGGGGTCGATGCATTCTGAATGTAAACAAATGCGGACGTTGCGTTCCGGTTGTAAATAAGTGCGTGACCGATCGACTCGGAAAGACCTACTTTCGGTTTCGAGTTTGTTTTATCGCAAAACACACTGTTTACCAAATGAACATAAGCATACAAAGTATAATGTTAGAATGTGTAGCAGCATTGCTACCCATATGTAAAAAAAGAATTTTTCAAATATATTTTATTTCATACGATGTAATGCTGCTTTAAAATCATTAAACATTATGGGAATTATAATAGAAACAGTAAATGAATTTAAAATGGTAGACATATTGAATGGCAATTGGCAGTTTGGTGGAATCAAGTATAAGTTTTGAGAAGCGATTAAGAAAAAACGGCAGACAAGACAGGCAAAGAACATGGTATCAATTGTGAGAACAAGTTGTCAATAAATCACAAAGTTGTGATAAACTTCAGCCAAACATGGAGACAACCATTTTGTAATTGCTACAATCAACATGACCTATCCCACATCATGGCATGGTGTGGGGCTGTTACCTTTCAGGATGATCATTACCTTGTGAACCATACCACATCACTGATCAGTCAATTGTAACCCCCCAACTCTCCTCCCCATCATATACAATTGTAAATGCTATGACATGTTCCAAAATGATAAAACATTGTCAAATCTCAAGATGAATATCAAGCATTTTTGATTGGCTGATTCTGGGTATCAACCTAACACTATGGTAGCGCTTACCGATTAGTGCAGTGGTTAGCGCGCTCGCTTCTCACCAATGCGACCCGGGTTCGATCCTCGGACAGGGAAGTATGTGAGATGGTACGATGGTCGCCAGATCGGACAGGTGGGTTTTCTCTGGGTACTCCGGTTTCCTCCCACATGAATGACCACACATATGCCTTCATCCGAGCCAACGAGAGTGATTAATATAAGTTGTTAAAACTTGCTTCACAATCGTTGTAAAATAAATAAAGTATAAAAAAACCCAAAAAAACACTATGGTACAGAATTTGAAAATAATCCTGGACATACTATTTTTATGTTTAAATCTACATAATTATATTTTATGCAGCAGTGCTTTTTCGTGGTGACAACGACAGGAACTTCAGGTTTATTGTTTGTCGCTCCATTTGTGAATTCGAATTATCTTCGCTGCATACCAACGTTTGTGATTTCAAAAATCTCAGACATTGGCACAATTCAATTATGACAGGCTTGTATATACAAGGACTGAAACTAAATGTTATGTCGATCCGTTGCATATTAATGACAATTTCTTCATATTATCATCAACATATGTAATCTGAGTTTCACTACAAACTGTTTTGGCACCCTAGAAACCATAGGCACCAATTACAGGCCATGATATTGTGATATTAATAGTTTGACACTGGTCAGACAAATGATTAAAATGCATACAAAATCTGATGTGTCTAACATGAGGAGTATTTCTCACTAGGGTTTCAACGGTTACACGTGTAAACGGAGCTGTGTCGTGTAATGGTAATAGAAGTGTACTA
>CM026392.1:58434614-58507114 GCA_014843695.1 Archivesica marissinica
GTATTGTATTGACTAGCTATACACATGTATGCAGAGGCTGGGCATCTGTAGTCAGTACTGTATGGACTAGCTATACACATGTATGCAGAGGCTGGGAATCTGTAGTCAGTACTGTGTGGACTAGCTATACACATGTAGGCAGAGGCTTGCATTTGTAGTCAGTACTGTGTGGACTAGCTATACACATGTAACAGAGGCTGGGATCTGTAGTCAGTACTGTGTGGACTGCTATCACATGTTGCAGAGGCTGGGCATCTGTAGTCATTACTGTATGGACTACTATACACATGTATCAGAGGCTGGGCATCTGTAGTCAGTACTGTGTGGACTAGCTATACACATGTAGCAGAGGCTGGGCATCTGTAGTCAGTACTGTATGGACTAGTTATACACATGTAGACAGAGGCTGGGCATCTGTAGTCAGTACTGTGTGGACTAGCGATACACATGTAGACAGAGGCTGGGCATCTGTAGTCAGTACTGTATGGACTAGCTATACACATGTAGGCAGAGGCTGGGCATCTGTAGTCAGTACTGTGTGGACTAGCTATACACATGTATGCAGAGGCTGGGCATCTGTAGTCAGTACTGTATGGACTAGCTATACACATGTATGCAGAGGCTGGGCATCTGTAGTCAGTACTGTATGGACTAGCTATACACATGTATGCAGAGGCTGGGCATCTGTAGTCAGTACTGTGTGGACTAGCGATACACATGTAGGCAGAGGCTGGGCATCTGTAGTCAGTACTGTATGGACTAGCTATACACATGTAGGCAGAGGCTGGGCATCTGTAGTCAGTACTGTGTGGACTAGCTATATACATGTTTGCAGAGGCTGGGCATCTGTAGTCAGTACTGTATGGACTAGCTATACACATGTAGACAGAGGCTTGACATCTGTAGTCAGTACTGTATGGACTAGCGATACACATGTATGCAGAGGCTGGGAATCTGTAGTCAGTAGCTGTATGGACTAGCGATACACATGTAGGCAGGGGCTGGGCATCTGTAGTCAGTACTGTATGGACTAGCTGTACACATGAAGACAGAGGATGGGCATCTGTAGTCAGTACTGTATGGACTAGCTATACACATGTAGGCAGAGGCTGGGCATCTGTAGTCAGTAGCTGTATGGACTAGCTATACACATGTAGGCAGAGGCTGGGCATCTGTAGTCAGTACTGTATGGACTAGCTATACACATGTAGGCAGAGGCTGGGCATCTGTAGTCAGTACTGTATGGACTAGCTATACACATGTAGGCAGAGGCTGGGCATCTGTAGTCAGTACTGTATGGACTAGCTATACACATGTAGACAGAGGCTGGGCATCTGTAGTCAGTACTGTGTGGACTAGCGATACACATGTAGACAGAGGCTGGGCATCTGTAGTCAGTACTGTGTGGACTAGCTATACACATGTAGGCAGAGGCTGGGCATCTGTAGTCAGTACTGTATGGACTAGCTATACACATGTATGCAGAGGCTAGGCATCTGTAGTCAGTACTGTATGGACTAGCTATACACATGTATGCAGAGGCTGGGCATCTGTAGTCAGTACTGTATGGACTAGCTATACACATGTAGGCAGAGGCTGGGCATCTGTAGTCAGTACTGTGTGGACTAACTATACACATATAGACAGAGGCTGGGCATCTGTAGTCAGTACTGTATGGACTAGTGATACACAAGTAGACAGAGGCTGGGCATCTGTAGTCAGTACTATGTGGACTAGCGATACACATGTAGACAGAGGCTGGGCATCTGTAGTCAGTACTGTGTGGACTAGCTATACACATGTAGGCAGAGGCTGGGCATATGTAGTCAGTACTGTGTGGACTAGCTATACACATGTATGCAGAGGCTGGGCATCTGTAGTCAGTACTGTATGGACTAGCTATACACGTGTATGCAGAGACTGGGCATCTGTAGTCAGTACTGTATGGACTAGCTATACACATGTATGCAGAGGCTGGGCATCTGTAGTCAGTACTGTGTGGACCAGCGATACACATGTAGGCAGAGGCTGGGCATCTGTAGTCAGTACTGTATGGACTAGCTATACACATGTAGACAGAGGATGGGTATCTGTAGTCAGTACTGTGTGGACTAGCTATACACATGTATGCAGAGGCTGGGCATCTGTAGTCAGTACTGTATGGACTAGCTATACACATGTAGGCAGAGGCTGGGCATCTGTAGTCAGTACTGTATGGACTAGCGATACACATGTATGCAGAGGCTGGGCATCTGTAGTCAGTACTGTATGGACTAGCTATACACATGTAGGCAGAGGCTGGGCATCTGTAGTCAGTACTGTATGGACTAGCGATACACATGTAGACAGAGGCTGGGCATCTGTAGTCAGTACTGTATGGACTAGCTATACACATGTAGGCAGAGGCTGGGCATCTGTAGTCAGTACTGTATGGACTAGCTATACACATGTATGCAGAGGCTGGGCATCTGTAGTCAGTACTGTATGGACTAGCTATACACATGTATGCAGAGGCTGGGCATCTGTAGTCAGTACTGTGTGGACTAACTATACACATATAGACAGAGGCTGGGCATCTGTAATCAGTACTGTATGGACTAGTGATACACAAGTAGACAGAGGCTGGGCATCTGTAGTCAGTACTATGTGGACTAGCGATACACATGTAGACAGAGGCTGGGCATCTGTAGTCAGTACTGTATGGACTAGCTATACACATGTAGGCAGAGGCTGGGCATCTGTAGTCAGTACTGTATGGACTAGCTATACACATGTATGCAGAGGCTGGGCATCTGTAGTCAGTACTGTATGGACTAGCTATACACATGTAGGCAGAGGCTGGGCATCTGTAGTCAGTACTGTATGGACTAGCTATACACATGTAGACAGAGGCTGGGCATCTGTAATCAGTACTGTATGGACTAGTGATACACATGTAGACAGAGGCTGGGCATCTGTAGTCAGTACTGTATGGACTAGCGATACACATGTATACAGAGGCTGGGCATCTGTAGTCAGTACTGTATGGACTAGCTATACACATGTATGCAGAGGCTGGGCATCTGTAGTCAGTACTGTATGGACTAGCTATACACATGTATGCAGAGGCTGGGCATCTGTAGTCAGTACTGTATGGACTAGCTATACACATGTATGCAGAGGCTGGGCATCTGTAGTCAGTACTGTATGGACTAGCGATACACATGTATACAGAGGCTGGGCATCTGTAGTCAGTACTGTATTGACTAGCGATACACATGTATGCAGAGGCTGGGCATCTGTAGTCAGTACTGTATGGACTAGCTATACACATGTATGCAGAGGCTGGGCATCTGTAGTCAGTACTGTATGGACTAGCGATACACATGTATGCAGAGGCTGGGCATCTGTAGTCAGTACTGTATGGACTAGCGATACACATGTAGGCAGAGGCTGGGCATCTGTAGTCAGTACTGTGTGGACTAGCGATACACATGTAGACAGAGGCTGGGCATCTGTAGTCAGTACTGTGTGGACTAGCTATACACATGTAGGCAGAGGCTGGGCATCTGTAGTCAGTACTGTATGGACTAGCTATACACATGTAGGCAGAGGCTGGGCATCTGTAGTCAGTACTGTGTGGACTAGCTATACACATGTAGACAGAGGCTGGGCATCTGTAGTCAGTACTGTATGGACTAGCGATACACATGTAGACAGAGGCTGGGCATCTGTAGTCAGTACTGTGTGGACTAGCGATACACATGTAGACAGAGGCTGGGCATCTGTAGTCAGTACTGTGTGGACTAGCTATACACATGTAGGCAGAGGCTGGGCATATGTAGTCAGTACTGTGTGGACTAGCTATACACATGTATGCAGAGGCTGGGCATCTGTAGTCAGTACTGTATGGACTAGCTATACACATGTATGCAGAGGCTGGGCATCTGTAGTCAGTACTGTATGGACTAGCTATACACATGTATGCAGAGGCTGGGCATCTGTAGTCAGTACTGTGTGGACCAGCGATACACATGTAGGCAGAGGCTGGGCATCTGTAGTCAGTACTGTATGGACTAGCTATACACATGTATGCAGAGGATGGGTATCTGTAGTCAATACTGTGTGGACTAGCTATATACATGTTTGCAGAGGCTGGGCATCTGTAGTCAGTACTGTATGGACTAGCTATACACATGTAGACAGAGGCTTGACATCTGTAGTCAGTACTGTATGGACTAGCGATACACATGTATGCAGAGGCTGGGAATCTGTAGTCAGTAGCTGTATGGACTAGCGATACACATGTAGGCAGAGGCTGGGCATCTGTAGTCAGTACTGTATGGACTAGCTGTACACATGAAGACAGAGGATGGGCATCTGTAGACAGTACTGTATGGACTAGCTATACAC
This sequence comes from Archivesica marissinica, assembly GCA_014843695.1. NCBI lineage: Eukaryota > Metazoa > Mollusca > Bivalvia > Venerida > Vesicomyidae > Archivesica > Archivesica marissinica. The sequence goes on from CM026392.1 coordinate 58,439,007, forward strand.
ATGTAGGCAGAGGCTGGGAATCTGTAGTCAGTAGCTGTATGGACTAGCTATACACATGTAGGCAGAGGCTGGGCATCTGTAGTCAGTACTGTGTGGACTAGCGATACACATGTAGACATAGGCTGGGCATCTGTAGTCAGTACTGTGTGGACTAGCTATACACATGTAGGCAGAGGCTGGGCATCTGTAGTCAGTACTGTATGGACTAGCTATACACATGTAGGCAGAGGCTGGGCATCTGTAGTCAGTACTGTGTGGACTAACTATACACATATAGACAGAGGCTGGGCATCTGTAGTCAGTACTGTATGGACTAGTGATACACAAGTAGACAGAGGCTGGGCATCTGTAGTCAGTACTATGTGGACTAGCGATACACATGTAGACAGAGGCTGGGCATCTGTAGTCAGTACTGTGTGGACTAGCTATACACATGTAGGCAGAGGCTGGGCATATGTAGTCAGTACTGTGTGGACTAGCGATACACATGTATGCAGAGGCTGGGCATCTGTAGTCAGTACTGTATGGACTAGCTATACACATGTATGCAGAGGCTGGGCATCTGTAGTCAGTACTGTGTGGACCAGCGATACACATGTAGGCAGAGGCTGGGCATCTGTAGTCAGTACTGTATGGACTAGCTATACACATGTAGACAGAGGATGGGTATCTGTAGTCAGTACTGTGTGGACTAGCTATACACATGTATGCAGAGGCTGGGCATCTGTAGTCAGTACTGTATGGACTAGCTATACACATGTATGCAGAGGCTGGGCATCTGTAGTCAGTACTGTATGGACTAGCTATACACATGTATATCAAGGCTGGGCATCTGTAGGCAGTACTGTATTGAATAGCGATACACATGTATGCAGAGGCTGGGCATCTGTAGGCAGTACTGTATTGACTAGCGATACACATGTATGCAGAGGCTGGGCATCTGTAGGCAGTACTGTATTGACTAGCGATACACATGTATGCAGAGGCTGGGCATCTGTAGTCAGTACTGTATTGACTAGCGATACACATGTATGCAGAGGCTGGGCATCTGTAGTCAGTGCTGTGTGGACTAGCTATACACGTGTATGCAGAGACTGGGCATCTGTAGTCAGTACTGTATGGACTAGCTATACACATGTATGCAGAGGCTGGGCATCTGTAGTCAGTACTGTGTGGACCAGCGATACACATGTAGGCAGAGGTTGGGCATCTGTAGTCAGTACTGTATGGACTAGCTATACACATGTAGACAGAGGATGGGTATCTGTAGTCAGTACTGTGTGGACTAGCTATACACATGTATACAGAGGATGGGTATCTGTAGTCAGTACTGTATGGACTAGCTATACACATGTAGGCAGAGGCTGGGCATCTGTAGTCAGTACTGTATGGACTAGCTATACACATGTATGCAGAGGCTAGGCATCTGTAGTCAGTACTGTATGGACTAGCTATACACATGTATGCAGAGGCTGGGCATCTGTAGTCAGTACTGTATGGACTAGCTATACACATGTATGCAGAGGCTGGGCATCTGTAGTCAGTACTGTATTGACTAGCTATACACATGTATGCAGAGGCTGGGCATCTGTAGGCAGTACTGTATTGACTAGCGATACACATGTATGCAGAGGCTGGGCATCTGTAGGCAGTACTGTATTGACTAGCGATACACATGTATGCAGAGGCTGGGCATCTGTAGGCAGTACTGTATTGACTAGCGATACACATGTATGCAGAGGCTGGGCATCTGTAGTCAGTACTGTATTGACTAGCGATACACATGTATGCAGAGGCTGGGCATCTGTAGTCAGTACTGTGTGGACTAGCTGTACACATGTATATCGAGGCTGGGCATCTGTAGTCAGTACAGTATGGACTAGCGATACACATGTATGCAGAGGCTGGGCATCTGTAGTCAGTACTGTGTGGACTAGCGATACACATGTATGCAGAGGATGGGCATCTGTAGTCAGTACTGTATTGACTAGCGATACACATGTATGCAGAGGATGGGCATCTGTAGTCAGTACGGTATGGACTAGCGATACACATGTATGCAGAGGCTGGGCATCTGTAGTCAGTACTGTGTGGACTAGCGATACACATGTATGCAGAGGATGGGCATCTGTAGTCAGTACTGTATTGACTAGCGATACACATGTATGCTATGCAGAGGATGGGCATCTGTAGTCAGTACTGTATGGACTAGCTATACACATGTATGCAGAGGCTGGGCATCTGTAGTCAGTACTGTGTGGACCAGCGATACACATGTAGGCAGAGGCTGGGCATCTGTAGTCAGTACTGTATGGACTAGCTATACACATGTAGACAGAGGATGGGTATCTGTAGTCAGTACTGTGTGGACTAGCTATACACATGTATACAGAGGATGGGTATCTGTAGTCAGTACTGTATGGACTAGCTATACACATGTAGGCAGAGGCTGGGCATCTGTAGTCAGTACTGTATGGACTAGCTATACACATGTATGCAGAGGCTAGGCATCTGTAGTCAGTACTGTATGGACTAGCTATACACATGTATGCAGAGGCTGGGCATCTGTAGTCAGTACTGTATGGACTAGCTATACACATGTATGCAGAGGATGGGCATCTGTAGTCAGTACTGTTTTGACTAGCTGTACACATGTATATCGAGGCTGGGCATCTGTAGGCAGTACTGTATTGACTAGCGATACACATGTATGCAGAGGCTGGGCATCTGTAGTCAGTACTGTATTGACTAGCGATACACATGTATGCAGAGGCTGGGCATCTGTAGTCAGTACTGTATGGACTAGCGATACACATGTATGCAGAGGCTGGGCATCTGTAGTCAGTACTGTATGGACTAGCGATACACATGTATGCAGAGGCTGGGCATCTGTAGTCAGTACTGTGTGGACTAGCTATACACATGTATACAGAGGCTGGGCATCTGTAGTCAGTACTGTATGGACTAGCTATACACATGTAGGCAGAGGCTGGGCATCTGTAGTCAGTACTGTATGGACTAGCTATACACATGTATGCAGAGGCTAGGCATCTGTAGTCAGTACTGTATGGACTAGCTATACACATGTATGCAGAGGCTGGGCATCTGTAGTCAGTACTGTATGGACTAGCTATACACATGTATATCGAGGCTGGGCATCTGTAGGCAGTACTGTATTGAATAGCGATACACATGTATGCAGAGGCTGGGCATCTGTAGGCAGTACTGTATTGACTAGCGATACACATGTATGCAGAGGCTGGGCATCTGTAGGCAGTACTGTATTGACTAGCGATACACATGTATGCAGAGGCTGGGCATCTGTAGTCAGTACTGTATTGACTAGCGATACACATGTATGCAGAGGCTGGGCATCTGTAGTCAGTGCTGTGTGGACTAGCTATACACGTGTATGCAGAGACTGGGCATCTGTAGTCAGTACTGTATGGACTAGCTATACACATGTATGCAGAGGCTGGGCATCTGTAGTCAGTACTGTGTGGACCAGCGATACACATGTAGGCAGAGGCTGGGCATCTGTGGTCAGTACTGTATGGACTAGCTATACACATGTAGACAGAGGATGGGTACCTGTAGTCAGTACTGTGTGGACTAGCTATACACATGTATACAGAGGATGGGTATCTGTAGTCAGTACTGTATGGACTAGCTATACACATGTAGGCAGAGGCTGGGCATCTGTAGTCAGTACTGTATGGACTAGCTATACACATGTATGCAGAGGCTAGGCATCTGTAGTCAGTACTGTATGGATTAGCTATACACATGTATGCAGAGGCTGGGCATCTGTAGTCATTACTGTATGGACTAGCTATACACATGTATGCAGAGGATGGGCATCTGTAGTCAGTACTGTTTTGACTAGCTGTACACATGTATATCGTGGCTGGGCATCTGTAGGCAGTACTGTATTGACTAGCGATACACATGTATGCAGAGGCTGGGCATCTGTAGGCAGTACTGTATTGACTAGCGATACACATGTATGCAGAGGCTGGGCATTTGTAGGCAGTACTGTATTGACTAGCGATACACATGTATGCAGAGGCTGGGCATCTGTAGTCAGTACTGTATTGACTAGCGATACACATGTATGCAGAGGCTGGGCATCTGTAGTCAGTACTGTGTGGACTAGCTGTACACATGTATATCGAGGCTGGGCATCTGTAGTCAGTACGGTATGGACTAGCGATACACATGTATGCAGAGGCTGGGCATCTGTAGTCAGTACTGTGTGGACTAGCGATACACATGTATGCAGAGGATGGGCATCTGTAGTCAGTACTGTATTGACTAGCGATACACATGTATGCAGAGGATGGGCATCTGTAGTCAGTACGGTATGGACTAGCGATACACATGTATGCAGATGCTGGGCATCTGTAGTCAGTACTGTGTGGACTAGCGATACACATGTATGCAGAGGATGGGCATCTGTAGTCAGTACTGTATTGACTAGCGATACACATGTATGCTATGCAGAGGATGGGCATCTGTAGTCAGTACTGTATGGACTAGCTATACACATGTATGCAGAGGCTGGGCATCTGTAGTCAGTACTGTGTGGACCAGCGATACACATGTAGGCAGAGGCTGGGCATCTGTAGTCAGTACTGTATGGACTAGCTATACACATGTAGACAGAGGATGGGTATCTGTAGTCAGTACTGTGTGGACTAGCTATACACATGTATACAGAGGATGGGTATCTGTAGTCAGTACTGTATGGACTAGCTATACACATGTAGGCAGAGGCTGGGCATCTGTAGTCAGTACTGTATGGACTAGCTATACACATGTATGCAGAGGCTAGGCATCTGTAGTCAGTACTGTATGGACTAGCTATACACATGTATGCAGAGGCTGGGCATCTGTAGTCAGTACTGTATGGACTAGCTATACACATGTATGCAGAGGATGGGCATCTGTAGTCAGTACTGTTTTGACTAGCTGTACACATGTATATCGAGGCTGGGCATCTGTAGGCAGTACTGTATTGACTAGCGATACACATGTATGCAGAGGCTGGGCATCTGTAGGCAGTACTGTATTGACTAGCGATACACATGTATGCAGAGGCTGGGCATCTGTAGTCAGTACTGTATTGACTAGCGATACACATGTATGCAGAGGCTGGGCATCTGTAGTCAGTACTGTATTGACTAGCGATACACATGTATGCAGAGGCTGGGCATCTGTAGTCAGTACTGTGTGGACTAGCTGTACACATGTATATCGAGGCTGGGCATCTGTAGTCAGTACGGTATGGACTAGCGATACACATGTATGCAGAGGCTGGGCATCTGTAGTCAGTACTGTGTGGACTAGCGATACACATGTATGCAGAGGATGGGCATCTGTAGTCAGTACTGTATTGACTAGCGATACACATGTATGCAGAGGATGGGCATCTGTAGTCAGTACGGTATGGACTAGCGATACACATGTATGCAGAGGCTGGGCATCTGTAGTCAGTACTGTGTGGACTAGCGATACACATGTATGCAGAGGATGGGCATCTGTAGTCAGTACTGTATTGACTAGCGATACACATGTATGCTATGCAGAGGATGGGCATCTGTAGTCAGTACTGTATGGACTAGCTATACACATGTATGCAGAGGATGGGCATCTGTAGTCAGTACTGTATGGACTAGCGATACACATGTGGTAGAGGCTGCATCTGTAGTCAGTACTGTATACTAGCTGTACACATGACAGAGGATGGGCATCTGTAGTCAGTACTGTATGGACTAGCTATACACATGTATGCAGAGGCTGGGCATCTGTAGTCAGTACTGTATTGACTAGCGATACACATGTATGCAGAGGATGGGCATCTGTAGTCAGTACGGTATGGACTAGCGATACACATGTATGCAGAGGCTGGGCATCTGTAGTCAGTACTGTGTGGACTAGCGATACACATGTATGCAGAGGATGGGCATCTGTAGTCAGTACTGTATTGACTAGCGATACACATGTATGCTATGCAGAGGATGGGCATCTGTAGTCAGTACTGTATGGACTAGCTATACACATGTATGCAGAGGATGGGCATCTGTAGTCAGTACTGTATGGACTAGCTATACACATGTAGGTAGAGGCTGTACATATGTAGTCAGTACTGTATGGACTAGCTATACACATGTAGGTAGAGGCTGTACATCTGTAGTCAGTACTGTATGGACTAGCTATACACATGTAGGTAGAGGCTGGGCATCTGTAGTCAGTACTGTATGGACTAGCTATACACATGTAGGTAGAGGCTGTACATCTGTAGTCAGTACTGTATGGACTAGCTATACACATGTATGCAGAGGCTGGGCATCTGTAGTCAGTACTGTATGGACTAGCGATACATATGTATGCAGAGGCTGGGCATATGTAGTCAGTACGGTATGGACTAGCTATACACGTGTAGACAGATGCTGGCCATCTGTAGTCAGTACTCTATGGACTAGCTATACACATGTAGACAGAGGGATCGTGAGCTCGAGCCATGAAAGAATCATGGTGGTACTAGTGATGATGTATTCCATCCGCAGTGAGGTCTGGAAAGCAGTTTAACACATGTATATAAACGAAAACTTTTGCGCTCTAATTTGAACACTGTTTGTCTCGATGTATAGAGATAATCTTTTATATTATATCTGTACATAATGACAACGTAAATGATACGAGTACGTTATCTTGCAATGTAAATAGAATGCGTGATAGTATATATATATATGAATCTTTCCATTTTAAATACAATATTATCGTAAATTTTGTTCATCATTACAATGTTTGGATTAAGCCAGTTTAAATAAAATAAACTAAAAGTGGAAATATTCAGCTGTACCAGGAGGGAGACATAGTGAAGTATGTACAATGCTATATTACGTGACAAGAACAGTGTAATTTAAGGAATTCAGGGAAACGTGACAGGTTATCCCGGTGTTACTGGTTTCCGACGATGTAGTACATAACGGACTCCTATTAGGCTATATGCTTAGAATTGCCATACACTGCAAACAATGTTATGTCATCCAAATAAACAATATTTTATAATTCATTCACAAAAATCTCGAAGAAAACCGATTGTTTACTTTTTGAGAAAAGTTAGAAAAGTTGACAAAATAGCGGTACCTCATTCTCAGTAATCCGGAATGACGTCACATGTTTTCGCCTAACTGGAAATTGCCTACAGCGCGAGCATTAGTATGTAAGCAACAGTTCTTTTAACAAAACAATATAAATAAGGAAGACTTACTTTAATAACAGGCTTAATTTATCATTTTCACTAAAAATTCATTTGTTGGACAGCATTTTGTCTATATATATACTGTATCTAAAACACTAACATTTAGTTTAACTTAGACAAACACACGGGGCATAATAAGTCGTCACCCCTCCTAATTACCATTGGCGTACCGGTAATCGGCCGTCTAATGCGTTTCGGTGAATGTCTTCTTGTCAGTCTCTTTTACAGCAAGTGGAATAATATTAGTAAATAAAATGGTCATTTCTGTATTTAATGCAATTGTCTAAACTGAGATTGCATAACAAATGTTCAAAATAAAATACACTTTCACTCGCTTGTGATTTCAACATGGCGTCGAAAAGTGTCCCTAATATCGGCCGACCTTGAAAATCCATGCAACAGAAATGTTGATTACAGTTAATGTCCAAAAAGCTAATTAACATTGGTGATAGTAATAATTGTTACTCGAAACGGAGGAATTTAACACCCAAGACATTATGATTACTCTTCAATATGAGGTACGTTGTGACATGGAGAGAAATGTCACTTTATGTGCTCTCGCCCATATGGTTCGCCGGAGGCGAAGATACATAATCTCAATCATCACTTTATGTGAAGAGTGGCACACCATACTGTCTTGCTGCCAGGCGCGTAGCCAGGCCTAAATATGGATTACGCACTATCCTAGGGGGTCCGGGGGCATGCCCCACCAGGAGATTGTTCCCCGCTATATGGTCTCAGGTGACTTTTGTTACCATGGATATCAGCTATAATCAATATATATGTTGGCATTTCGTGCATGTCTGCTTTTTAGTGAATGGTCAGTGTCCCCATTACGATCCAGTTTTTATTGCATTTTTCGCATTCATTTAATTTTCATTTTCAGGAACTGTCAAAATTAATCTTACGCACGTGCGTACATGCGTATGCCTAGCTACGCGCCTGGCTGCCGATTTTATTGGCAAACCCATGTCTCTAACAGCATACTATGCATTTGTCAGTGAACTTGGTGAATAGACGCCATGTTGGATTTGAAACAAAAAATGGATGAAACTGAATTGGCATAAATAGTAAATATCTTGGACAATAGTATTTTTGAAGAAAAAATGTTAAAAAGCTGTAAGAGGAACACTATATTTGAATTGACCTGTAAAATGCGCATTATGACATTGTTGCATAACTAGCACGTGACCTTCCTCAGCAGACGATACAATTTCGCATTTTACAAAACCAAATACATATTTCTTTATATTTACCTCTGTTTAAGGGATTTTTAGGCAATGGGATTAATGAAAACATCAACATTTACATACTTTCAAATAAAATGTGAAAATGTATCTGCTTTAGGCGCAGTTTGTTCTTTGATAAGTAATATGTGAACACCATAAGTACCAAAGCAGCTGTTTTAAATAGAAATTACGTCATTCGCGTTCCGGATGTAAACAAAAATCACAAGGGCCGAAAATAGGCGCCGGCCGGAACCGTAAATGGACCCATCCATCGAACACATCACACGGTGCCTAACAGAGAATAACTAGATTTACACAACCATATATATCAGTTGGATAACATCTGTGACAACATATGTACCTGAAGGCGAACAACGGTGAAAATCGATAGTATTCATAAGCACCCATTGTGTGTAATAACGGACGAAATTCATAAACACGGAGCAGTGAGACTATAATGACATTTTTATTCGTAAATATATGGGCGTGGCAGACGATGAATATGTCATTTTGGAGAAATAATTGCTAATTTCTTTAAAAAAAGATATTTATATGGCGACGAAAAAACGGATATAGTAAAAATGTGGTAGGTTTAAAGTTTTCACCGCTTATTTACCTGTCTGATCTCTATGCTCAGTTAGAAATAGATTGAAAGTGCACAAGGTATGTTTATTTATACGGAAACACGGTTTGGACACCATCTTGACCCAGATTCTTATAAACAGGTAAACAAACATTAAAACCGTTTGTTATAAAATCACCGGTTTAGCGTATTTTGGCAATATACTACCTCCGACATGCTCTGTTTACCTTGGTAGTTTGTTTTGTAACTGTATTATATCCGTATTTATATAATTACTGATAACAAGTGAATATTACAGAGTAAACACGAATTCACGTACTAGTTTCGTCTATAAACCCCTTTCGTCTAACGATGATTTCGGGTAGTAACGTATTCATCCACATATACTGGGTACTCCCACCACACACTACTGAGTATGACAGGGTGGCGCTTGTCGGGGACCGTTGATAAACATCTCATTTGAGACACAGAATGTTGAATCTTATCTTATCTATCTTGACCTGGAGGTTTCTACGTAGGAATCCTAGTGTTTGGTTTGCTTTCTTTGTTGACCTTTTTATGCGAGTGTCCCACGACAGGTTATTTGAGATATCCACGCCAAGGTATGTGGCTGAGGTGACCGACTCAAGTAGGACTCCATGAAGTTTATATTGACTGGGAATAAGATGTTTCCTTCTGGTGACGTGGATAACTTGACATTTGGAGGGGTTAAATTCCATGTCCCACTCCAACTCCCACTTTTCTAATCTCTTAAGATCGTTTTGGCGTGTGACCGATTCATTTGCAGATGATAGATAGACTGCAGTATCATCTGCAAAGATACAGACTTTGGAACTGATGTTTTGTGGGAGGTCGTTTATATAGGCTAGGAAAAGCAGGGGTCCAAGTACGGATCCCTGTGGGACTTCAGAGGAATGGCATGTGAACTAATACCATTAAGGACAACTGACTGGAGTCTATTATCTAGAAAACTCTTAATCCACCTTAATGGTTGACCTCTGACTCCATAGTCATGCATTTTTAGTAGTACTTTCTCGTGATTGACCTTATCGAAAGCCTTACTGAAGTCTAATAGGATGAGATCTACCTGATGCTTATTGTAGACAGAGGTAACCAAGTCATTGATTAGCATTACTAATTGGGTCACGCATGACCGTTTTTTCTCTAAAACCATGCTGCAAATGGTACAGAATACTGTGGTTAGTGAAGTGTTTTACTATCGAGAAGGAAACTAAGTATATATTCTAGAACCTTGCATAGAACACATGTCAGTGAGATATGCCTATAGTTGGCGGGGTGTGACTTGTTCCCTTTTTTGTAAATGGGATCAACATTTGCTGACTTCCACTGGGCCGGCAGTGATCCTTAGTTGAGGGGAGGGAGGCCATTCCAATGTCATGGGTTAATATAGTTAATATGGTGCGTGTGACCTAAATGTTACTAATACATTCAATTACTTATGTACATTGTATGTTTTATTGATGCCAAGCACCTTGACATGTTTTTTGGACAGGCTTAGCAGACTAAAGTCACTAACCAGTACTGAGATGCCTCACTCAATGACACTATGTGCCCCAAACTAGTATCAAACCCGGGACCCTTTGAATCCAAATAAGACACTCTACCACTGTACCACAGGACAGTGGACGGCACACTAAGTAATTCTCTGAACCATATATTGCGTCTAACTACTACTGGTAAATTTCAAGATTATGTGACACTTGGGTGTGTCATTCCTATACGAGTAATGCATATTTGCGTTTGTTTACCTGTTAGTCTCGTTTTGGCGAAAGTAGGTTAAAACAGTGCGAGCTATATAATAAGCCAAACCGTGTTTCCGTGTATTTCCGGTAACTGGAGTGTGAAATATTGCGTGAGACTTGCTATTCCCCCAGTTAGGCGAAAACCCGTTCTGGGCGAAAATTCTTCACGCCGGGATATATGAGTCATTAATTATTCAAAACGCGTGGGTGGTTAAAAAGAATTGAGAACTGTTATCGATGCTACCAATGCCACAACCAAACAAAATATTGAAATTATAAAAACTTCATTGCACAACACCAGTGTGAAAACTTAACAGTATATATACTCCTCTTTTTAAGGGAACTTGTTAGGCCTACCCCTTGCCGCACATGAAGCAATAACAGTTGATGGCTTTAAAGCACTTATCCCCGTTTCTGCCCTCCCAACCATGATCTAAAGCATTCACTCTATATTGATGTACAAAATCTTAAACAAGCACTGTAGTATATTATAAATTTAAACTTATTTGTTAATTAATCATTGTAAATATCATCATCTCAAAATTCACCAGCGACGACACATAATCCTCAATATTGAGGGAGTGCCGAAATCACCAAGAAGAAGAAACTCGGTTTTATTAATTTTCATTATTTTATTGCATAGGTGTAGAAACATGTCCGACTACGTAGCAGGGAAAAAGAAAACAAGAAATGCTAGTCGGACATCTGGTGCTGGAAGAGGGGTTCCCAGAAAAAATGGGACTAGTAGTTCTGTTGCATCCGTGTATAAAAGTTCTGCAGAGGAATTGGCAAGACCAAAAGAACAAGATAATCCCTGTACAGTCTCGGAAGTCTACAACAGCTCTGCGGAATATTTCGAGTTCGGCTGTGATCTGTGTAGTATCGAGGGAGATCACGTCGAGGCTGAGGGATATTGCACGGAATGTAACGATTACCTATGTAGCTTGTGCTTCAGAAGTCATGCTAGGAACAAAGCATCGCGACATCACGCCTTACTGGACAAGGACAATATGCCAGGAAACTCCGTTATAACGTGTGACTCGTGTAGCACAGCTGGTGACAATGTTGAAGCCGTAGGATTCTGTTCCGATTGTAAAGAATATCTGTGTGCTCCGTGTTTCCGAAATCATCCGAAGAACAGAGCCTCAAGACACCACACTTTGCTGGACAAAGACAGTATGCCAGTAAAGAATACTAGATCCCTTTCCACTTCCATCGCTGCCATGAATATAGCTGCAGAATCCGGGACCGCGGGCCAAACGCACCAAGAGGAGTTTACTTACATCCGGGATATCAACGTTAAAACTGTTCATGACGATTACGATTGTATCATTGGAGGTATGGCAGTTGTGTCGGAGACCGAACTGGCTCTGATTGATTGTGTCAATTTATCGTTGAAGCTCGTGAACATAGAAACTAATGTAACTAAAGGGTACATGCAATTTCAAACAGAACCAGTAGGACTGACAACGTTACCCGGCGACCAGCTAGCTATAACATTCCCTTATGGACGCATGATACAGCTTATATCCACATCCGGCGGCGTACTATCTGTATTAAAAACGGTGAACGTTAGCGGTGAATGTGTAGCAGTGGATTTCTGCAATGGGAAACTATACGTTTCGTTCTGCAAGCCGGTCAAATTCCAGATATTACGGCAGAGAGGTAAAGTAGACAAGACGATACAACCAGACTCTAAAGTACTAAAACACTGCACGCATCCAGGATACATTGCAGCGAGTCCGGACGAGAGCTCCATCTATATATCTGATTGGAAGACCAATAACGTGTTGTGTATGAATATGAATGGGCATATGATAGCTAGGTACGGGCACAAACTCGATTATCCGCGTGGTGTCATACTATCTCCTTCTGGCTCCCTCTATCTCTGCAACAACGAACAGCATGCCGTGCACAAGATGCCGAAGGATCTGGGCGAATCCTCATTGATAATAGGACCAGGTGGTGGCCTGGGATTACCATTTGCAATATGCTTCAATGTGGGAAAACAACGTCTCTACATAAGCAGCGGAAGTGACGAGGCCAAGCTTTGCAATTTCATAAAAGTATATCAATTAAAATAATACGACAGGTTAATTAACCAGTCGCTGCATGTCAATTAAACTAATCAATAAGCCAATCAGCAATCGTTATTTCACACACACACACACACACACACACATCCAGACAACAAGTCTCTCTAAATAATATCCTCCGACAAATTACCATGAAAACTACATTGTAATATGTGTGTTTTACGTTTCCCTATCGTCGCTACCGGTTGCCCGGTTGCTATGGGCGACGCTACCTGAAGAGATTAGTCATTTTAGATTTTTGGAGGATAACGCAATGATACAGACAGAGACCCATTCCAGAGTCTCCTCTGGTTCTTTTCCGTGCATGATGTACACCACCGACACAAGACTTCGGTATAAAGTCCCATCTGAAAGACTGTTAATTTTATTATGGTCAGACGGGGGATCGAACCTGCGATCCCAGAAAATAATGGTTAACCCTTTATTAGATGTGGAAATTAAGTGTACGTACAAATTTAACATATATTACTTATATATTCAGATAAGAATGCTAGCTAATTACTTTTAAAGATAAATCGGGTATGTGAATTTGCACCAGGCTATGTAAATGCCCCAGGCTATGTGAATGCTCCAGGCTATGTAAATGCCCCAGGCTATGTAAATGCCCCAGGCTATGTGAATGCTCCAGGCTATGTAAATGCTCCAGGCTATGTGAATGCTCCAGGCTATGTGAATGCTCCAGACTATGTGAATGCACCAGGCTATGTAAATGCTCCAGGCTATGTGAATGCTCCAGGCTATGTGAATGCTCCAGGCTATGTGAATGCACCAGGCTATGTGAATGCTCCAGGCTATGTGAATGCCCCAGGCTATGTGAATGCCCCAGACTATGTGAATGCACCAGGCTATGTAAATGCTCCAGGCTATGTGAATGCTCCAGGCTATGTGAATGCTCCAGACTATGTGAATGCCCCAGACTATGTAAATGCCCCAGGCTATGTGAATGCTCCAGGCTATGTGAATGCTCCAGGCTATGTGAATGCACCAGGCTATGTGAATGCTCCAGGCTATGTGAATGCTCCAGGCTATGTGAATGCCCCAGGCTATGTGAATGCCCCAGGCTATGTGAATGCCCCAGGCTATGTGAATGCTCCAGGTTATGTGAATGCTCCAGGCTATGTGAATGCCCGAGGCTATGTGAATGCTCCAGACTATGTGAATGCTCCAGACTATGTGAATGCTCCAGACTATGTGAATGCTCCAGACTATGTGAATGCCCCAGGCTATGTGAATGCCCCAGGCTATGTGAATGCCCCAGGCTATGTGATGCACCATTTTTGAAGTGTTTAATCCTTGTAGCAATATACCATTATACTGATTGGGGACACTCAGAACAGATAGATCTGTAGTCCAGTGGTAGCACGCTGGACTTGTAATCCAGGGAACGCAGCTTCAAACACGGACACTCCGACTGATTGATATTTATAATTATAAGTATGGTCTAAACACCCAATCAATATCAATATATTTGGCATAAACATATAACATGTTTGTTGCCATAAAACATAACATGGCGGTTACAATAAATCTAACATACATCATTCTATATTTTGAGAAAAGTGTATGTATTATTAATTACATGTAATTAGAATATAGTGTATTAGTTGCATATTATTTTCTTTTTTAAAATAATAATTACTTTCATTAATCAATTCATTATCAATGAACCCTGCTGTTGACAATAATTGTGCTTTATACTATATACATACTTTTTGATATTCAATATATAGTTTAAATGTTACATTTGTTTTAATTTATAAATTTAATAGCACAAATAAATATATTATTTTGATTCTAACATGACCAAATTATCTAAAACGCGCCAAAAATAGTTGGATGTTATTTTTAGAGAGCGCAAGATTTTATGAAGTCACAAAACTACAAAAATGCTAGCAAAATGACGTCAAGTTTGAAATCACACGCTAACGATGCTAGCAAAATGACGTCAAGTTTGACATCACACGCTAACGATGTTTTATTCCATGTTTAATCACGGTAACTTATTTCTTTGTTTATACAGAAAAAATACCGAGACATGTTAGAATTCTAAATAATGAATTACTGATATACTGTTTTCTAATGTAATATATAATTGTTGTGTTTATTATATGAACATATCCAAGACTAATAAAGATTGTATCATATTAATGATGTACAATGTAGTACGTAAAATAAATTCACAATTTTTCTTATTTATTTTCCATTTATGTTTGTAAAGAAAATCCGGTGATGTAATGTGTATTTTGCGTTTATTTATCGTCGCTACCGGTTGCCCATATGAACGCCTCTTGAAGAGATTAGTCATTTTACATTTTTGGAGGATAGTGCAATGATACAGAGACACATTCCAGTCTCGGCTGTTTCTTTTACTTAATTTAAAGCACCGACACGAGACCTCGGTTTATAGTCCCATCTGAAAGACTTAATTTTATTAGGTTCAGACAGGGGATCGAACCTGTGATACCTGGATTCCCAGTCCATCGTGTTAACCACTTGACTACGTATCAGTCTGTTGTGATGTGGTATCAGAGTTACTCCCCTTTTATATCAAAACAACATTAATAAAATAGACTACAGAAATATCAAAATAAATTTTCTTTTCTCCTATATAATTAAAAAATATTCAGGTATGCAGATAATGGAATGCATAATACAGTCACACCTGTCTTAAGCAGCCAGTCAATGGAATCACAGAACGTGGCTGCTAAACACAGGTGGCTGCTTAATAGAGGTCAATTGTACAGTAAAATAACATATTGGGAATCTGGAAACTGGCTGCTTAATATAGGTTGGTTGCTTAATAGAGATGACCACTAACACAGGTTTGACTATGTTGGTTGCTTAATAGAGGTGACCACTAACACAGGTTTGATTATAGGTTGGTTGCTTAATAGAGGTGACCACTACCACAGGTTTGACTATGTTGGTTGCTTAATAGAGGTGACCACTAACACAGGTTTGACTATGTTGGTTGCTTAATAGAGGTGACCACTACCACAGGTTTGATTATAGGTTGGTTGCTTAATAGAGGTGACCACTAACACAGGTTTGATTATAGGTTGGTTGCTTAATAGAGGTGACCACTAACACAGGTTTGACTGTATGCTTGTCTCGTCTTGTGTTTAAAGTCGCACCCAATAGCTTAGATCATAGCAGGTGCAGGCAGGTGCAGTTCCGAGCGTATTTCAGGCACCCAGTTAGAACCACCGATCTTCCACAAGCCAGCTAGATCAATTTCTCACATGAAAAGCTTCCACATTGTGGGATTTTAGCTTCTACAAATTTAGCTTAGCTCGATTGCGAAACAAGTTCTTACAACTTATATTAATCACTCTCTAGACCTCATTCTTGATGGAATCTATCACCAGGAGGGAGGGAGAAGAGGCAATGTGGAATTTAAATGCCTTGCCGAAGGGCTCCAGCAGGTGCAAACTCAGGGCCATTTGCACCTGTAGCGAACGCTCTACACTGCACTAGTTTTAGCTTTTTAGATGTTAGCTTACAAAGGAAAGGAGCAAATTATTTTAATTGAATGACCGCAACCACTTAGCCATGCATGTGTGTATCATAGACTGGTCTAGTTGACATGCCTGTGTACATCATAGACTGGTTCAGTTGACATGCATGTGTGTATCATAGACTGGTTCAGTTGACATGCATGTGTATCATAGACTGGTTCAGTTGACATGCATGTGTGTATCATAGACTGGTTCAGTTGACATGCATGTGTATCATAGACTGGTACAGTTGACATGCCTGTGTGTATCATAGACTGGTCCAGTTGACATGCATGTGTATCATAGACTGGTACAGTTGACATGCATGTGTATCATAGACTGGCACAGTTGACATGCCTGTGTATCATAGACTGGTCCAGTTGACATGCATGTGTATCATAGACTGGTTCAGTTCGACATGCATGTGTATCATAGACTGGTCTAGTTGACATGCATGTGTATCATAGACTGGTACAATTGAAATGCATGTGTATCATAGACTGGTACAGTTGTCATGCATGTGTATCATAGACTGGTTCAGTTGACATGCCTGTGTGTATCATAGACTGGTCCAGTTGACATGCCTGTGTGTATCATAGAATGGTTCAGTTGACATGCCTGTGTGTATCAGACTGGTACAGTTGACATGCATGTGTATCATAGACTGGTACAGTTGACATGCATGTGTATCATAGACTGGTCCAGTTGACATGCATGTGTATCATAGACTGGTACAGTTGAAATGCATGTGTATCATAGACTGGTTCAGTTGACATGCATGTGTATCATAGACTGGTTCAGTTGACATGCCTGTGTGTATCATAGACTGGTTCAGTTGACATGCATGTGTATCATAGACTGGTTCAGTTGACATGCATGTGTGTATCATAGACTGGTTCAGTTGACATGCATGTGTATCATAGACTGGTACAGTTGACATGCCTGTGTGTATCATAGACTGGTCCAGTTGACATGCATGTGTATCATAGACTGGTACAGTTGACATGCATGTGTATCATAGACTGGCACAGTTGACATGCCTGTGTATCATAGACTGGTTCAGTTCGACATGCATGTGTATCATAGACTGGTCTAGTTGACATGCATGTGTATCATAGACTGGTACAATTGAAATGCATGTGTATCATAGACTGGTACAGTTGTCATGCATGTGTATCATAGACTGGTTCAGTTGACATGCCTGTGTGTATCATAGACTGGTCCAGTTGACATGCCTGTGTGTATCAGACTGGTACAGTTGACATGCATGTGTATCATAGACTGGTACAGTTGACATGCATGTGTATCATAGACTGGTCCAGTTGACATGCATGTGTATCATAGACTGGTACAGTTGAAATGCATGTGTATCATAGACTGGTTCAGTTGACATGCATGTGTATCATAGACTGGTTCAGTTGACATGCCTGTGTGTATCATAGACTGGTCCAGTTGACATGCATGTGTATCATAGACTGGTTCAGTTGACATGCATGTGTATCATAGACTGGTTCAGTTGACATGCATGTATATCATAGACTGGTCCAGTTGACATGCCTGTGTATCATAGACTGGTACAGTTGACATGCATGTGTATCATAGACTGGTCCATTGACATGCATGTGTATCATAGACTGGTCCAGTTGACATGCCTGTGTGTATCATAGACTGGTCCAGTTGACATGCATGTGTATCATAGACTGGTTCAGTTGACATGCATGTGTATCATAGACTGGTTCAGTTGACATGCATGTGTATCATAGACTGGTTCAGTTGACATGCATGTATATCATAGACTGGTCCATTTGACATGCATGTGTGTATCATAGACTGGTCCAGTTGACATGCATGTATATCATAGACTGGTCCATTTGACATGCATGTGTGTATCATAGACTGGTCCAGTTGACATGCATGTATATCATAGACTGGTCCATTTGACATGCATGTATATCATAGACTGGTCCATTTGACATGCATGTATATCATAGACTGGTCCAGTTGACATGCCTGTGTGTATCATAGACTGGTCCAGTTGACATGCCTGTGTGTATCATAGACTGGTACAGATGACATGCCTGTGTGTATCATAGACTGGTACAGTTGACATGCCTGTGTGTATCATAGACTGGTCCAGTTGACATGCATGTGTGTATCATAGACTGGTACAGTTGACATGCATGTGTGTATCATAGACTGGTACAGTTGACATGCATGTGTATCATAGACTGGTACAGTTGGCATGCATGTGTATCATAGACTGGTCCAGTTGACATGCATGTGTGTATCATAGACTGGTCTAGTTGACATGCATGTGTATCATAGACTGGTACAGTTGACATGCATGTGTATCATAGACTGGTTCAGTTGACATGCATGTGTATCATAGACTGGTCTAGTTGACATGCATGTGTATCATAGACTGGTACAGTTGACATGCGTGTGTATCATAGACTGGTACAGTTGACATGCATGTGTGTATCATAGACTGGTACAGTTGACATGCATGTGTATCATAGACTGGCACAGTTGACATGCCTGTGTATCATAGACTGGTCCAGTTGACATGCATGTGTATCATAGACTGGTTCAGTTCGACATGCATGTGTATCATAGACTGGTCTAGTTGACATGCATGTGTATCATAGACAAGTACAATTGAAATGCATGTGTATCATAGACTGGTACAGTTGTCATGCATGTGTATCATAGACTGGTTCAGTTGACATGCCTGTGTGTATCATAGACTGGTCCAGTTGACATGCCTGTGTGTATCATAGAATGGTTCAGTTGACATGCCTGTGTGTATCAGACTGGTACAGTTGACATGCATGTGTATCATAGACTGGTACAGTTGACATGCATGTGTATCATAGACTGGTCCAGTTGACATGCATGTGTATCATAGACTGGTACAGTTGAAATGCATGTGTATCATAGACTGGTTCAGTTGACATGCATGTGTATCATAGACTGGTTCAGTTGACATGCCTGTGTGTATCATAGACTGGTCCAGTTGACATGCATGTGTATCATAGACTGGTTCAGTTGACATGCATGTGTATCATAGACTGGTTCAGTTGACATGCATGTGTATCATAGACTGGTTCAGTTGACATGCCTGTGTGTATCATAGACTGGTTCAGTTGACATGCATGTGTATCATAGACTGGTTCAGTTGACATGCATGTGTGTATCATAGACTGGTTCAGTTGACATGCATGTGTATCATAGACTGGTACAGTTGACATGCCTGTGTGTATCATAGACTGGTCCAGTTGACATGCATGTGTATCATAGACTGGTACAGTTGACATGCATGTGTATCATAGACTGGCACAGTTGACATGCCTGTGTATCATAGACTGGTTCAGTTCGACATGCATGTGTATCATAGACTGGTCTAGTTGACATGCATGTGTATCATAGACTGGTACAATTGAAATGCATGTGTATCATAGACTGGTACAGTTGTCATGCATGTGTATCATAGACTGGTTCAGTTGACATGCCTGTGTGTATCATAGACTGGTCCAGTTGACATGCCTGTGTGTATCATAGAATGGTTCAGTTGACATGCCTGTGTGTATCAGACTGGTACAGTTGACATGCATGTGTATCATAGACTGGTACAGTTGACATGCATGTGTATCATAGACTGGTCCAGTTGACATGCATGTGTATCATAGACTGGTACAGTTGAAATGCATGTGTATCATAGACTGGTTCAGTTGACATGCATGTGTATCATAGACTGGTTCAGTTGACATGCCTGTGTGTATCATAGACTGGTCCAGTTGACATGCATGTGTATCATAGACTGGTTCAGTTGACATGCATGTGTATCATAGACTGGTTCAGTTGACATGCATGTGTATCATAGACTGGTCCAGTTGACATGCCTGTGTATCATAGACTGGTACAGTTGACATGCATGTGTATCATAGACTGGTCCAGTTGACATGCATGTGTATCATAGACTGGTCCAGTTGACATGCATGTGTGTATCATAGACTGGTCCAGTTGACATGCATGTGTATCATAGACTGGTTCAGTTGACATGCATGTGTATCATAGACTGGTTCAGTTGACATGCATGTGTATCATAGACTGGTCCAGTTGACATGCATGTGTATCATAGACTGGTACAGTTGACATGCATGTGTATCATAGACTGGTACAGTTGACATGCATGTGTATCATAGACTGGTACAGTTGACATGCCTGTGTGTATCATAGACTGGTCCAGTTGACATGCATGTGTATCATAGACTGGTTCAGTTGACATGCATGTGTATCATAGACTGGTTCAGTTGACATGCATGTGTATCATAGACTGGTTCAGTTGACATGCATGTGTATCATAGACTGGTACAGTTGACATGCATGTGTGTATCATAGACTGGTCCAGTTGACATGCATGTATATCATAGACTGGTCCATTTGACATGCATGTGTGTATCATAGACTGGTCCAGTTGACATGCATGTATATCATAGACTGGTCCCATTTGACATGCATGTATATCATAGACTGGTCCATTTGACATGCATGTATATCATAGACTGGTCCAGTTGACATGCCTGTGTGTATCATAGACTGGTCCAGTTGACATGCCTGTGTGTATCATAGACTGGTACAGATGACATGCCTGTGTGTATCATAGACTGGTACAGTTGACATGCCTGTGTGTATCATAGACTGGTCCAGTTGACATGCATGTGTGTATCATAGACTGGTACAGTTGACATGCATGTGTGTATCATAGACTGGTACAGTTGACATGCATGTGTATCATAGACTGGTACAGTTGGCATGCATGTGTATCATAGACTGGTCCAGTTGACATGCATGTGTGTATCATAGACTGGTCTAGTTGACATGCATGTGTATCATAGACTGGTACAGTTGACATGCATGTGTATCATAGACTGGTTCAGTTGACATGCATGTGTATCATAGACTGGTCTAGTTGACATGCATGTGTATCATAGACTGGTACAGTTGACATGCGTGTGTATCATAGACTGGTACAGTTGACATGCATGTGTGTATCATAGACTGGTACAGTTGACATGCATGTGTATCATAGACTGGTACAGTTGACATGCCTGTGTGTATCATAGACTGGTACAGTTGACATGCCTGTGTGTATCATAGACTGGTACAGTTGACATGCATGTGTATCATAGACTGGTACAGGTGACATGCATGTGTGTATCATAGACTGGTACAGTTGACATGCCTGTGTGTATCATAGACTGGTACAGTTGACATGCCTGTGTGTATCATAGACTGGTACAGTTGACATGCATGTGTGTATCATAGACTGGTACAGTTGACATGCCTGTGTGTATCATAGACTGGTACAGTTGACATGCATGTGTATCATAGACTGGTACAGTTGACATGCCTGTGTGTATCATAGACTGGTACAGTTGACATGCCTGTGTGTATCATAGACTGGTACAGTTGACATGCATGTGTATCATAGACTGGTACAGGTGACATGCATGTGTGTATCATAGACTGGTACAGTTGACATGCCTGTGTGTATCATAGACTGGTACAGTTGACATGCCTGTGTGTATCATAGACTGGTACAGTTGACATACATGTGTGTATCATAGACTGGTACAGTTGACATGCCTGTGTGTATCATAGACTGGTACAGTTGACATGCATGTGTGTATCATAGACTGGTACAGTTGACATGCATGTGTGTATCATAGACTGGCACAGTTGACATGCATGTGTGTATCATAGACTGGTACAGTTGACATGCATGTGTATCATAGACTGGTACAGTTGACATGCATGTGTATCATAGACTGGTACAGTTGACATGCCTGTGTGTATCATAGACTGGTTCAGTTGACATGCATGTGTATCATAGACTGGCACAGTTGACATGCATGTGTGTATCATAGACTGGTTCAGTTGTCATGCATGTGTATCATAGACTGGTACAGTTGACATGCATGTGTGTATCATAGACTGGTTCAGTTGACATGCATGTGTATCATAGACTGGTACAGTTGACATGCCTATGTGTATCATAGACTGGTACAGTTGACATGCATGTGTATCATAGACTGGTACAGTTGACATGCCTGTGTGTATTATAGACTGGTACAGTTGACATGCATGTGTATCATAGACTGGTACAGTTGACATGCATGTGTATCGTAGACTGGTACAGTTGACATGCATGTGTGTATCATAGACTGGTTAGACTGGTCCAGTTGACATGCCTGTGTGTATCATAGACTGGTGCAGTTGACATGCCTGTGTGTATCATAGACTGGTACAGTTGACATGCATGTGTGTATCATAGACTGGCACAGTTGACATGCCTGTGTGTATCATAGACTGGTACAGTTGACATGCCTGTGTGTATCATAGACTGGTACAGTTGACATGCCTGTGTGTATCATAGACTGGTCCAGTTGACATGCCGTGCTATACGCCGGACATGTAAAACAAACAGGAATGCTTCTGGAATTGGAGCGACGCCGGACATGTAAAAGAAACAGGGCTGCTTCTGGAATTGGAGCGTCTTCTGTATATTGTGGTATATTCCAAAAACCAAAATGATTAACATACTTCTGGAGGCAGCACCCCAATTAACCAGGGGGCGATGTCCTCACGACAATAAATAAACGTATCACCAGCGGGCGATGTCCTCACGACAATAAATAAACGTATCACCAGGGGGCGATGTCCTCACGACAATAAATAAACGTATCACATGTGTAGTCATATGCCCTTATCAACAGAAAAAAGTAGATTAAGAATAATGGTACATCTTGTCATTTATATGAAATCATCATTCATGCATTTATATTTCAAATGTACACCATTTATATCCACGTTTGTAAAATCTAGCATTTCCTTTTTACAAATTTATTTTAGGTCGATTGCGAAACAAGTTATTACAACTTATTTTAATCACTCTCGAGACCTCATTCCTGATGAAATCTGTGTGGACTAGCGATACACATGTAGGCAGAGGCTGTGCATCTGTAGTCAGTACTGTGTGGACAAGTGATACACATGTAGGCAGAGGCTGGGCATCTGTAGTCAGTACTGTGTGGACTAGCGATACACATGTATGCAGAGGCTGGGCATCTGTAGTCAGTACTGTATGGACTAGCTATACACATGCAGGCAGAGGCTGGGCATCTGTAGGCAGTACTGTATGGACTAGCGATACACATATATGCAGAGGCTGGGAATCTGTAGTCAGTACTGTATGGACTAGCTGTACACATATATGCAGAGGCTGGGCATCTGTAGCCAATACTGTATGGACTAGCTATACACATGTAGGCAGAGGCTGGGCATCTGTAGCCAGTACTGTGTGGACCAGCTATACACATGTAGGCAGAGGCTGGGCATCTGTAGTCAGTACTGTATGGACTAGCTATACACTTGTATGCAGAGGATGGACATCTGTAGTCAGTACTGTGTGGACTAGCTATACACATGTATGCAGAGGATGGACATCTGTAGTCAGTACTGTATGGATTAGCTGTACACATGTATGCAGAGGCTGGGCATCTGTAGTCAGTACTGTATGGACTAGCGATACACATGTATGCAGAGGCTGGGCATCTGTAGTCAGTACTGTATTGACTAGCGATACACATGTATGCAGAGGCTGGGGCATCTGTAGTCAGTACTGTGTGGACTAGCGATACACATGTATGCAGAGGATGGGTATCTGTAGTCAGTACTGCGTGG
Organism: Archivesica marissinica; assembly: GCA_014843695.1. Lineage (NCBI taxonomy): Eukaryota > Metazoa > Mollusca > Bivalvia > Venerida > Vesicomyidae > Archivesica > Archivesica marissinica. The sequence continues at coordinate 58,463,188 of CM026392.1, forward strand.
ACTAGCGATACACATGTAGGCGGAGACTGGGCATCTGTAGTCAGTACTGTGTGGACTAGCTATACACATGTATGCAGAGGCTGGGCATCTGTGGTCAGTACTGTGTGGACTAGCGATACACATGTAGGCAGAGGCTGGGCATCTGTCGTCAGTACTGTATGGACTAGCTATACACATGTATGCAGTGGATGGGCATCTGTAGTCAGTACGGTATGGACTAGCGATACACATGCAGGCAGAGGCTGGGCATCTGTAGTCAGTACTGTACGGACTAGCTATACACATGTATGCAGAGGATGGGCATCTGTAGTCAGTACTGTATGGACTAGCGATACACATGTAGGCAGAGGCTGGGCATCTGTAGTCAGTTCTGATACATAGCTAGATTTGTAATCATTATATATACATGTGAGAGCTCTCTCTTGAATTTGTTCTATCTTCTTGGTGTTTACCTCACCACAGAAGTGCCATGTCAGAGGACAATAATTATTTATATATAGATATTTACCTATTCTTTTTAAAACATTCAACTGTCTGGATGCCTTTTTACAAACATTGGATACATGGCTATTAAAATTTAACTTAAAATCAAGTGTAACGCCTAAAAGCTTCACTTCTTCATCACATAAAACTTCATTATTATCTAAATTAAAAGAAATATTACATTTTCTGGCCTTGGAGCCTATGGCAATGACTTGAAACTTATCAGGGTTAGCCTGCATCTTATTGTCGGAGAACCATTTAATAAGTGATAGGCTATCAGTTTCTAAATTTGATTTAACTGTATCTATGTTATGCTGCGCGCATGATAATGTGTTATCATCAGCATAATTGTATAGATCACAGTTGTTGACATAGCTAAAAATATCATTAATAAATATGTTGAATAAAACAGGGCCTAAGATGGATCCCTGAGGCACACCTTTGTATATGCATTTAAAATCACTTTTTTACTTTTCCTATCTTTACGCATTGTTCTCTATTACTTATATAACTGTTAATGAGGCTGAGGGCATTTTCGGATACACCATAACATTTAGTTTCAGAAGAAGAAGATCGTGAGGTAAACAATCGAATCCTTTCGATAAATCCATCAAAATCGCTGCCACATGTATATTTGTTATCATCTAGAGCCTGCTTCCAATCCTCGATAACTTTTAAAAGTGTAGTTTGACACCCGTAACCTGGCCTAAAAGCTGATAAAAATACGTTAAAATGATTGTTAAAAAAGTTTACTAGTTGCACATTCATGGCCCTTTCAAAATGTTTTGATATAACTGGCAATATGCTAACTGGTCTATAGTTACCTTTTGTGAGTGTACTATTCTTTTTATGGAGTGGAGTAACTTGTGCAACCTTTAAACTGTTGGGAAATACTGAAGATGAGAAAGATTTATTAATCAACATTGTAAGTGGGCCTTGAATTGAACATTTACCAAGTTTTATAAGTTTGGATGAAATATTATCATGTCCAGTAGCCTTTTTAGTACAAAGTTTATCAATTCGTCTAATGCTTTTCGGTGAATGTCTTCTAGTCAGTCTCTTTTACAGCAAGTGGAATAATATTAGTACATACAATGGTCATTTCTGTATTTAATGCAATTGTCTAAACTGAGATTGCATAACAAATGTTCAAAATAAAATACACTTTCACTCGCTTGTGATTTCAACATGGCGTCGAAAATTGTCCCTAATATCGGCCGACCTTGAAAATCCATGCAACAGAAATGTTGATTACAGTTAATGTCCAAAAAGCTAATTAACATTTGTGATAGTAATAATTGTTACTCGAAACGGAGGAATTTAACACCCAAGACATTATGATTACTCTTCAATATGAGGTACGTTGTGACATGGAGAGAAATGTCACTTTATGTGCTTTCGCCCATATGGTTCGCCGGAAGCGAGGATACATAATCTCAATCATCACTTTATGTGAAGAGTGGCACACCATACTGTCTTGCTGCCGATTTTATTGGCAAAACCATGTCTCTAACAGCATACTATGCATGTGTCAGTGAACTTGGTGAATAGACGCCATGTTGGATTTGAAACAAAAAATGGATGAAACTGAATTGGCATAATTTAAATAGTAAATATCTTGGACAATAGTATTTTTGAAGAAAAAATGTTAAAAAGCTGTAAGAGGAACACTATATTTGAATTGACCTGTAAAATGCGCATTATGACATTGTTGCATAACTAGCACGTGACCTTCCTCAGCAGACGATGCAATTTCGCATTTTACAAAACCAAACACAAATTTCTTTATATTTACCTCTGTTTAAGGGATTTTTAGGCTACACATAAATGGGATTAATGAAAACATCAACATTTACATACTTTCAAATAAAATGTGAAAATGTATCTGCCTTAGGCGCAGTTTGTTCTTTGATAAGTAATATGTGAACACCATACGTACCAAAGCAGCTGTTTTAAATAGAAATTACGTCATTCGCGTTCCGGATGTAAACAAAAATCACAAGGGCCGAAAATAGGCGCCGGCCGGAACCGTAAATGGACCCATCCATCGAACACATCACACGGTGCCTAACAGAGAATAACTAGATTTACACAACCATATATATCAGTTGGATAACATCTGTGACAACACATGTACCTGAAGGCGAACAACGGTGAAAATCGATAGTATTCATAAGCACCCATTGTGTGTAATAACGGACGAAATTCATAAACACGGAGCAGTGAGACTATAATGACATTTTTATTCGTAAATATATTGGCGTGGCAGACGATGAATATGTCATTTTGGAGAAATAATTGCTAATTTCTTTAAAAGAAGGATATTTATATGGCGACGAAAAAACGGATATAGTGAAATTAGTGAAAACTGGGGTAGGTTTAAAGTTTTCACCGCTTATTTACCTGTCTGATCTCTATGCTCAGTTAGAAATAGATTGGAAGTGCACAAGGTATGTTTATCGTCCGACTCCTTATAACGACGCTCACATGAAACGACGCGGCTTATGTTTTGACCTCGTTTTCAATATTCACAATATCCGGTGACGTTATTTTCATCTGCAGTGGTTGTAAACATGATACGGGATTCCCCAGACTAAATGTGGAAAGTGAGAGATTACAAGATAATGTTTATATCAATGTTATTGCAATCAGTCTGTTTTAACAGCAAAATTCAAATGCAACTTTGTGCATTAGACATTAAATAGCTACTATTTTGCAATATGCTACTGCAAACATAACAATTTGTGGTCTGTCTGCTCAGCTAAGCTCTGCGTATCGGTAGGTCACGTGACAATTGATTCACTGTTAGGAAAGGTGTATGCGTTATATACGTTATTGCTGTGATCCCTCTGTGATAGTAAAATAGATCGCGAACTAATCAATATCTACAGGCTCACAAACGCAAGAATAAACAGTATGCAGCAACTTCTATGACCACTGTTTGTATGCATGTACGGACTACTGGGAGTGCTATAAGGACAACAGCAAGGCATAATTTCTAGTTAAATGTTATTATTTACAAATTGTTCATAGTTATAGTTTATATACGGCAAAACAGGGACACTTTTCCTGTTTATTAGCATAATTAAATAAAGGCATGTTGTTCACTCAGTTTTAATGTAATTTAGTGATGCAGAATTAATTTTCAGGCTAGTTTGAGATGACGTTAATACGTGTAATGCGCAGAGCATATACAGGAGAGTGAATTTAACTGTATTTAGAACGACATTGGTCAACCAATGAAATGCGTCGTAATAGACGTTTCTCGGCTCAGAGGAATTCCCAATAGCGGCATGAGTCGATGTGATATTTTGACACTAAATAAGCGTAATAAGCATAATTTCTCGCGTTGAATATGTAGAAAAGATCTATTTATACAGATAATACACTATTTACATGAGTCCATTCGTTTTATGTTAAGTCATGGTTGATTCTTCGCTTAGATGCGTCGGAACTCGGTATTCAAGGATATTTATATTTCCGGTAACTGGAGTGTGAAATATTGAGTGATCTCTCGCGACTTGCTATTCCACACAGTTAGGCGAAAACCCGTTCTGGGCGAAAATTCTTCACGCCGGGATATATGAGTCATTAATTATTCAAAACGCGTGGGTGGTTAATAAGAATTGAGAACTGTTATCGATGCTACCAATGCCACAGGGATTCGGCACGTTTGGGGGTACTAGTATATATATTTAAGTACACGGCACGTTTGGGGGTACTAGTATATATTTAAGTACTTAAATATATATACTAGTACCCCCAAACGTGCCGAATCCCTGTGACCAATGCCACAACCAAACAAAATATTGAAATTATAAAACCTTCATTGCACAACACCAGTGTGAAAAATTAACAGTATATATACCTATACTCCTAAAAAGAGAACTTGTTACCCCTTGCCGCACATGAAGCAACAACAGTTCTTCTTCTTTGTTTATACAGCACTCCTTCACTTATGAAGATTAGGTGCTGGCGCCGTAATAAAAAGTGTTAGTTAAGTGCTTGATCAGAAAGTGCTCATTAGAAAGGATACATCATACAGTGAATATACATGATTTTAGATATATTTTTAAGTGTTTTTTACAAAGTTGATGGCTTTATTTAAAGCACTTATCCCCGTTTCTGCCCTCCCAACCATGATCTAAAGCATTCACTCTATATTTCTATATTGATGTACAAAATCTTAAACAAGCACTGTAGTATATTTGTCTTTGGACATTCACTTATTTGTTAATTAATCATTGTAAATATCATCATCTCAAAATTCACCAGCGACAACACATAATCCTCAATATTGAGGGAGTACCGAAATCACCAAGAAGAAACTCGGTTTTATTAATTTTCATTATTTTATTGCATAGGTGTAGAAACATGTCCGACTACGTACCAGGGAAAAAGAAAACAAGAAATGCTACTCGGACATCTGGTGCTGGAAGAGGGGTTCCCAGAAAAAATGGGACTAGTAGTTCTGTTGCATCCGTGTATAAAAGTTCTGCAGAGGAATCGGCAAGACCAAAAGAACAAGATAATCCCTGTACAGTCTCTGAAGTCTACAACAGCTCTGCGGAATATTTCGAGTTCGGCTGTGATCTGTGTAGTATCGAGGGAGATCACGTCGAGGCTGAGGGATATTGCACGGAATGTAACGATTACCTATGTAGCTTGTGCTTCAGAAGTCATGCTAGGAACAAAGCATCGCGACATCACGCCTTACTGGACAAGGACAATATGCCAGGAAACTCCGTTATAACGTGTGACTCGTGTAGCACAGCTGGTGACAATGTTGAAGCCGTAGGATTCTGTTCCGATTGTAAAGAATATCTGTGTGCTCCGTGTTTCCGAAATCATCCGAAGAACAGAGCCTCAAGACACCACACTTTGCTGGACAAAGACAGTATGCCAGTAAAGAATACTAGATCCCTTTCCACTTCCATCGCTGCCATGAATATAGCTGCAGAATCCGGGACCGCGGGCCAAACGCACCAAGAGGAGTTTACTTACATCCGGGATATCAACGTTAAAACTGTTCATGACGATTACGATTGTATCATTGGAGGTATGGCAGTTGTGTCGGAGACCGAACTGGCTCTGATTGATTGTGTCAATTTATCGTTGAAGCTCGTGAACATAGAAACTAATGTAACTAAAGGGTACATGCAATTTCAAACAGAACCAGTAGGACTGACAACGTTACCCGGCGACCAGCTAGCTATAACATTCCCTTATGGACGCATGATACAGCTTATATCCACATCCGGCGGCGTACTATCTGTAGTAAAAACGGTGAACGTTAGCGGTGAATGTGTAGCAGTGGATTTCTGCAATGGGAAACTATACGTTTCGTTCTGCAAGCCGGTCAAATTCCAGATATTACGGCAGAGAGGTAAAGTAGACAAGACGATACAACCAGACTCTAAAGTACTAAAACACTGCACGCATCCAGGATACATTGCAGCGAGTCCGGACGAGAGCTCCATCTATATATCTGATTGGAAGACCAATAACGTGTTGTGTATGAATATGAATGGGCATATGATAGCTAGGTACGGGCACAAACTCGATTATCCGCGTGGTGTCATACTATCTCCTTCTGGCTCCCTCTATCTCTGCAACAACGAACAGCATGCCGTGCACAAGATGCCGAAGGATCTGGGCGAATCCTCATTGATAATAGGACCAGGTGGTGGCCTGGGATTACCATTTGCAATATGCTTCAATGTGGGAAAACAACGTCTCTACATAAGCAGCGGAAGTGACGAGGCCAAGCTTTGCAATTTCATAAAAGTATATCAATTAAAATAATACGACAGGTTAATTAACCAGTCGCTGCATGTCAATTAAACTAATCAATAAGCTAATCAGCAATCGTTATTTCACACACACACACACACACACACACACACACATCCAGACAACAAGTCTCTCTAAATAATATCCTCCGACAAATTACCATGAAAACTACATTGTAATATGTGTGTTTTACGTTTCCCTATCGTCGCTACCGGTTGCTATGGGCGACGCTACCTGAAGAGATTAGTCATTTTAGATTTTTGGAGGATAACGCAATGATACAGACAGAGACCCATTCCAGAGTCTCCTCTGGTTCTTTTCCGTGCACGATGTACACCACCGACACAAGACTTCGGTATAAAGTCCCATCTGAAAGACTGTTAATTTTATTATGGTCAGACGGGGGATCGAACCTGCGATCCCAGAAAATAATGGTTAACCCTTTATTAGATGTGGAAATTAAGTGTACGTACAAATTTAACATATATTACTTATATATTCAGATAAGAATGCTAGCTAATTACTTTTAAAGATAAATCGGGTATGTGAATTTGCACCAGGCTATGTAAATGCCCCAGGCTATGTGAATGCTCCAGGCTATGTAAATGCCCCAGGCTATGTAAATGCCCCAGGCTATGTGAATGCTCCAGGCTATGTAAATGCTCCAGGCTATGTGAATGCTCCAGGCTATGTGAATGCTCCAGACTATGTGAATGCACCAGGCTATGTAAATGCTCCAGGCTATGTGAATGCTCCAGGCTATGTGAATGCTCCAGGCTATGTGAATGCACCAGGCTATGTGAATGCTCCAGGCTATGTGAATGCCCCAGGCTATGTGAATGCCCCAGGCTATGTGAATGCCCCAGGCTATGTGAATGCTCCAGGCTATGTGAATGCTCCAGACTATGTGAATGCCCGAGGCTATGTGAATGCTCCAGGCTATGTGAATGCTCCAGACTATGTGAATGCCCCAGGCTATGTGAATGCTCCAGACTATGTGAATGCTCCAGCTATGTGATGCCCCAGGCTATGTGAATGCCCCAGGCTATGTGAATGCTCCAGGCTATGTGATGCACCATTTTTGAAGTGTTTAATCCTTGTAGCAATATACCATTATACTGATTGGGGACACTCAGAACAGATAGATCTGTAGTCCAGTGGTAGCACGCTGGACTTGTAATCCAGGGAACGCAGCTTCAAACACGGACACTCCGACTGATTGATATTTATAATTATAAGTATGGTCTAAACACCCAATCAATATCAATATATTTGGCATAAACATATAACATGTTTGTTGCCATAAAACATAACATGGCGGTTACAATAAATCTAACATACATCATTCTATATTTTGAGAAAAGTGTATGTATTATTAATTACATGTAATTAGAATATAGTGTATTAGTTGCATATTATTTTCTTTTTTAAAATAATAATTACTTTCATTAATCAATTCATTATCAATGAACCCTGCTGTTGACAATAATTGTGCTTTATACTATATACATACTTTTTGATATTCAATATATAGTTTAAATGTTACATTTGTTTTAATTTATAAATTTAATAGCACAAATAAATATATTATTTTGATTCTAACATGACCAAATTATCTAAAACGCGCCAAAAATAGTTGGATGTTATTTTTAGAGAGCGCAAGATTTTATGAAGTCACAAAACTACAAAAATGCTAGCAAAATGACGTCAAGTTTGAAATCACACGCTAACGATGCTAGCAAAATGACGTCAAGTTTGACATCACACGCTAACGATGTTTTATTCCATGTTTAATCACGGTAACTTATTTCTTTGTTTATACAGAAAAAATACCGAGACATGTTAGAATTCTAAATAATGAATTACTGATATACTGTTTTCTAATGTAATATATAATTGTTGTGTTTATTATATGAACATATCCAAGACTAATAAAGATTGTATCATATTAATGATGTACAATGTAGTACGTAAAATAAATTCACAATTTTTCTTATTTATTTTCCATTTATGTTTGTAAAGAAAATCCGGTGATGTAATGTGTATTTTGCGTTTATTTATCGTCGCTACCGGTTGCCCATATGAACGCCTCTTGAAGAGATTAGTCATTTTACATTTTTGGAGGATAGTGCAATGATACAGAGACACATTCCAGTCTCGGCTGTTTCTTTTACTTAATTTAAAGCACCGACACGAGACCTCGGTTTATAGTCCCATCTGAAAGACTTAATTTTATTAGGTTCAGACAGGGGATCGAACCTGTGATACCTGGATTCCCAGTCCATCGTGTTAACCACTTGACTACGTATCAGTCTGTTGTGATGTGGTATCAGAGTTACTCCCCTTTTATATCAAAACAACATTAATAAAATAGACTACAGAAATATCAAAATAAATTTTCTTTTCTCCTATATAATTAAAAAATATTCAGGTCTTAAGCAGCCAGTCAATGGAATCACAGAACGTGGCTGCTAAACACAGGTGGCTGCTTAATAGAGGTCAATTGTACAGTAAAATAACATATTGGGAATCTGGCTGCTTAATATAGGTTGGTTGCTTAATAGAGATGACCACTAACACAGGTTTGACTATGTTGGTTGCTTAATAGAGGTGACCACTAACACAGGTTTGATTATAGGTTGGTTGCTTAATAGAGGTGACCACTACCACAGGTTTGACTATGTTGGTTGCTTAATAGAGGTGACCACTAACACAGGTTTGACTATGTTGGTTGCTTAATAGAGGTGACCACTACCACAGGTTTGATTATAGGTTGGTTGCTTAATAGAGGTGACCACTAACACAGGTTTGATAATAGGTTGGTTGCTTAATAGAGGTGACCACTAACACAGGTTTGACTGTATGCTTGTCTCGTCTTGTGTTTAAAGTCGCACCCAATAGCTTAGATCATAGCAGGTGCAGGCAGGTGCAGTTCCGAGCGTATTTCAGGCACCCAGTTAGAACCACCGATCTTCCACAAGCCAGCTAGATCAATTTCTCACATGAAAAGCTTCCACATTGTGGGATTTTAGCTTCTACAAATTTAGCTTAGCTCGATTGCGAAACAAGTTCTTACAACTTATATTAATCACTCTCTAGACCTCATTCTTGATGGAATCTATCACCAGGAGGGAGGGAGAAGAGGCAATGTGGAATTTAAATGCCTTGCCGAAGGGCTCCAGCAGGTGCAAACTCAGGGCCATTTGCACCTGTAGCGAACGCTCTACACTGCACTAGTTTTAGCTTTTTAGATGTTAGCTTACAAAGGAAAGGAGCAAATTATTTTAATTGAATGACCGCAACCACTTAGCCATGCATGTGTGTATCATAGACTGGTCTAGTTGACATGCCTGTGTACATCATAGACTGGTTCAGTTGACATGCATGTGTGTATCATAGACTGGTTCAGTTGACATGCATGTGTATCATAGACTGGTTCAGTTGACATGCATGTGTGTATCATAGACTGGTTCAGTTGACATGCATGTGTATCATAGACTGGTACAGTTGACATGCCTGTGTGTATCATAGACTGGTCCAGTTGACATGCATGTGTATCATAGACTGGTACAGTTGACATGCATGTGTATCATAGACTGGCACAGTTGACATGCCTGTGTATCATAGACTGGTCCAGTTGACATGCATGTGTATCATAGACTGGTTCAGTTCGACATGCATGTGTATCATAGACTGGTCTAGTTGACATGCATGTGTATCATAGACTGGTACAATTGAAATGCATGTGTATCATAGACTGGTACAGTTGTCATGCATGTGTATCATAGACTGGTTCAGTTGACATGCCTGTGTGTATCATAGACTGGTTCAGTTGACATGCCTGTGTGTATCATAGACTGGTCCAGTTGACATGCCTGTGTGTATCATAGACTGGTTCAGTTGACATGCATGTGTATCATAGACTGGTACAGTTGACATGCATGTGTATCATAGACTGGTCCAGTTGACATGCCTGTGTATCATAGACTGGTACAGTTGACATGCATGTGTATCATAGACTGGTCCAGTTGACATGCCTGTGTGTATCATAGACTGGTCCAGTTGACATGCATGTGTATCATAGACTGGTTCAGTTGACATGCATGTGTATCATAGACTGGTTCAGTTGACATGCATGTGTATCATAGACTGGTTCAGTTGACATGCATGTATATCATAGACTGGTCCATTTGACATGCATGTGTGTATCATAGACTGGTCCAGTTGACATGCATGTATATCATAGACTGGTCCATTTGACATGCATGTATATCATAGACTGGTCCATTTGACATGCATGTATATCATAGACTGGTCCATTTGACATGCATGTGTGTATCATAGACTGGTCTAGTTGACATGCATGTGTATCATAGACTGGTCCAGTTGATGTGCATGTGTATCATAGACTGGTCCAGTTGACATGCATGTGTATCATAGACTGGTCAGTATCAGATGGGACTATCAACTGAGGTCCATGTGGCGGTGCTATACGCCGGACATATCAAATAAACAGGGCTGCTTCTGGAATTGGAGCGACGCCGGACATGTAAAAGAAACGGGGCTGCTTCTGGAATTGGAGCGTCTTCTGTATATTGTGGTATATTCCAAAAACCAAAATGATTAACATACTTCTGGAGGCAGTACCCCGATTAACCAGGGGGCGATGTCCTCACGACAATAAATAAACGTATCACATGTGTAGTTATCTGCCCTTATCAACAGAAAAAAGTAGATAAAGAATAATGGTATTTTACAAATTTATTTTAGCGCGATTGCGAAACAAGTTATAACAACTTATATTAATCACTCTCGAGACCTCATTACTGATGAAATCCATCGCCATGATGGAGAGAGAAGAGGCAATGTGGAATTAAATGCATTGCCTAAGGGCACAATCGCAACTACTTAGGTGGGGCTCAAACTCCGGGCCTTTCGTACCTGAAGCGAACGCGCAACTACTGCGCTATCACGAAATCTAGCATTTATGACAAGTGTATATGAATTTCATTTAGCTCTATTTATATCCACATATTTGTAAAATCTAGCATTTCCTTTATACAAATTTATTTTAGCTCGATTGCGAAACAAGTTCTTACTGCATTAGTTTAATTGCTCTCAAGACTCCATTCCTGGTGGAAATATATTTAATCAAATAAACATTGAAACAAATATCATCACAAGTGAAATACAGTCAAACCTGTCTTAAGCAGCCAGACAAGGGAGTCAGAGAAAGTGGCTGCTTAGCACAGGTGGCTGCTTAATAGAGGTCAAATATATAATAAAACGACTGATTTGGAAACTGGCTGCTTAATACAGGTTGGCTACTTAATGGAGGTGACCACTAACACAGGTTTGACTGTATATATAATATTAAATTTTATTTAAAGGGACATTACATCGCAAAAAGCAAATAAGATGCATGTTTTCACATATACAGTCAACCCTGTCTTAAGCAGCCAGCCAAGGGAATCACTGAAAGTGGCTGCTTAGCACAGGTGGCTGCTTAATAGAGGTCAACTGTATAATAAAACGACTGATTGGGAATCTGGAAACTGGCTGCTTAATACAGGTTGGCTACTTAATGGAGGTGACCACTAACACAGGTTTGACTGTATATATAATATTAAATTTTATTTAAAGGGACATTACATCGCAAAAAGCAAATAAGATGCATGTTTTCACATATACAGTCAACCCTGTCTTAAGCAGCCAGCCAAGGGAATCACTGAAAGTGGCTGCTTAGCACAGGTGGCTGCTTAATAGAGGTCAACTGTATAATAAAACGACTGATTGGGAATCTGGAAACTGGCTGCTTAATACAGGTTGGCTACTTAATGGAGGTGACCACTAACACAGGTTTGACTGTATATATAATATTAAATTTTATTTAAAGGGACATTACATCGCAAAAAGCAAATAAGATGCATGTTTTCACATATACAGTCAACCCTGTCTTAAGCAGCCAGCCAAGGGAATCACTGAAAGTGGCTGCTTAGCACAGGTGGCTGCTTAATAGGGGTTGACCACTAACACAGGTTTGACTGTAAATGCATTGCTACTACAAATTCTTCTGAATACATTCGAACACTAACATTGATTCATTAAACAGTACTTTTGTGGTCTACAAACTTTCAAAAGTGAAAGTAGGATTTCATATAATGGTTATCCACACTCCTGAAATAACATCTGTTTGTCATTGGAGTCAATATTAAACGCTCGATACTTTCGTTTAGAGATGATTTAACTAAGATTATTCTTAAGATATAACGGTAAATCTGTATTATAAATTGTGTTATTCAGGATACACGCATGCATGTCGACCCTATTTACATTATTTTGTTATGTTAACAAACCGCGTATACGACGCTTGTTTATTTGTTGAAATACTCAGTTTTTGAGGCAAATATTGGGGGGGAAATGATACCATATAATAGGAAATTACATTCCCTCAGACATTTGCGTTTTCACCGATGTAGTGTCGCTTTAAACAAAAGAAAGTTTCTATTTATTTTAGGCTGAATAATGATAGTATGATTGAAAATGTTCTCAATGTTTAAGTTTAAACTTTATTTATTTTAAAACGATTGCGAAACAAGTTTTAACAACTTATATTAATCACTCTCGTTGGCACGGATGAAAGCATAAATGTGGTCATTTGTGTGGGAGGAAACAGGAGTACCTGGAGAAAACCCACCTGTCCGATCTGGCAACCGTACCATCTCGCATACTTCCCGGTCCGAGGATCGAACCCGGGTTGCTTTGGTGAGAAACAAGCATGCTAAAATCTACTTGTGTTGCCGTTTTGTTTCAATTGGTATACAATACATTTGTACTGCTTACAACATACAAGCATACAACTAGTGCTGTTTCTAGGTGGCAATGAGTTAAAAGTGTGTGGGGGCCGAATATGTTATGTTATATTTCGGGTTTTACGCCTGCATCAGGACCATTTTGGGCTATATCGCCGGTGGGCAGTTTCACTTAACAACACCTTTCCTGGGCAGGCTCCAGCGGTTAACCAGTACTTGGGTGCACCAACCTCCGTAAGAAACTGCCAACTTTTTCATATAAATGAGACACGGCCTGAGCGGGGCTCGAACCCGTGACCATCAGTGATGATATGTTACAGTGGTATACAAGTCAGCGACCTTAACCACTCGACCACGGAGGCGGACTGGGGGAGCCGAATATAAACGGAAATAAATGATACAAAAGTTGTGTTAGCCCTGTATTTGTGTTATTTCATTCCAATACAAGACATCTCTAATTATCTATTACCTCCCTTGGCATATAAAGTCCGATTTATTCCAGAATGTGAATAGATCCTTTGTTTTTACTGTTGTTCCCTAACAAGATGTTGCGGTATGATAAATGTGATTTTATCAAAATCGTGTTAATTATCTGATAACATTCTTTTACAAATAAGTACCCATTGCATATTGAATGCATATTACCCATTGAATGAGATCTGTTGAGATATAGTAATTTAATACTCATAAGAAGCGATAGTGGAATAAAATTGCTAGCATGTTGTGCAAAGGAAACAACGATAAAAACAGACGACACACTTAATAGGACCTATTTACTTTTAGGTAACTGACCAATGTCTCTCATTACTCGAACAGCACGTGTTATTGACAAAGTATAGAGACGTGCTTGATTTGTGACGTCAAACAACAACGTTAACCAATCAGCAACGTCTCAGGGGCAACTGCGTTTACCGGAATGTTAACGCTGTAGACTGTAAGGTCCCCAACATGGCGGGCGCATTGACAATGTAATATATTGCAATGTTCATTCAGGGGTAATTGCGTTTACCGGAATGTTAATGCTGTATACTGTAAGGTCCCCAACATGGCAGGCGCATTGACAATGTAATATATTGCAATGTTCATTCAGGGGTAATTGCGTTTACCGGAATGTTAACGCTGTAGACTGTAAGGTCCCCATGCATTGACAATGTAATATATTGCAATGTTCATTCAGGGGTAATTGCGTTTACCGGAATGTTAACGCTGTAGACTGTAAGGTCCCCAACATGGCAGGCGCATTGACAATGTAATATATATTGCAATGTTCATTCGGTGAAATATTATTCATATACTGAATCAAATATCATCTGTAAATAAAATCATCATTAACATTGTAAAGCTAACATACAATTTATATCCTAACAATAATTATAATCATAACAAAAATAATAATTTCATATAACAAACTGAAATGCATTATAGGGTATAGTATTAGGTAGAAATATCAAAATGGGAGTCTAAAAAAATAAGTTCAGCCCCAGAGCGGGACACGAATGATGACGGAAATTGCCGCACGGACTCGATGTGAGAACGGCGAACTGACGTGATCGAAATGCGGCAGAAACTGGGAAAGCCTCTCCAAAAAGGAATTGCGAACAATATTAGCCTATTATAGGGTCCAGTTCTTGTCATTGTTTTACAGCTGCATATATATGTTAACAAACCTAGTGAGGTCTCGGAGAAAAAAAAAACTGTTATCAGCCATCTTTTTAACTGGCCGTCGCCAATATAATTGACCGTCTTATTAGGTGATAGGCCGTCGAAAAGACGGCCCGACGGCTCTCTGCCTAATACTGTGTTATAGGGTTTTAAACCAGAGAATGAATCGCGGGTTAACCCATTCAACGCCAAGTAACTGACATGGACTGGTCCATGATATTCTTAGACCAATAAATGAATAAGAAAATTACATTTGGACCAGTTAATTATATCAAAATGGGTAATTTTGTCTAAAAATAGTAATATTACCGACAAAAAAGTGCAGATCCCGATGAGAAAGCTCGTCACGAGCCGGCTCATCTGGATGTTAGCCTATTTAGAGGTCGGATGGTGTTGAAAGTGTTAATAATTTCCATTGAGGTATCAACTACATTGGGGGTGGCTAAAGTGTGTGGAACCGAAGGCATCCACATTAACATTAAACATGTCAAGTGTAGTACATACCCCAATGGAAACTAATAACCTGCAATTCATTGCTTATATTTACATTAACTATTCTTTTCAATGACACAAAGAAAACATAGCACACTTTATATTTAAAATGTTCTTAATCCAGATTTGAAACTTACTGTGTGTTGGAACAGGTAAATAGATCATCCTTGGAACAGCGTAAACAGTAAAACACGCCTTTTCTCGCGACAAAGGCTGCCAAACACTGCGAATGCGCATGCCCGTAACTTCGAGTGCGCATGTCAACTGCGTATCATTAGATGGGAACCGTTGTACGAAAATGTACAATCAGGCCCCGAGGTTATAAAACTTTTCTCCAATCTCAAAACTCGTTCACAAGCGTCTGATTGGTTCAGCTGACAGTAACACTCAGAATCAACCAATCAGATCATTTGAGTTTGAGATCTGAGAAAAGTTTTATAACCTCGGGCCCTGGGCACATATGTTCATCGCAGGAAATGCAGTAGCGTATGTAAATACATGTACCAGGGTTCATTCTAGGTCAGAATTGTTGGGAGAAGTGAGAAATCGCTTCCTTAAATTGTGTTCTTTAATATACTTCTGCAAAATAGTGTTAAAATGCAGAGTACAACCATTAAATACAACATTTGAATAGAAGGAGTGCTTTATAATGGGCCAGTGTATCTTACTAGACAAAATTTTGTTTGAAAATCGTAAAAACCAGGGAGAAGTAGGGCCCCCAGAGGGCGAAGTCAGGGTCCCTAGGCGACAATTTCGCCCACATCGCCCTCTAGAATGATCCCTGATGTACTAGCCTATTAGTATATCAAACTTCTTCTACGTTTTCATCAGGTACATACATCTCCTGATTCCTTCTCTTGAACTTCTTACTAGCTGGGCTTTTGATACTTTTTGGCGTATCGATCCTTTTCTGCCCAAACTTTTCCGGCATATAATCTAGACATTTGCTTTCTATGTTCACTATTG
Source organism: Archivesica marissinica (assembly GCA_014843695.1). Lineage (NCBI taxonomy): Eukaryota > Metazoa > Mollusca > Bivalvia > Venerida > Vesicomyidae > Archivesica > Archivesica marissinica. The sequence continues at coordinate 58,479,396 of CM026392.1, forward strand.
GGCTCGACTGATTCATAGGTTTATCTAGTCCAACTGTTAAAGAGCATTCCGGTAAATTATCAACAGTTTTCTTCTGTTTCTGTGCGGCAACAATCTCCAGAAACTCTACGTCGTCATTCTCGGCTGATATCTCCATTGTTACACTATCTGTTTTCTTACTAGAACTCTGTGCCAACAACATTTCCTGCAGCTCAGCATCGTCGCTGCTTATTTCTAGCGACTTGCAATCCAAGCCTGCGGAACTGTTTCTGCTGTCTACTATTTCTGAATCGGAATCAGACTTTCCGGGAGAAAACAAATTTGGTTGCAATTTCGATCCTTCTGTCCATTCAGACTGTCCTGGAGAAAACAACTGTTGTCCAAATTTCAAATTTTCTGCTGAAGCCGACTTTTCTGGAGATAATAAACTTAGCCCCAATTTCAATCCTTGTGCTTTCTGTGCTGCAAGAATATCAGCAAATTCAGCGTCGTCGTTATTCTCATCTTGCGACGTATTTGCAGACGGCGCAGTATCTGAACTGCTCCCAGATTCACTCGGCGGGCATTTTTTCAATTTTTCCGACAAACTCAATCTCTTTTCAAGCTTAATAATTCTAGTTGTATCTTCAGTTCTTTCTAAACTTTGTTCTCTGCCATGAATAGGTATCTTTATATCATTCTGGTTAACATTATTATCATATTCAGGAATTGAGATTTCATCTGGATTACTATGTGACATAAAACTTTCGCTGCCGGCTGAAAGTATGCTGTCATTTCCCGCCGACAACAGACTAAAACTACGATCGCTAAAACTCTTTTCACTCCCCGACAGGGAAATAAAACTCTGCTCGCTGTCGTAATCATCATCAGCATCATCATCTCCATCGTTATCACCTTCATCGGCACCGTCAACATTTTCGCTTACAACATCGTTGGGCAGATTATGTGTGGAATCCTTCCCAAGGAAGATTGCATTAGGATCGGTAAGGTCTAGCATGCTACAGATCAACTTGGTTTGTGGGTTAATCTCCACTTGTGGAGGTGGCATCTGGTTTTGTTGCGTCGACAGTTTTGGGTCATATGCTGGTACTGTTGCCTCAAAATTATCGGGAATCGTGAGGTTGAATTCGAAATCTTTCTTCACAGATTTTATCTCTGCCTCAGATGCCGTAAAATCTGTCCTGAGAAATGAAAGAAAAATACAACACAGTGAGAAACATTGGAGTTGCTGCCCTTGAATACTCTTAAAAAGTAGATATCAGTCCTCTTGATTGGTTTCCTCTTGTTTTTATCATTGTTTCCTTTACACAACATGCTATCAATTTTCATCCAATTTCTCATCTATTAAATTATTAGATTCTGACAGATATCCTACAGTATCTATAAAAGATATTCTTCTGTAAAAAAAAACTGCATCTGCTAATGACCACGATTACAAAAATCACACCAACATCTGGAATAACAGTAAAAACAGTCCAACTGCTGTAGAAGGACAAATGTTATTATGTTATATTTCGGGTTTTACGCCTGCATCAGCACCATTGGCGGGCAGTTTATCTAACAACACCTTTCCTGGGCAGGCTCCAACAGTTAACCAGTACTTGGGTGCACCAACCTCCGTAAGAAACTGCCAAATTTTTCATATAAATGAAACAGGGTCTGAGCGGGGCTCGAACCCGTGACCATCAGTGATGATAGGTTACAGTGGTATACAAGTCAGCGACCATAACCACTCGACCACGGAGGCGGACTTATAATCTCTTCTAAATTCCAAACATGACAATGAGGTCTCGAGACTGTAAACTGAGACTGTAGACTGGTAAAACAATTGCCTCATCGCCGATGAATGTCCAGAAGAAGAAGAATTATTAAAGACTCAAACTTTCATTCTAATCGGTTTTCTGTATTTTGATATGTGTAATACAGTCAACCCTGTCTTAAGCAGCCAGCCAAGGGAATCACTGAAAGTGGCTGCTTAGCACAGGTGGCTGCTTAATAGAGGTCAACTGTATAGTAAACTAGCATATTGGGAATCTTGAAACTGGCTGCTTAATACAGGTTGGCTACTTAATGGAGGTGACCACTAACACAGGTTTGACTGTACTTAATGGAGGTGACCACTAACACATGTTTGACTGTACTTAATGGAGGTGACCACTGACACAGGTTTGACTGTACTTAATGGAGGTGACCACTAACACATGTTTGACTGTACTTAATGGAGGTGACCACTGACACAGGTTTGACTGTACTTAATGGAGGTGACCACTGACACAGGTTTGACTGTACTTAATGGAGGTGACCACTAACACATGTTTGACTGTACTTAATGGAGGTGACCACTGACACAGGTTTGACTGTACTTAATGGAGGTGACCACTGACACAGGTTGGACTGTACTTAATGGAGGTGACCACTGACACAGGTTTGACTGTACTTAATGGAGGTGACCACTAACACAGGTTTGACTGTACTTAATGGAGGTGACCACTAACACAGGTTTGACTGTACTTAATGGAGGTGACCACTAACACAGGTTTGACTGTACTTAATGGAGGTGACCACTAACACAGGTTTGACTGTACTTAATGGAGGTGACCACTAACACAGGTTTGACTGTACTTAATGGAGGTGACCACTAACACAAGTTTGACTGTACTTAATGGAGGTGACCACTAACACAGGTTTGACTGTACTTAATGGAGGTGACCACTAACACAGGTTTGACTGTACTTAATGGAGGTGACCACTAACACAGGTTTGACTGTACTTAATGGAGGTGACCACTAACGCAGGTTTGACTGTACTTAATGGAGGTGACCACTAACGCAGGTTTGACTGTACTTAATGGAGGTGACCACTAACACAGGTTTGACTGTACTTAATGGAGGTGACCACTAACACAGGTTTGACTGTACTTAATGGAGGTGACCACTAACACAGGTTTGACTGTACTTAATGGAGGTGACCACTAACACAGGTTTGACTGTACTTAATGGAGGTGACCACTAACACAGGTTTGACTGTACTTAATGGAGGTGACCACTAACACAGGTTTGACTGTACTTAATGGAGGTGACCACTAACACAGGTTTGACTGTACTTAATGGAGGTGACCACTAACACAGGTTTGACTGTACTTAATGGAGGTGACCACTAACACAGGTTTGACTGTACTTAATGGAGGTGACCACTAACACAGGTTTGACTGTACTTAATGGAGGTGACCACTAACACAGGTTTGACTGTACTTAATGGAGGTGACCACTAACGCAGGTTTGACTGTACTTAATGGAGGTGACCACTAACGCAGGTTTGACTGTACTTAATGGAGGTGACCACTAACACAGGTTTGACTGTACTTAATGGAGGTGACCACTAACACAGGTTTGACTGTACTTAATGGAGGTGACCACTAACACAGGTTTGACTGTACTTAATGGAGGTGACCACTAACACAGGTTTGACTGTACTTAATGGAGGTGACCACTAACACAGTTTGACTGTACTTAATGGAGGTGACCACTAACACAGGTTTGACTGTACTTAATGGAGGTGACCACTAACACAGGTTTGACTGTACTTAATGGAGGTGACCACTAACACAGGTTTGACTGTACTTAATGGAGGTGACCACTAACACAGGTTTGACTGTATATGCATTGTTCAAACTGATTAAAATCGGAAAATATGTTTATACTAACGAATGTCCAGCAATATTCATATTTACCTCCGCCATATTTGTCTCCGCATATTTCTTTATCTGTTAACAGGATTATGCAAAAAGTTCCAGAATTCCAATTTCATGAAATTGGTGGAAGAATGGGCCTCGGGTCAAAGACGAACCCATTAGAATTTGGAGGCGATCTGGATTCAGGATTTTTAAACAATAGAATTCTGTAAGATTGTGAGATACGGCAATGTCGGCAAACATGTAGATTTAGCAGCAAGGCAGGTTTTCTCTCTCGGATTGCTCTTAACCATAATGCAGGGTTCCCGCTGTCAGTCGCCAATGACGACAAAATACAAATATTGGCGCTAAATTTGGAGAATTGGCGAAAATATTTGGCGCAACTCTTTATTTTTTAATATTTATTTTTTTGGCACATGGTTTGTCGAATACATGGCTTCAAATATTTATTTGTGAACTATATGGCTCTTTAGTTGGCTCCAAGTTTTTTAAATTGGCTCCAGTGGTTTTCAATTGGCGACAGAAGTGGCGCAGACAAATATTCAGACAGAGGGAACCCTGATGATGGTGCATCCAATGAATATGGATCATGATGTCCGGCAACCAAATAATAACGTGAATGGTACAAGTTCCATTAACGGCGATATCTTTGTCTTAGCATATATTAGAGACTATCGTACCTTTCTCCTGGCAACCCGCCAGGATAATGTGGAGCTCTGGATAAACTCAACATGTGATTGGTCGATCTAAGAATGGCCAGCCATTCAGGGTCAAGCTGTAATTTCATTGGTTTAGATGCATCATGTGGTATGTCAATCACCTGTAATATACAAAACATGAACTTCCGTTACGTTGTCTGGGACACCTACCATACCTATTACGGACACCTACCATACCTATTACAGACACCTATCATACCTATTACAGACACCTATCATACCTATTACGGACCCCTACCATACCTATTACAGACACCTACCATATCTATTACAGACACCTATCATACCTATTACGGACCCCTACCATACCTATTACAGACACCTACCATACCTATTACAGACACCTATCATACCTATTACAGACACCTATCATACCTATTACAGACACCTACCATACCTATTACAGACCCCTACCATACCTATTACAGACACCTACCATACCTATTACAGACACCTACCATACCTATTACAGACACCTACCATACCTATTACGGACCCCTACCATACCTATTACAGACACCTACCATACCTATTACGGACCCCTACCATACCTATTACAGACACCTACCATACCTATTACAGACACCTACCATACCTATTACGGACACCTACCATACCTATTACAGACACCTATCATACCTATTACGGACACCTACCATATCTATTACGGACACCTACCATACCTATTACAGACACCTATCATACCTATTACGGACCCCTACCATACCTATTACGGACACCTACCATACCTATTACAGACACCTACCATACCTATTACAGACACCTACCATACCTATTACAGACACCTACCATACCTATTACAGACACCTATCATACCTATTACGGACACCTACCATACCTATTACGGACACCTACCATACCTATTACGGACACCTACCATACCTATTACAGACACCTACCATACCTATTACGGACACCTACCATACCTATTACAGACACCTATCATACCTATTACGGACCCCTACCATACCTACCAAATGTTTTTTATATAAATATAATTTACATACAAAATGTCCAGTAAGCTACCCCTGGCATTATAAAGCACTGCTTCTATTCATATGTTCTATGTAATGGTCATACTGTGTATTTTAACAATATTTTGATAAAATCTATTAAATAACACCATTTAACTCTTTCAACCCCAAGTAACTGACATGGATTGGTGCATGCTATTTTTAGACCAATAAATTAATAAGAAAATTACCTTTGGACCAGTTCATTTATCAAAATGGGTAATTTTATCTAAAAATAGTAATAATTATTACTGGCAAAAAAGTGCAGATCCTGATGAGACGGCTCGTTGCGAGCCGGCTCATCTGGATCTACACTTTTCATAAGCCTATTTAGAGGCCTGTGGGGTTGAAAGGGTTAAGGACGCAATCGCGCGCTTTCTCACCTCTCCCAAAAATTCTGACATAGAATGAGCCCTGTGTTTTGTCGTTCTGTATAATTATTATTTATTATCTTTTACAACAATGTTCAAACACAATAAATATGCTAAAAAGGATGGATTTCATTACTGCAAAACTTGGGTAAAATTGGCTTTATAATGATTGTGGGACCAGAGCTGCCAACCCCATGCAAGACATATCAAAAATATTGAAAGTTATCAGGAACACAACACGAGTTTTCAGGAACACAACACAAGTTTTCAGGAACACAACACAAGTTTTCAGGAACACAACACAAGTTTTCAGGAACACAACACAAGTCTTCAGGAACACAATACAAGTTTTCAGGAACACAACTAATTCATGAACTATTGCGGCATACTCTCCTCTAATTCATGGAACTATTGCGACATACTCTCCTCCTCTAATTCATGAACTATTGTGACATACTCTCCTCCTCTAATTCATGAACTAGTGCGACATACTCTCCTCTAATTCATGAACTATTGCGACATACTCTCCTCTAATTCATGAACTATTGCGACATACTCTCCTCCTCTAATTCATGAACTATTGTGACATACTCTCCTCTAATTCATGAACTATTGCGACATACTCTCCTCTAATTCGAACTCGACATACTCTCTAATTCATGAACTATTGTGACATACTCTCCTCTAATTCATGAACTATTGCGACATACTCTCCTCTAATTCATGAAGTATTGCGACATATTCTCCTCTAATTCATGAACTATTGCGACATACTCTCCTCTAATTCATGAAGTATTGCGACATACTCTCCTCTAATTCATGATGTATTGTGACATACTCTCCTCCTCTAATTCATGAACTATTGTGACATACTCTCCTCCTCTAATTCATGAACTAGTGCGACATACTCTCCTCTAATTCATGAACTATTGCGACATACTCTCCTCTAATTCATGAACTATTGCGACATACTCTCCTCCTCTAATTCATGAACTATTGTGACATACTCTCCTCTAATTCATGAACTATTGCGACATACTCTCCTCCTCTAATTCATGAACTATTGCGACATACTCTCTAATTCATGAACTATTGCGACATACTCTCCTCTAATTCATGATGTATTGCGACATATTCTCCTCTAATTCATGAAGTATTGCAAGATACTCTCCTCTAATTCATGAACTATTGCGACACTCTTCTCTAATGCATGAACTATTGCGACATACTCTCCTCTAATTCATGAACTATTGCGACATACTCTCCTCCTCAAATTCATGAACTATTGTGACATACTCTCCTCCTCTGATTCATGAACTATTGTAACATACTCTCCTCCTCAAATTCATGAACTATTGTGACATACTCTCCTCTAATTCATGAACTATTGTGACATACTCTCCTCTAATTCATGAACTATTGTGACATACTCTCCTCTAATTCATGAACTATTGCGACATACTCTCCTCTAATTCATGATGTATTGCGACATATTCTCCTCTAATTCATGAAGTATTGCAAGATACTCTCCTCTAATTCATGAACTATTGCGACATACTCTCCTCTAATGCATGAACTATTGCGACATACTCTCCTCTAATTCATGAACTATTGCGACATACTCTCCTCTAATTCATGAACTATTGTAACATACTCTCCTCCTCAAATTCATGAACTATTGTGACATACTCTCCTCTAATTCATGAACTAGTGCGACATACTCTCCTCCTCAAATTCATGAACTATTGTGACATACTCTCCTCTAATTCATGAACTATTGTGACATACTCTCCTCCTCAAATTCATGAACTATTGTGACATACTCTCCTCCTCTAATTCATGAACTATTGTGACATACTCTCCTCTAATTCATGAACTATTGCGAAATACTCTCCTCTAATTCATGAACTATTGCGACATACTCTCCTCTAATTCATGAACTATTGCGACATACTCTCCTCTAATTCATGAACTATTGCGACATACTCTCCTCTAATTCATGAACTATTGCAACATACTCTCCTCTAATTCATGAACTATTGCAGTTGTATTTCTTCTTCCACAACTACTGTATATTTGCCAGCAATTTACGAATCTCTGCACTGATTTTTGGAAAAATCGTATGTTGTAATAATCTTAACGTAATTTTCGGGACAAATACGGAAAACTCAGAACAGATGGATGGCAGTTCTGTTGTGGGATAGCAACTTTTTAAGGAATCAGTTTGAACAGGAACTTTAAATACTGAAATTAGTGAGGAAAAACGTCAGTAGTTTAAAATGGTCACTAGCCATATCACATCACAAGTTTGAGAACCAGTAACGGTATAGAAATAATTATATTTGGGCCATCTTTAAATAAAAATTCCGTATCTGGCATAAACCGTAAACCGAGGTCTTGTGTCGGTGTTATATACTGTGCACATAACAGAACCAGAGGAGACTCTGTCTGTATCATTGCACTATCCTCCAAAAATCTAAAATTACTAATCTCTTCAGGAGACGTCGCTCATATGGGCAACCGGTAGCGACGATAAATAAACATAAAAACACACAAATTAACTTACCTGTAAAAACTGGCGGTTAGGTAAACATTTATCCAACGCCAGAAACTTTGTGATTTTAGAGTTCTTGTCTTCCTGAAAGAGAACACCAGATTAGTGATACCTAATCCTAAATACCCAATGACACGACATATGTCTATTGGTTAACCCTTTCAACCCCAAGTAACTGACATGGACTGGTGCATGCTATTTTTAGACCAATAAATTAATAAGAATATTACATTTGGACCAGTTCATTTATCAAAATGGGTAATTTTATCTAAAAATAGTAATAATTATTACTGGCAAAAAAGTGCAGATCCTGATGAGACGGCTCGTTACGAGCCGGCTCATCTGGATCTACACTTTTCATAAGCCTATTTAGAGGCCTGTGGGGTTGAAAGGGTTAAGGACGCAATCGCGCGCTTTCTCACCTCTCCCAAAAATTCTGACAGAATGAGCCCTGTGTTTTGTCGTTCTGTATAATTATTATTTATTATCTTTTACAACAATGTTCAAACACAATAAATATGCTAAAAAGGATGGATTTCATTACTGCAAAACTTGGGTAAAAATGGCTTTATAATGGTGTTAGAACACCAGATTAGTGATACCTAATCCTAAAAACCTAATGACACGACATATGTCTATTGGTTAAGGTGTTAGAACACCAGATTAGTGATACCTAATCCTAAAAACCTAATGACATGATAAATGTCTATTGGTTAACCCTTTCAACCCCAAGTAACTGACATGGACTGGTGCATGCTATTTTTAGACCAATAAATTAATAAGAAAATTACATTTGGACCAGTTCATTTATCAAAATGGGTAATTTTATCTAAAAATAGTAATAATTATTACTGGCAAAAAAGTGCAGATCCTGATGAGACGGCTCGTCACGAGCCGGCTCATCTGGATCTACACTTTTCATAAGCCTATTTAGAGGCCTGTGGGGTTGAAAGGGTTAAGGCATTAGAACACCAGATTAGTACACATCTATGACATGACATATGTCTATTGGTTAAGGTGTTAGAACACCAGATTAGTACACATCTATGACATGACATATGTCTATTGGTTAAGGTGTTAGAACACCAGATTAGTACACATCTATGACATGACATATGTCTATTGGTTAAGGTGTTAGAACACCAGATTAGTACACATCTATGACATGACATATGTCTATTGGTTAAGGTGTTAGAACACCAGATTAGTGATACCTAATCCTAAAAAACTAATGACACGACATATGTCTATTGGTTAAGGTGTTAGAACACCAGATTAGTGATACCTAATCCTAAAAACCTAATGACACGACATATGTCTATTGGTTAACCCTTTCAACCCCAAGTAACTGAGCCTGGCCTGCCAGGATATGACTGTATGATGAGCCACCAGCTAGTTAAACAATGGTTCCCGATAGTCTGGAGCCTGGCTTGCCAGGATATGACTATGATGAGCCACCAGCTAGTTAAACAATGGTTACCGATAGTCTGGAGCCTGGCCTGCCAGGATATGACTGTATGATGAGCCACCAACTAGTTAAACAATGGTTACCGATAGTCTGGAGCCTGGCCTGCCAGGATATGACTGTATGAGCCACCAACTAGTTAAACAATGGTTACCGATAGTCTGGAGCCTGGCCTGCCAGGATATGACTGTATGAGCCACCAGCTAGTTAAACAATGGGTACCGATAGTCTGGAGCCTGGCCTGCCAGGATATGACTGTATGATGAGCCACCAGCTAGTTAAACAATGGGTACCGATAGTCTGGAGCCTGGCCTGCCAGGATATGATTCGAGAAAGGACTGAGGTGGAGTCTCGCAAATCAGAAATGGGTGGCCCTTTCAATAGGGCGACATTAAAATAAACAATCCCTTAACTTTACTAATGTCTATAGCTAGACACAGAGCAACCCTATTGGCAAGTCACGGTTGTTTCAATTGGAATACGTGTGTCCATGTATATCAGGTAGATGTTTTTGTGGTTTAAAGTAACACCAACAGCTTTTGTCATACGGCGACTTTCCAACTATTATTGGTGGAGGAAGACCACGGGTGCCCCATTAAAAGTAGATTTTTATTTGTTCTATATCAGATGTCGGTAAACTGCTTCTTCCTCAAGTCTTCTATTTACTCATCTTATAAACCACGCTGGCCGATTAGCGCAGTGGTTAGCGCACTCGATTCTCACCAATGCAACCTGGGTTCGATCCTCGTAAGATGGTACGACGGTCTCCAGATCGGAAAGGTGGGTTTTCTCCGGGTACTCCGGTTTCCTCCCACACAAATGACCACATAATTATACGCTTTCATCCGTTCCAATGAGAATGATTACTGCCAAGTGTTAAAGATTTTTTTTATACTTTTACGCTTTTATTTAGCAATGCCTCTGTTGTCCCTTTAGGCGACATCTCCTACTATTATTAGGGAGGCATGGGGAATGGATCTCGTGACCCCTGGACGTGCAATGATACATGGGACCACGGTCTATATACACAGATATAAATCACGAAAGCTGTAGCTGGGTACCAAAACTTACAGTGTGCTGTACAACTGCTGGGAATTTGACATGAAGATGAGCCGAGAACCAGCATGTCGGCTGTAATAACGCGAGAAGATCAGTCGCCACCGGATTGCCGAGGATATCTTTTTCAATCTCCTCCGCGAGGAACTTCTTCTGATGGACCAATTTACTGACGTTTCCGTATTTGTATATTCCCCGTGGCCAATCATGCGACATGAATATATCTATGTGTTGTTTTATCTGCAATATAAACATCCATTTTTGTTCGTTTTGGGGTTTAAAGCGACACTACACTACATCAGTGAAAACGCAAATTTATACAGAATGTAATTTCCTATTATATGGTATAATTTTCCCCACAAATATTTGCCTCAAAAACTGAGTATTTCAATTAATAAACAAGCGTCGTATACGCGGTTTGTTGACATAACAAAATAATGTAAACAGGGTCGACATACATGCGTAATACAACCTGTGTATCCCAAATAATGATATGTATGGTTCAGATTTACCGTTATATCTCACATTTGTGCCTATGCATATTGCATATTTATTGTAGACTAATCTTAGTTAAATTTATTGTCTCTAAGCGACAATATCACGCGCTTAGTATTGACTACAATGACAATGACATGTCAATTCAGGAGCGTGGATGACCGGTATATGAAATCCTACTTTCACTTTTGAAAGTTTGTAGACCAAAAACAGACTGTTTATTGATTCAATGTTAGTGTTCGAATGTATTCGGAAGAATTTGTAGTAGCAATGCATTAATACGTGAACAAAGTATTGTTTTGGCTTTTTGCGATGTAATGTCGCTTTAAAGTCGTACCAACAGCTTACTATCCTGTTAGTAGCGATGGAGAAAGACCCTGGATGCCCTTTCGAGCAGTATTTCAGGTATGGACGGGCTCCCGGGTAGAACCACTGGTCTTCTGCAAGCCAGCTGGATAGCTTCCTCACATTAAATCACTAGATACCCCCCCCCCAGTGGGATTCGTAGTTACAGAGAAAAGGGGCAAGTGATTTAAAGTCAATGACATTAATCACTTGGTTCCCATATATATAAAAATTGAACATTAATGGCCGATAATCATTAATTGTTAGATTTCCTGTCTCACAATCACATGTCCACTCTTTGTCAACATAGTACCCCCCCCCATTTTTATTGAGCAAACAAATAAATCTTATTGGATAGACACCTCTTAACCAATTTTATTCTGGATACCGTTCAAACAGTATTTGCAAAGAACATAAGAGCTAGATCAGCCGCTATTTTATCTATTATAATTTGCTATTCAGATGATCTTGCTAAGACACTTGGCTATGTAGCAAACTACATAGATCCTGATCAGCACGCAGCGTCATGCTGCGGCTAATCTGGATCTATGTTGTTTGCAAAAGCCTTTAAAAATATATGCAGAATGAAATGGGTTAATTGTTGCATTTTTATCCCAGTCTACTCACTCGTATAGGCAGGAGATTGAAGACATTGCAAAACCAAGAAATATCACAGTAGGTGGTGAACGCCCCAGTAGTGAGACATTGACCGTGAAGCTACGCACCTGGACGCCCCAGTAGTGAGACATTGACAGTGAAGCTACGCACCTGGACGCCCCAGTAGTGAGACATTGACCGTGAAGCTACGGACATGGACGCCCCAGTAGTGAGACATTGACCGTGAAGCTACGGACATGGACGCCCCAGTAGTGAGACATTGACCGTGAAGCTACGCACCTGGACGCCCCAGTAGTGAGACATTGACAGTGAAGCTACGCACCGACGCCCCAGTAGTGAGACATTGACCGTGAAGCTACGCACCTGGACGCCCCAGTAGTGAGACATTGACAGTGAAGCTACGGACATGGACGTCCCAGTAGTGAGACATTGACCGTGAAGCTACGCACCTGGACGCCCCAGTAGTGAGACATTGACAGTGAAGCTACGCACCTGGACGCCCCAGTAGTGAGACATTGACTGTGAAGCTACGCACCTGGATGCCCCAGTAGTGAGACATTGACCGTGAAGCTACGCACCTGGAACATGTATACTTCTTCTTGTCGTTCGCGAATCACATGGACAAGCCGGCAGCAAGCACGAAATGGGCCGTCCTCCTCAGATCCTCCCGACAGCCATGTAACTTCGTCTGGAGAGAAGTATCTGTTGGCCAGGTTGTTTTCCTCAGCCCATGAAGATTGGGACACTCCTGGAGGATGTGTTCTGCAGTCTGGTCCCCTACTTTGCAGCTGCAGGCAGTTGATGGAGCTAGTCCAAGCTTCCGACACATATGGAAGTTCAGGCGGTTATGCCCTGTTCTAAGCCGGAATATCGTGACTTGCTCCTGTCTGGTGAGAAGGTGGTAGTCATCCTTCTCGACTGTTGGCTTTGATGCAGATTTGATTATGGTGCATTTCTCCTTGTAAGTCAAATCTTTGTCTGGTTGCCTCTCGGTAGAACCTTGCTTGGCAAGCTGGTCAGCGGCTTCATTGCCAGGGATGCCTATGTGTGCAGGTACCCACTGGAGGACAGTTCTTTTAGTTACGCTGACTGTTCGAAGGGCTTCCATCAGGTGGGGTTCTTTGTTGTTAGACAGGGCATCCAGAACTGAGAGCGCATCAGTCAGGAAGACAACCTGGGCACACTCCACAGTGTTGTGTACTAGAGATGCTGCTGTTTACGATACATCACCTCTACATGGCGAACATTTGTGGCATAGTTTTGAAATCCCTCCATTGATTGCATTTTCCATGACAGCGGATGTTTATATGGACCTTTCTACATGGATAAAATGTACTTGATCACCAAGTACTTGTTCATTGATGAGACGCTTACTTGGTACAATTATGTACAACGAAAAGCGTTCAGATGATACAGATCAGTAAGTATGTCATGTCGGGAAATGTCCGCATCAAATTGCTTTTTTCCCCAAGCAAAATTAGTCCGCTAAACCCCACATCAAATTCTTCCTAAATAATTCGAACACTAACTTTCAATCAATAAACAGTGTACTTGTGGTCTATAAATCTCTCAAAAGTGAAAGTAGGATTTCATATAACGGTCAGTCACGCTCCTGAATTGACGTTTGTTTATTATTGGAGTGTTGTGATATAGCTAAATGTGCGATACTGTTGTTTAGAGATAATTTAAATCTAATCAGTCTAAAAATTAATATGCATAAGCACAAAGCGAGATATACCGGTAAATGTGAAGCATAAATGTTATTATTCGGGATACGCGCGTTGCATTACGCATGGATTTTAACCCTATTTACACTATCTTGTTATGTCAACAAACGTCGTATATGACGCTTGTTTATTAGTTGAACCACTCGGATTATATTGCAAACATTCGGTGGAAAATTATACCATGTAATAGGAAATTATATTCTGTAAAAATGTCGCATTAACACACATGATTATGAAGTGCCGCCGGATTCCTATCAATCCACGAGATATATTGAATAGATCAGTACACAACAGTAAGCTACTACAGTTAAACCAGTCTTAAGCAGCCAGCCAAGGGAATTACAGAAAGTGACTGCTTAGCACAGGTGGCTGCTTAATAGAGGTCAAATGTATAGCAAAACAACATATTGGGAATCTGGAAACTGGCTGCTTAATGCACCCGTCACTCAAACCACCCATCACTCATACCACCCATCTTTCGATCCACCCATCACTCGAACCATCCATCTTTCGAACCACCCATCACACGAACCACCCATCACTCAAACAACCCATCACTCAAACCACCCACCACTCGAACCACCCATCACTCAAACCACCCATCACTCGAACAACCGACGACTCAAACCACCCATCACTCGAACAACCGACGACTCAAACCACCCATCACTCGAACAACCGACGACTCAAACCACCCATCACTCGAACAACCCTCACTCAAACCACCCATCACTCGAACAACCGACGACTCAAACCACCCATCACTCGAACAACCCATCACTCGAACCACCCATCACCCAAACAACCCATCACTCAAACCACCCACCACTCAAACAAACCATCACTCGAAACCCATCACTCAAACCACCCATCAATCAACACCCATCACTCAAACCACCCATCACTCGAACAACCCATCAATCAAACAACCCATCACTCGAACAACCCATCAATCAAACCACCCATCACTCGAACAACCCATCAATCAAACCACCCATCAATCAAACAACCCATCACTCAAACCACCCCATCACTCGAACAACACATCACTCATCAACAACCCATCACTCGAACAACCACAATCAAACCACCCATCACTCGAACCACCCATCACTCAAACAACCCATCACTCAAACCACCCATCAATCAAACAACCCATCAATCAAACCACCCATCAATCAAACAACCCATCACTCGAACAACCCATCAATCAAACAACCCATCACTCGAACAACCGACGACTCAAACCACCCATCACTCAAACAACCCATCACCCAAACAACCCATCACCCAAACAACCCATCACCCAAACAACCCATCACCCAAACAACCCATCAATCAAACCACACATCACTCAAACAACCCATCACTCAAACCACCCATCACTCAAACCACACATCACTCAAACCATTATTCAAGGGCTCCAACAAATTTGAGGCGCCAAAGTTTGTATATAATATGAGCACACCTGTTTTAATCTGAATACATCAAAGCTGCGGATGTGATAGGCAGAGCGCTTAGTGTCTTCACCGTATGGAGGGTGTTCAAAGTGCCCTGAAACACAAACAAACATTCGTATGGAGGGTGTTCAAAGTGCCCTGAAACACAAACAAACATTCGTATGGAGGGTGCTCAAAGTGCCCTGAAACACAAACAAACATTCGTATGGAGGGTGTTCAAAGTGCCCTGAAACACAAACAAACATTCGTATGGAGGATGTTCAAAGTGCCCTGAAATACAAACAAACATTCATATGGAGGGTGTTCAAAGTGCCCTGAAATACAAACAAACATTTGTATGGAGGGTGTTCAAAGTGCCCTGAAATACAAACAAACATTCATATGGAGGGTGTTCAAAGTGCCCTGAAATACAAACAAACATTTGTATGGAGGGTGTTCAAAGTGCCCTGAAATACAAACAAACATTCGTATGGAGGGTGTTCAAAGTGCCCTGAAATACAAACAAACATTTGTATGGAGGGTGTTCAAAGTGCCCTGAAATACAAACAAACATTCGAATGGAGGGTGCTCAAAGTGCCCTGAAATACAAACAAACATTCGTATGGAGGGTGTTCAAAGTGCCCTGAAACACAAACAAACATTAACCCATTTGATTCTGGTTACCGTTCAAAATGTATTTGCAAAGAACATAGAGCCATATCAGCTGCCACGGAACGTGCAGTCTGATCATGCTCTATGCTGTTTGCTATTCAGATGATCTTGCTAACACACTTGGTTATGTAGCAAACAACATAGATCCTGTTCAGCACGCAGCATCACGCTGTGGCTGATCTGGATCTATGTTGTTTGCAAAAGCCTTTAAATGTATCCAGAATGAAATGTGTTAAATGTATCAGTATGGTTATTCAATACTACAATCCACTGACCAGATTCCTATACAGTTGCATTGTGAAAAACATATAGTACTACCTTTGCTGTTAATAGTTAAAAAGCTGGAGCCGTTACAATTGTGCCCAGCAAGGCATTTAAATTCCACATGCATCTTCTCTCTCCCTCATTGCGATGGATTCCATCAGGAATGAGGTACTTGAGAGTGACTAATAGAAGTTATAATAACTTTATTTATTTATTTATATTTCGGGTTTTACGCCTGCATCAGCACCATTTCAGGCTATATCGCCGGTGGGCAGTTTACCTAACAACACCTTTCCTGGGCAGGCTCCAGTAGTTAACTTTTTCATAAAAATGTTATAATAACTTGTTTCACAATCGAGCTAAAATAAATGTGTACAAGTTAATAAATGCATGACTGTGAGTGACAGGCGCTCGTTCATTTCCCAATGCATACTATTCATACTCGCCTATAGGCCGAGTTTTTTACCACTAGATTATGGTCTCCAAGTGGTTCCCCGTCTTATAAGTGAGTATTTTTAAAAAATACATGTGTTTAACCCATTCAACACCAAGTAACTGACATGGACTGGTGCATCATATTTTTAGACCAATAAATTAATAAGAAAATTACATTTGGACCAGTTCATTTATCAAAATGGGTAATTTTTGTCTAGTAATAGTAATATTACCGGCAAAAAGTGCAGATCCTGATGAGACGGCTCGTCACGAGCCGGCTCATCTGGATCTACACTTTTTGTAAGCCTATTTAGAGGTCTGTGGTGTTGAAAGGGTTAAATAGTATCCATAATCGTGTTTTAGAAAAGAAAGCACTCCGACATTCTGCCAAACATGCAAATTACACTCGAGGCTGTTGTCTATTTTATCAACCCGTCTTATATGCGAAAAATCACAGATTTCAGGACTAAAGTAGGGGGGGCATCCTATAGGCGTGATCGCCTTATAGGAGAGTATGGACAGTAGTACAACATTTATGGCACCATCTTTGCCTGCATAAATGCTTGACATGACCCCACCGACCGGATTATGACACAATGAGGGACCGCGCTGGGTTTTTATTACCTCCATTGGCAGATAAAGTCCGAAATGTATAGCGTTCGTTTCAATTGGAATCCTTTGTTTTTACTGTGGTTCCCTAACAAGATGTTGCGTTATGTAGAATGTGATTTTATCCAAACCATGTTAGTTAATTGATAAAACAAATTTACAGATAAGTACCCATTGGATATACTGTAGGATATCTGTCGAGATTTAGTAACATAATAATTATAAGATGAGAAAGAGGATGTAAATTGATAGCATGTTGTGCAAAGGAATGAACGATAAAAACAGAGTAAACCACTTGATAGGACCTACATACTGTTAGGGAGTATTATGGGGCAATAACTGACAGATCTCTCTCATTATATGAAACAAAACCTACATTACCTCTCATATAATCTTTGCCTTTATAAATGCCCGACATGACCAACAATTATATGACACAAAACATACATTACCTCTCATATAATCTTTGCCTTTATAAATGCCTGACATGACCAACAATTATATAACACAAAACCTACATTACCTCTCATATAATCTTTGCCTTTATAAATGCCCAACAATTATATGACACAAAACATACATTACCTCTCATATAATCTTTGCCTTTATAAATGTCCAACATGACCAACAATTATATGACACAAAACATACATTACCTCTCATATAATCTTTGCCTTTATAAATGCCCGACATTCCACCGATCCTTATACCGCCATACTGAACCACCCCTGCATAACCTGAATATAACAACAGTTATTGCATAAAATAATGATATATGCTCACTATGTACTTTTCTTAATACTATTGATAAACATTTTACATTGTTTTTTTTATATTATTTGTTTTTTTATACTACCAAATTGTTGTCCTTAATGTTGACTATTGTACTGTATGTTGTAAAAATGCTAAATTTAATGCTAAGCACGTTTGAACGTATAATTTCTGTATGAAAAGAGTGCTATACAAATCTGGTATAATGATAATAATAATTATAATAAAAATAATAATACCGGTAATTAGGAATGCCAACGAGTAATAATTAAGACACTCACGTCTTCGGACACATTTAAGATAATCTGCGCGGAAACGATAATTTCATTCTAGGCTTGTTGTACCGTCTCGGTGGCCTAGTGGTCAATGCATCCGCCTACAGAGCGGGAGGTTGAAGGTTCGAACCTGATATGGCCAGTTGGTGAGCCACCAGCTAGTTAAGTATTGGTTACCAATTGCCTATCAGCATGGCGCGGTCACGTCTGGTATTCAAAGATAGAATTCGGGAAGTACTGATGTTCATAAGACTTATTTATGGCCAGTTGGTGAGCCTCCAGCTAGTTAACCCTTTCCTTCATAGAGACTTAGGTTAATATACTATAATATCTCCATACAAACAACAGCCATTTAGCTATCAAGCAGTGGATAAGTAGTCGCCATATCTATCCCACCTCCATAGATATTACTGGGACTTCATAGAGATTTAGGTCAATATACTATTATATCTCCATACAAACGACAGCCATTTAGCTATCATGCAGTGGATAAGTAGTTGCCGTATCTATCCCCACCTCCATAGATATTACTGAGACTACATGAGATTTAGGTCAATATACTATTATATCTCCATACAAACGACAGCCATTTAGCTATCATGCAGTGGATAAGTAGTCGCCATATCTATCCCACCTCCATAGATATTACTGGGTCTACATGAGATTCTGGCCTTTGTTATGAACATTGGTTTTGCTACTACATTGTCAATGTATGTCGTATTGGTAAGGCGTCAAGGGAAAGGGTTAAATATTGGTTACCAATTGCCATCAGCATGGCGCGGTCACGTCTGGTATTCAAGGATAGGATTCGAGAAGTACTGATGTTCATAAAAAGAGGTGTCACATAAGTCAGAAATGGCTGGCCCTTTAAATGGGGGCGACACTATACTAAACAAACACTTTACTTTTACACTTTGTACATTTCATTAATGTGAACATATGTATGCTTTTTAATATGAGATATTTGGCAAGTATTCTGCTTTATGATGAGTCTACTTTGTTGGACTTTGCAGGGTTAGTTTATACAACGCGCATCCACTGCACCATCACGACTTTGTTAGTTTATACAAATTTATTTTAGCTCGATTGTGAAACAAGTTCTTTCAACTTATATAAATCACTCTCGAGACCTCATTCCTGATGGAATCCATCGCCACGAGGGAGAGAAGAGGCAACGTGGAATTTAAATGCCTTGCCTAAGGACACAATCGTAACGGCTCCAGCGGGGCTCGAACTCCAGACCTTTCGCACCTGAAGCGAACGCGCATCCACTGCACCATCACGACTTTGACTTTGCAGGGTTCATTCTAGGTCAGAATTTTTGGGAGAAGTGAGAAAGAGCGCGTGATCGCTTCCTTTAATAAATGGTGTTCCTTAATATACTTCTACAAAATAGGGTTAAAATGCACAGTACAACCATTAAATACAACATTTGAATAGAAGGAGTGCTTTATAATGGGCCAGTGTATTTTACTAGACACAATTTTGTTTGAAAATCGTAAAAACCAAAAAATTTTTTTAGGGAGAAGTGGGGACCCCAGAGGGCGAAGTCAGGGTCCCTAGGGCGACAATTTCGCCCACATCGCCCTCTAGAATGATCCCTGCTTTGTGATAAAAACAGCTTAGTTTAATTAGGCTAAACACGGGCAAAATGAAACATCCATTTATTGACATAATTATTAAACAAACATGTTAACAGTTTACTGTCAAACGACCTTTGCTCCGACCTTTGATTCTCTATTTTCAGCATCTTAAGCGACCAAAAGACATAAATGGAACAAAAAACACATGTCAATCTGTCAAATTGTTGATTTGCTTTGGGGGTTTTCTAGAACGGAATGGCAAGGTGACAAGTGAATTCCTTATCTCTGGTTACTTACCCATGTAGTAAATCTTTGGAGCTACCCACCCGCCATATGGAAGTTCTTGCAGATAGTTGGCCGCTTCGTGATTTCCTCCAATAAACACCGTCAGGACAGGTGCTACTTTCTCGCCAGAATAATACCTAAATCAAAAAATAATTGAGAAGAACAGACCTTTATTATTAGTTACATGCATATACATCCGATAGTACCGATAGCAGGGTTTTAGCCACATGGTGGTTAAAACCGCTTAAAACCATGGTTAAAACCGCCCCGGCTAAAACAGGTTTTAGCCACTTGTTTTAGCAGGTCTTAGCCACTAAAAGTGGCTAAAACTAAAAATATTCTCCCCTGTGCATAAAATCATAAGAATAATTGTTCAAAACAGTTTAGACACCATATGTGCCCCTTTTGATGTCATGGGGAGGGGTAGGACGTATGACTGTAATGATCCCTCACAGCAGAATATATGAAGTGGCTAAAACTGTCCGATAGCCAATACATCTATATTTGTTACTGATTTTGTGATCTGATCTAGATCATTCCAGGTCTTATCCCATACATGTATATAGGTCAGAATTTTTGGGAAAATTGAGAAAGTGCAAGATTGCAGCCTTGGATGGTTGGTAACTTGGTATTATTTAATAATTTCAAACACATTAACCCTTTCTCCACATACACAAATCCTTTTGATGCTCTAGCTTAACACTTTTCCCACATACACAAATCCTTTTGATGCTCTAGCTTAACACTTTCCCCACATACACAAATCCTTTTGATGCTCTAGCTTAACCCTTTCCCCACATACACAAATCCTTTTGATGCTCTAGCTTAACACTTTTCCCACATACCAGCGTCTATCGTAGCATAAGCCTATGTCTATGGGTTTCCAAGTCAAACTTAGAATCAGTACTGGTTCTACACCCCCGACTTATGGGGGGTGAAGGTTTACGCCACAACTAATAATCTCAGGTAGTACATGTACCGTCAACATGACCTAGTGGTTAACAGGTTAAGGCGTCCGCCTACGGAGCGGGAGGTCGAAGGTTCGAATCTTGTCAGGGGTTCATTCTGATATGGCCGGTTGGTGAGCCGCCAGCTAGTTAAATAATGATAACCGATTGCCTACCAGCCTGGCATACAAGCATAGGGAAGTACTGATGTTCATAACATGAGGTGTCTCTCATAAGTCAGAAATGGCTGGCTCTTTAAATAGGGGTGACACTACAATAAACAAACACACACACACACTTTCTAGGTCAGAATTTTTGGGAGAAAGCGCGTGATCGCTTCCTTAAATGGTGTTCTTTAATATACTTCTGCAAAATAGGGTTAAAATGCACAGTACAACCATTAAATACAACATTTGAAGAGAAGGAGTGCTTTATAATGGGCCAGTGTATCTTACTAGACAAAATTTTGTTTGAAAATCGTAAAAACCAAAAAATATTTCTTTTTTTTTAGGGAGAAGTGGGGCCCCCAGAGGGCGAAGTCAGGGTCCCTAGGGCGACAATTTCGCCCACATTGCCCTCTAAACTGATCCCTGGTACCTACTTGTAGAATGTGTTCATCTTCTGGTGCTTAACAGGCACGGCCATACACTGCATGTCGGCCATGTTACGTACAGACTGGAAGTCGCCACAGATCAACAACAGGTCCACCTTGATTTCATTCTTCTTCTCCAAGTATTCCACGGTCTGGTAGATAACATCCAGCTCTCCATGGCAACACCCTTCTACTGCTATCCTCATGACTCAGTAAACAGCCGGCTACCACTATCACTGATTCTTCAGCTGTCCATCACTATTAAGAATTTTAATGTACTTAATATTCAGAATTTAATAGCAAAATTTCAAAACTTGAGAAGAACATAAAATATGGTATAAACTCATGTAAGATCCTATATTAATAAATGTATCAGATTTTAACCTTTAACCTGCCAATCACAACTATTTCTTAAGACGCTTTTGCAAACAGCATAGAGCCAGGTCAGATGGCACAGAACATGCTTATTCGGATAGTGGGGCTAAAACACTTGGCTGAAAAGCAAACAACATAGATCCTGATCAGACGTGGCGTCACAATTTCTAAATACGTCATTATCATGTAACTGTATGTACAACATGTAGACCCCAGGTGCTTCTGTAAAGAAATCCATCCTTTTTAACATTTTCAATAATCTTGAAATATATATACATGTACAATCAAACCTGTCTTAACCTATCAACGGTCAACCTGTCAAACGTATTTCTGAGTCTATTTTCACAGTTGAAATATTAATATACAGGTAAACTATTATTTATTCGTTATTGATACAAAATTTGTGAAATGATATGTCTATTGAGAGCTTTCCAACAATGTATGAAAATAAATATTTTATGAAGAGAACAAAATTATGCTACTATATATTATATAATATCTGATCAACTTTGGCACTGTTTAGTAGTATTTCACCATCCAGGTAAATATCTGCAACAATCTTACGCGGGGTTCCACAGTGTATCGTATTCTTCTACCACGGACCACAGGGGATATTCTGATATTTGTTGTCGATCAGCGAGAAATACATCTCCCCCGCGGGAAAAAGTATCCACCGTGATTTTCCAGTATATGAGATAAATCTTTCCCCGTGTAAAGTGGTAATAGAAAAATCTGTGGGACTTGTACTGTAGCTGTGTCCGACCATAAAGTCAAGACGGTGTTATTGATATAGTGGTTTCGGATTGGTATAAAAAGTGTAGGGAGTTATTGATTGGCTGAGTAGGTTTGTCACCAATACATAGTTCCCACGACCTGTGAAAATAGTCAAAAACACTGATAAGATCTGATCTTGGCAGCCATTGTTGTTGTTGTCGTAAGGATCCGTCGTTTATTTTTCGACGCACCATCTAGATGGACGTAATTTAATTATTGTTATTATTATTATTGTTGTAGTTCAGTTAGTTCTTATTATTTACAAGTCACCAGTGGTTGCACTGAAAATAGCTGGAAAAGTTGCTCAGCCACAATCTCCGAAGCCCTGTTGCCTTTCAACCTCACTTAGGAGTCTAATGCGTTTGTGGTGCAGGTTATGTATCAGTATACGGCTCTGGAGTTCAATGTTTGCTATATCATCAGGGTTGTTCACTAACCACGTCGGGTCTAGGATTAGCTTAACAAGTGTCACAGGGTTTCTAGTGTCTATATTTAGATCATGTGTGATTGGAGAAATCTGCTGTAGGAATCTGACCCTTTCTGGTACGAGGGCATCGCATTCGGCTAGGAAGTGTTGTCTCGTTTCGGGTTGTCCGCAACAGAGTTTACAGGTGGGGTCGATTCTGTACTGGTTGAACATCGCTCTGTTGCTCTGTAGGTTGTACGTTCCCGTCAGGATCCTACACTTCAGCTGGGCCCGTCTGCTGTCGTGGACGTTGTCCCGCACTGTTCCCCAGATCGGATGAGGGATTCCCACGCGTAGTGAAGTTGGGTTGATGTATTTCAACGACGATTTCACAGATACATCTTCACACCATCCTTCACACACTTCGCCATAGAGAGCACTATTTACTGATTTTTTCCACTCCAGTTTTGACGGCGGATCTCATATTCAACACTACCCTGATTTCTGATTATCTTTCCGAATAATGTTAACTGTGTTTTGTGAATTATTATTTCAACCGGCGCAATACCTAGCAATGCGAGCACAGATGAGTTTGGGGCCTTATCAGGAAGTCCTTGTATTTGTTTTAAACATTTTCTTTGAAAGGCTTCGAGTTTACACATTTGGTTTTGTTTTACATCTAAAGTTTCTAGACCATATGTCATTCTTGGCACAATTTCAGAAGACCATAATTTTGCACAGATGGATTGTTTCAGACCATTACCGCTATGTTACTTATGTAATTTTTGACTGGCAAGTTTTATTAACGGCAATTTCATGATTTTACTAGTAATTCTTTAATTGCAATAACTTTATTAATTTTGGTTTCTTAATATAGATTTGGTATGATTTTAAAGGTATTGAAATTCACTTTTTAATTATTAATTTATTTTTTGACAATGATGTATTGATTATAAATTATAGTCGTTTCTTAACATACCACTGGTCGTAACATACCGCGGCATCCACATTTTTTCAGAACCAGGTAAAATAACGCCACCTATCATTCTTTCCATTGGATCAGTGTTGACCCAGAAAGGTAAACATGTGTTGATAAACAAGAAATCATAAACTGTCAACGTAAGTGGTTCGAAAATTACTGATGCAAGATGCTTACCTGAATATCAAGATCTATGCAAAATTACCCCACCCCTTTATCTGATCAAATGTTCCAAATGTCCATAATATATATTTATGTTCATTCCAACTTTGTAAAATGGCGGTCTGCTACCTGGTATTTATGAATGAAGCTGTTTTGGTCACGTGTTTAGGTTACTACGTAATTCCCGTATAACCAAATATGGGCATAATTTTAAGGTCCGAGATGCGCTTTTTCTACTGAATGATTATTTTTCAAAACAGATTTCCCACCAAAGTTAGTATTTTTTTATTAAAAACAAGTTGATGTTCATATCTATTGAACTTTCTTCCGTGATGTAAATCTATTGACATGTGGTGATATAGCCAGATTTCCGCATTTTAGTATTCATAAAAAGTAGGCCCATCGTGGGCCTAAGGCTGTTTGTTGTTTTCTGGTGGGAGATTAAAAAGATATTCATGTTTTATTTAAAATGACAAATTTACTGCTAGACTTACATATTATACAGAGTAAGGTCTCTATCAAATACTCACATAATTGTATTATGACTACCTTTGTATAAACACCCAAATCAGGGCCTCGGGCATTTGCCGCGGTATACTCGGAACTAGTGACACGATGGCGCCAAAAACATGATAAACACAAGTGATTCGCAATAGTATTTCTTCTTTGTGTATTTGTAATGTTAAAGTGGAGAAGTCATAAGTTGATGCACAATGAGTTTTATATTCAGGTACATAATAGTATATCTGTAGTTTGGTTTTTAATAGCTAGTACCGCGATATACCCACAATGCATCCTATAAGAACTTAACTTGCACCTATTTTTGAAAGTCATATTGCAATATATGAGCTGCATTTTTGAATATTTGTATACTATTTGGTGACAAATAAACACCATATTATAAATGCAGATGTCAGTGCAACATTCACCACTAAATTACATTCAGAGTATGGGGTTAGTGCCTTTGTGGGACATTTTAAAAACCGCAATCGGTCAACCCTAGGCTACTGAAATTTTCTTGTGGCCCAAAGGTCAGTCTGTTGAAAACTACTGTCTTTTGTGCAAAACCGTTTTTGGGTAACATATAATGCCACTACGTGTTATAATGGTGACCTTTGGAAATTCCAATAGTGGTGTCAGACCAGAACCACATTTTTAAATATTTTATGTACATCGCGAAAACCAATGAAACATTAATTGTAATTATCTCACGTTGTATTTAGAAACACTAAAAAAACATTGCATGGTCATATTGTTGTATCATAAATCAAACGAATACATTGATAACAACATACAGCTGAAATTTGTTAAAATTGTCATTTTAATAAAACCTGTGTTTCTTACGAGCAGAACGAATTATATCCAAAGATAATAAACCACCAAAAAGAACGCTTCTATCGGGGAGCATGGTGAAGCGGAATCTAAAGATAATTATGCATATAATTATGTTAGTATGTGAATTGACTAGTTGTGGAAGTCGTGATAGCACAGTGGATGCACGTTCACTTCAGGTGCGAACGGTCCGGAGTTCGAGCCCCGCTGGAGCCGTTACGATTGTGCCCTTAGACAAGGCATTTAAATTCCACATTGCCTCTTCTCTCTCCTTCATGGCGATGGATTCGATCAGGAATTAAGTCTCGAGAGTGATTAATATAAGTTGAAAGAACTTCTTTCGTAATCGAGCTAAAGTAAATGTGTATAAACTAAAACTAGTTGGGACAAGGGCACTAAAGCTAAGACATTTTATCGCAACATTCAAACATGCACGCCGCAAGAGAAAACATCAATTTATAATTAAAACTACTGAGGGAAATACTCCAAACTTCTTGCTGTCTTTGAGCAGAACATGACCTAGGCCCCCTATATGTATAATGGTAATCACTACCACCAGGCTAGTTGAAAGCTGAAAAGGAACATGAAGATGGTAACCCAACTATGCTAATTTGTAACAAACATCCTCTTGACGCTGATAACTGGGGAGATGGCAGGCTCCCTGGTGGCCATATGTGCTGGACTCTCACTGAAAGCATCTGCTCGTGTATATGAATCGTTCGATGGAGGCAAGGTAGCGCTGCGGACATCCACCATCGCTCCCATCTGTCTTTCCTGAGGGCATTGGACCCTGACGATGCCTTCGAGAATCCAGCATAGATTGTTCAATGCATCGGCGTGACTTGGACGCTTTCGGTACTATCTGTCTGATCCGTACAATGATTACTTAGACGTGTATTAAAGAAAGTAGAAAATGTGTTTACTGACTTATTGGTTCATTTAGTCCAACTTAAAAGCATGTCAGGTGTACCCCGAGTCGAATCTAAGGGTTGGTAACCACCTCTTTAGTCTCAGTACTCGGGTGTGTGTACGTGTGTGTCAACCGGATAAGGGCTTACAGTCAACTCCAGGTCTTGTTGGGGTGACAATCTACTGTACACTGTTGATAATGACAATGAGAACGGTTACACTTCGATGGAGTATCTTGCACATTTGTAATTTGCGGAATTTCATAATATTTGGAACAGAATAAGACTGAATACTGCTATTGACTTCGCTATAGCATTGGGATATGTGGCACAATGTCGGGCCGTTTTCGAAAGAAAGATATCATCAGACTGTGTCACTCTGAACAGAAAGAAGAAGCCTCCTCCAGTTGTCAACATTCTAACGCACGGTTACCAGCCACTTCAGGAATATCATCCTACATGACACTCTTCAACTAAAAAGTAGCCAAGGTCCAGCAATTACTGACTCATAAGTTATGAGACACCTTTTTGTTTATGCACATCAGTACCTCCCGACTCATATCCTTGTAGGCCAGGCGCCAGGCTGATAGGCAATCGATAACCATTATTTAACTAGCTGGCGTCTCATCAATCGGCCATATCATAGCGAACCTTCGACCTCCCGGCCTCACCAACCGGCCATATCATAACGAACCTTCGACCCCCCGGCCATATCATAACGAACCTTCGACCTCCCGGCCTCACCAACCGGCCATATCATAACGAACATTCGACCTCCCGGCCTCACCAACCGGTCATATCATAACGAACATTTGACCTCCCGCTCCATAGGTTGACACCTAAACCACTAGGCCACG
>CM026392.1:58512114-58666519 GCA_014843695.1 Archivesica marissinica
ATCACCACACTCTCATCCATCCATCCATCCCCACACTCTCATTCATTTATCCATCACCACACTCTCATTCATCCATCCATCACCACACTCTCATTCATCCATCCATCACCACACTCTCATTCATCAATCCATCACCACACTCTCATTCATCCATCCATCCCCACACTATCATTCATTCATCAATCACCACACTCTCATTCATCCATCCATCATCACACTCTCATTCATTCATCTATCCCCACACACTCATTCATCCATCCATCCCCACACTCTCATCCATCCATCACCACACTCTCATTCATCCATCCATCACCACACTCTCATTCATCCATCCATCCTTCCATCACCACACTCTCATTCATTCATCCATCACCACACTATCATTCATTCATCCATCCCCACACTCTGATGCATCCACCCATCACCACACTCGGCACAGTTTCTGCAGCTTATTTGTTTTTAGTCTCGAGTTTCTACTCCAAAACTTGATATTGAAAAAATATTTAAATTGGTTTGGTTTGTTTAAAGTCAGCTTAGGCCATATGGCAACTCTCCAGCTTCTCACCAATGCAACCGATAGTGGGAAGTATGTGAGATGGTACGTTGGTCGCCAGATCGTGCTTCTGTTGGGGCTAGAATCCCAGGGCTCTGAGGCGAAAACTGTATCCATAGCATGATAGAGTCTCCATGCTGTATCCATGAAGCAAAATTCTAGATGCTTTAGCAGTCCATGTTTCACCCAGACATATGCTTGTGTCACAAGAAGTCCATGTTTCATTCAGACATATGTTTGTGTCACAAAAAGTCCATGTTTCACTCAGACATACGCTTGTGACACAAGTCCATGTTTCATTCAGACACACGCTTGGGACACAAAAAGTCCATGTTTCATTCAGACACACGCTTGGGACACAAGAAGTCCATGTTTCATTCAGACATACGCTTGTGACACAAAAGTCCATGTTTCACTTAGACATACACTTGTGACACAAAAAGTCCATGTTTCACTCAGACATACGCTTGTGACACAAAAAGTCCATGTTTCACTCAGACATATGCTTGTGACACAAACAGTCCATGTTTCACTCAGACATATGCTTGTGACACAAACAGTCCATGTTTCACTCAGACATATGCTTGTGACACAAACAGTCCATGTTTCACTCAAACATACGCTTGTGACACAAACAGTCCATGTTTCACTCAGACATACGCTTGTGACACAAACAGTCCATGTTTCACTCAGACATACGCTTGTGTCACAAAAAGTCCATGTTTCACTCAGACATACGCTTGTGACACAAACAGTCCATGTTTCATTCAGACATACGTTTGTAACACAAAATAAAACATACACAATACATAATATCTAGTTTATTTTAAATTACAAATCTCAAACAGAAACTTAGGAATATAATACAAAATGTAAATCCTCATTACAAGGCACAGCCGTATACTAGTATATAAATTACTGAATAAATTATTTATATTTGAGTCATGCTGAAGGTAATGAACAAGAAAACACACAACTTGTGACCGGCTAATGATCTAATGTTAACATCGATAGCCTCCATGGCCAGGTGGTGTAGTGTGCTGCCTTGTTAGTACTTGTAGGTAATGAACAAGAAAACGTGTGACCCGATAATGATCTAATGTTAACATCGATAGCCTCCATGGCCAGGTGGTGTAGTGTGCTGCCTTGTTAGTACTTGTTGGTAATGAACAAGAAAATGTGTGACCCGATAATGATCTAATGTTAACATTGATAGCCTCCGTGGTGTACAGGCCACATGGTGTAGCGTGCCGCCTTGTTAGAACTTGTCTATCGCAGGGCTGTGAGTACTCTCATAATGATTCGTTGGCAAGTGATCAATGGTATGTGAGAAAGTTGTCGGTCGGTCGATTATGGAGGTTGGAGAGTTCAGTACTGGTTTCTACCCAGGAAATGCGAGTGGTCTACTCTCCGCCATAACAGACTGACCTCCTAATAATAATCAGAATTTGATTGATGGGTACATGTAGTATTAGATTTAAAGAAAAAAAGAAAGCTTGGGTCATATTCTAGAATACAAAGTTTCAAATGATCAACATGTACGCTGTACATGTAGTGATCAACATGTACGCTGTACATGTAGTGATCAACATGTACGCTGTACATGTAGTGATCAACATGTACGCTGTACATGTAGTGATCAACATGTACGCTGTACATGTAGTTAATATGCATCAAATGCATGAGCAAACATTAGAACTTATGTTGATTTCATAAGTTATGCACGTTCATGTCATTATGTTGGTTCTCCTATTCTCCTACAGCTCGACTCATTTAAAGATGCATCTGATGAATCCTATGCAAATGCTGTTGAACAAGATGAGAACAGCGATATGTCAACGATGATGCAATCAATGATGTATTGCTACCATACACGTGTTGTTCATGTGACTGCCATCGACGATGCAATCAATGAAGTATTGCTACCATACACGTGTTGTTCATGTGACTGCCATCGACGATGCAATCAATGATGTATTGCTACCATACACGTGTTGTTCATGTGACTGCCATCGACGATGCAATCAATGATGTATTGCTACCATACACGTGTTGTTCATGTGACTGCCATCGATGATGCAATCAATGATGTATTGCTACCATACATGTGTTGTTCATGTGACTGGATGATGCAATCAATGATGTATTGCTACCATACATGTGTTGTTCATACGACTGCCACCGATGATGCAATCAATGACGTATTGCTACCATACATGTGTTGTTCATGTGACTGCCATCGACGATGCAATCAATGATGTATTGCTACCATACACGTGTTGTTCATGTGACTGCCATCGATGATGCAATCAATGATGTATTGCTACCATACATGTGTTGTTCATGTGACTGGATGATGCAATCAATGATGTATTGCTACCATACATGTGTTGTTCATACGACTGCCACCGATGATGCAATCAATGACGTATTGCTACCATACATGTGTTGTTCATGTGACTGCCATCGACGATGCAATCAATGATGTATTGCTACCATACACGTGTTGTTCATGTGACTGCCATCGATGATGCAATCAATGATGTATTGCTACCATACATGTGTTGTTCATGTGACTGCCATCGATGATGCAATCAATGACGTATTGCTACCATACACGTGTTGTTCATGTGACTGCCATCGATGATGCAATCAATGACGTATTGCTACCATACACGTGTTGTTCATGTGACTGCCACCGATGATGCAATCAATGACATATTGCTACCATACATGTGTTGTTCATGTGACTGTCAACGATGATGCAATCAATGATGTATTGCTACCATACACGTGTTGTTCATGTGACTGCCATCGACGATGCAATCAATGATGTATTGCTACCATACACGTGTTGTTCATGTGACTGCCATCGATGATGCAATCAATGACGTATTGCTACCATACACGTGTTGTTCATGTGACTGCCACCGATGATGCAATCAATGACATATTGCTACCATACATGTGTTGTTCATGTGACTGTCAACGATGATGCAATCAATGATGTATTGCTACCATACACGTGTTGTTCATGTGACTGCCATCGACGATGCAATCAATGATGTATTGCTACCATACACGTGTTGTTCATGTGACTGCCATCGATGATGCAATCAATGACGTATTGCTACCATACACGTGTTGTTCATGTGACTGCCATCGATGATGCAATCAATGATGTATTGCTACCATACATGTGTTGTTCATGTGACTGCCATCGATGATGCAATCAATGACGTATTGCTACCATACACGTGTTGTTCATGTGACTGCCATCGATGATGCAATCAATGACATATTGCTACCATACACGTGTTGTTCATGTGACTGCCATCGATGATGCAATCAATGATGTATTGCTACCATACACGTGTTGTTCATGTGACTGCCATCGATGATGCAATCAATGACGTATTGCTACCATACATGTGTTGTTCATGTGACTGCCATCGATGATGCAATCAATGATGTATTGCTACCATACATGTGTTGTTCATACGACTGCCATCGACGATGCAATCAATGATGTATTGCTACCATACACGTGTTGTTCATGTGACTGCCACCGATGATGCAATCAATGACGTATTGCTACCATACATGTGTTGTTCATGTGACTGCCATCGACGATGCAATCAATGATGTATTGCTACCATACACGTGTTGTTCATGTGACTGCCATCGATGATGCAATCAATGACGTATTGCTACCATACACGTGTTGTTCATGTGACTGCCACCGATGATGCAATCAATGACATATTGCTACCATACATGTGTTGTTCATGTGACTGGATGATGCAATCAATGATGTATTGCTACCATACATGTGTTGTTCATGTGACTGCCACCGATGATGCAATCAATGACGTATTGCTACCATACACGTGTTGTTCATGTGACTACAATCGTAGTACACAAATACTTGAATGAATCGAGTACAAACCGTGTAAATGTTGGTATCATGCATTGTGTGTGATTTTCAATAAATAGTTTGGTTTTATAAGAAAACGTATTGCTTTACCAGTTATTAGTATAAATTATAATTCCCTGCTCATACTTAGAAATCCACCAAATCTAACAAGTTCAGTCATTCCATTACATTGAATTATCAAAGACAGAAGTGTTCCTTGCACAATTGTAAGTCTAGTCGACCAAAGGTAAAACAGTTAACTGTATTTCATGCAGATAGGACATTTTCCACAATAGTAGAATCATAGAGATGAAAAGTCAAACGAAGCTACCAGTGACAACTCTATTCCATGTCCCTACAAGTTGATGTTGCTAACACAGATGAAGCCACTGCAGAAACAAAGAACTAGAAAGTCAAGCGAAATCAACAGACTCAGCATTATAATTCCATACCTGCAGCACTGATTTATCCGAGTTGATAGAAGAACCAACTGCAGAAATAACAAAGTTGAAATATTAAGTTAATAATGACAACAATATTCCATGCTCCTTGGTGTAGCCAACACAGGTGAAGAAACAAAGAACTGGAAAGTAAAACACAATTAACAAAGTCAGTATTATACTTTCATACTCCTACATGCTGATTTATCCGAGTTGATAGAAGAACCAACTGCAGAAATAACAAAGTTGAAATATTAAGTTAATATTGACAACTCTATCCCATGCATGTTGATAATGATGTTGCCAACACAGATGAAGCCAATGCAGAAACAAAGAACTAGAAAGTCAAACAAATTAGCAATGTCAGTATCACAGTTCCATGCTCAAGACCAACACATTGATTTTGCCCAAACATGTAGAGCCCACTGCAGAATAAATACTACGACTGAAGTCATCACACTATTATAGGTCTTCCACATTTACATGTATAAAATGGAGCTGAGTCATGCAATGGCAATACACGTTTACTAGTTGAGTAACTCTGTACACAACCTTAATTCACGATGTCATAAAATTGAAGATTTATGGATGGGCAAATGTGCAATCCTACAATAACATACAAATCTGATGCACTTTGGCTGTACAGCTGTGATTCAGAATTATTTCTGAACTTCAATTTGTCTGAACGGTATCACAGGTGCAATGATGTAAGCAGTATCTCAGATGCTTACCGGGGGGGGGGGGGGAATAGGATGGGCAAATGTGCAATCCTACAATAACATACAAATCTGATGCACTTTGGCTGTACAGCTGTGATTCAGAATTATTTCTGAACTTCAATTTTCTGGAACGGTATCACAGGTGCAATGATGTAAGCAGTACCTCAGATGCTTACTAGGGAATAGATTACAGTAGAACAAGTAAGTAGCTTTATATACCTGATACTAACTAAGCAAGACTATTTCCGCTGTGCAATGCACACTTTGTGTAAATAATGTGTAAATGGACCAATGACATGATTAAGGCCTCATGTACATATTTTAAAAAAATCTATAAATGTGGCAGGCCTACATATATGTGGTGTTAGCATGTTTCACATATGTGTGGTGTTAGCATGTTTCACATATATGTGGTGTTAACACGTTTCACATATGTGGGGCATTAGCATGTTTCACATATGTGGGGCGTTAGCATGTTTCACATATGTGTGGCATATAGCATGTTTCACATATTATGTGTTGTTATCGTGTTTCACATATTTACTAGAAACATCGTCATTTACAAATAAATGACAAAACCGCATGTTGGCTCATTGTTTTCTATGAATGAACTGCGACTCACGCATTTTGGAATGGAGATGTTTAGATAAATGTATATACCTATGTGGGGGCTCGGGGCGGAAGTATGGCAACTGCAAATGGCAGGCACTTGCCGTGTTTTAGTGCTGAGCCCCGGGAGGACAACACGGGGGCAGTTCAAATGTGGCAGGCCTACAATTTTAAATGTTTCAGCACAGATAAGTTCATAATATGAACTGGGCTGACTGCTGTTGACTTCTGGGATAAGATTGTTTCTATGATAAATGACACATTTCTCATAATATTATTTCTCAAACAATGAATTCGTCTTCACTAAGCGAACACACATAAGCATCTTCATCTTTGCTATCAGGCATTCTGCCCTTCTCAGAAGGTAGTTTCCATGGCAACAAGGCATTCAGTTGTTTCAAAGTCCGGTCTTTTTTGCGCAGCTCTGTTGTAAGTTCGTTAATTTTCTGCTGCATCCTACGATAATCTTCATCTGTAGGTGAGGTAGATTGCTGCAACAGAAAAATTCAATAAATATGTATTTTATTTAATCCATTCAGAATTTCTCCCCAGTACTTTGTACTGTCTCCATATGATGCAGTCTCTGGGGTATTCGGTTTTGTTTTGGGGTTTAACGTTGCACCACCAGCTTCGGTCGCATGGCGATATGTTGTTAGTGGAGGAAGACCTCGGTGCCCCTCCGAGCAGTTTACGGACGGGTATCCTGGGAGAACCATTGACCTTCAGTAAGCCAAAAACCACCACACTTTCCAAAGCCTGCCGAATATGTTCCTCACATGATAGCAGAGGCGGGCAATTGGTAACAATGTGGTGGGAAAGTGATAACAGTGTGATGGGAAAGTGATAATAGTGTGATGGGAAAGTGATAACAGTGTGATGGGAAAGTGATAACAGTGTGACGGGAAAGTGATAACAGTGTGATGGGAAAGTGATAACAGTGTGACGGGAAAGTGATAACAGTGTGATGGGAAAGTGATAACAGTGTGATGGGAAAGTGATAACAGTGTGATGGGAAAGTGATAACAGTGTGATGGGAAAGTGATAATAGTGTGATGGGAAAGTGATAACAGTGTGACAGGAAAGTGATAATAGTGTGATGGGAAAGTGATAACAGTGTGATGGGAAAGTGATAATAGTGTGATGGGAAAGTGATAACAGTTTGACAGGAAAGTGATAACAGTGTGACAGGAAAGTGATAACAGTTTGACAGGAAAGTGATAACAGTGTGGTGGGAAAGTGATAACAGTGTGGTGGGAAAGTGATAACAGTGTGGTGTAAAAGTGATAACAGTGAAAGTGATAACAGTGTTGTGGGAAAGTGATAACAGTGTGACAGGGAAAGTGATAACAGTGTGACAGGGAAAGTGATAACAAGTGCAAGTGATTTGAATTCGACAACCATTTCAAGAGATTTGAGGTGGACATCTTGAACCACTCAGGCATGAAATGACTATCACAGAAAATAACTACATTGTATACCAAACACATTTATGTACTGGCAAATGTAATGCTGTCAGAAGTTTGTTTTTATAAATGTTGTCACATGACTGCACCCAGAGAAAGATATTCATATTATTTCTATCCCTTTGTTTATTAGGTGCTTTCTAACAACATTATATATCTGGTCACTTGCACATTCTGTAATAAGAGGTGATTTGCCGACAAGTATGGCATCCAAGTGGCCGTAATACATACATGTATCTAACATGGGATGCTTATCTCTCGCTCTATCTAATACATTGGTCAGTTGTCCATGGAATATAATATCTTACCATATCTTGGCTGGGATGATTATCTCTAGCTCTATCTAGTACATTGGTCAGTTGTCCATGGAATATAATATCTTACCATATCTCTACTGACATGCTTATCTCTTGCTCTATCTAGTACATTGGTCAGTTGTCCATGGAATATAATATCTTACCATATCTCTACTGACATGCTTATCTCTCGCTCTATCTAGTACATTGGTCAGTTGTCCATGGAATATAATATCTTACCATATCTTGGCTGGGATGATTATCTCTAGCTCTATCTAGTACATTGGTCAGTTGTCCATGGAATATAATATCTTACCATATCTTGGCTGGGATGATTATCTCTAGCTCTATCTAGTACATTGGTCAGTCGTCCATGGAATATAATATCTTACCATATCTCTACTGACATGCTTATCTCTTGCTCTATCTAGTACATTGGTCAGTTGTCCATGGAATATAATATCTTACCATATCTCTACTGACATGCTTATCTCTTGCTCTATCTAGTACATTGGTCAGTTGTCCATGGAATATAATATCTTACCATATCTCTACTGACATGCTTATCTCTTGCTCTATCTAGTACATTGGTCAGTTGTCCATGGAATATAATATCTTACCATATCTCTACTGACATGCTTATCTCTAGCTCTATCTAGTACATTGGTCAGTTGTCCATGGAATATAATATCTTACCATATCTCTACTGACATGCTTATCTCTAGCTCTATCTAGTACATTGGTCAGTTGTCCATGGAATATAATATCTTACCATATCTTGACTGACATGCTTATCTCTCGCTCTATCTAGTACATTGGTCAGGTGTCCATGGAATATAATATCTTACCATATCTTGGCTGGGATGATTATCTCTTGCTCTATCACGTGCTATGGTCAGCAATAGCTCTCCGTGGCAACCCTGGAACACTGTTGTCAATGTAGGCAAGTCTTCGCCGACTGTCAGCCGCTCATTTACCTGTATTACATCAGACTTGAATATTCAGCATGTGTTTCAATGCATAAGGAATTCTACTATTTTTTAATTTTATATTTCTTTTACAACGATTGTGAAGCAAGTTTTAACAACTTATATTAATCACTCTTGTTGGCTCGGATGAAAGCATAAATGTGGTCATTCGTGTGGGAGGAAACCGGACTACCTGGAGAAAACCCACCTGTCCGATCTGGTGACAACCGTAACATCTCACAAACTTCCCGGTCCGAGGATCGAACCCGGGTTGCATTGGTGAGAAGCGAGCGCGCTAACCACTGCGCTAATTGGACAGCCTACTATTTGTGTGGTGGGGGTGGCTAAAACATGTCTCCCGATTGGTGGGTGAGGGGGTGGGGGTTAGGTGTGGTGGGAAGAAAAGACTTTGAAAGTCAAATTGCCAGCTGAGACATCTGTGATGTGTCCTTGAGTATTGTATATTTAGTGGAATAGTTCAACACAAGCAAGTATTGACTTGGACCATGTGCAAAACTGGCTACTGGCTAAACAGGTTTTACGCAGAATATGCCTCGCTGATTATGCCGAAGGCCCCTTCACCCAACTTAAAATGTGAGGTTTGCCGTGTATTACGCTGATAACCTTATAACAAAGTACTCATGGAAGATATAATACAAGGTATCATGGAAGATATAATACAAGGTATCATGGAAGATATAATACAAGGTATCATGGAAGATACAATACAAGGTATCATGGAAGATATAATACAAGGTATCATGGAAGATATAATACAAGGTATCATGGAAGATATAATACAAGGTATCATGGAAGATATAATACAAGGTATCATGGAAGATATAATACAAGGTATCATGGAAGATATAATACAAGGTATCATGGAAGATATAATACAAGGTATCATGGAAGATACAATACAAGGTATCATGGAAGATATAATACAAGGTATCATGGAAGATATAATACAAGGTATCATGGAAGATATAATACAAGGTATCATGGAAGATATAATACAAGGTATCATGGAAGATATAATACAAGGTATCATGGAAGATACAATACAAGGTATCATGGAAGATATAATACAAGGTATCATGGAAGATATAATACAAGGTATCATGGAAGATATAATACAAGGTATCATGGAAGATACAAGGTACAAGGTATCGCATTAAAATATGATTGACAAATTGACCGAGATTATTATTTGAGGTCAGTTAATTCATACATAATTATGAACTACTTCTAGAGTTCATGGGGGAGATTCCTCATCCGAAAGATTTATATAGAACAGGGAACGAACAGTCACAGTTCTCAAGGGCAGGTTTTGGATTCGGTATCTCCCCTATTGATTCTGGAAGTAGGTCATAATTTATGTATGAATTAACTGACTTTCAAAAAATCAAAAATCCCCAGATTCAAAATTACCTCAACAATGAGATCTCCTTTCCGCAACTGTCCCGACTCCATCAATTCCGTAATCTGACTGGACAATTCCATAATGGTTACCATAGAAACGGATTTAACAGATGAAGTACCCATAACAGAAACAGGTCGGAATGCACTGTTTGGTCCACCCAATTTTGCGTAGCTCCCTTTTGGACTCAAGGTTGAGGATGTGTCC
Organism: Archivesica marissinica; assembly: GCA_014843695.1. Taxonomy (NCBI): domain Eukaryota; kingdom Metazoa; phylum Mollusca; class Bivalvia; order Venerida; family Vesicomyidae; genus Archivesica; species Archivesica marissinica. Next base: position 58,522,706 of record CM026392.1, read on the forward strand.
TTCCCAAATATCCATGGGTTTGGTAATACAACTTCACATTCAATAAGTCTCATGTTATCCATAATCACAAAGTCTTCTGGAATTCGTACTCGCACTGCATACAGATTGTAGTTCTGGAGTAACTGAAACAAACTTGGTTTTCCGAAGAATCTTAAGCTGCTTTCTGGTCGAGTCTGAGCCTGGAATTTCCAACTTCCAGGTAAAGTATTGTTGGAATTTGCACTTCCAAGTCTAAGTGTCTCAATTGGCACTATTTTTTTATGAGTTCCGATCAAATCTTTCAGAGAACCCGTAAACTTTGGCTGAGATTTTGTCAAGAAACCTCCATTCTGAGGTTCTGAATTCCGAGCAATAAGATTTAATCCCTGAGCCATGGAAACCGATTTGCCCTTTGACCTGCAGGAAAACTGCGTGTCTTGCGTCATTCGTTCAATATCTCTGGACGAGATTTCAGACTTATGATGTGCTAACGGTTGTTTGCCATACTGAAAGGTCCTTTCAGGTTTCACAGGGGCATCGTTAGTCAGGTCTAGTTCAGTCACATTGTTTTCAGGAATTATTGGATGTTTGTTATTGTTTTTATCTGTTTTGTCCATTCCTGAACCACCGATTACATCATCCTTTGTAGGTCTTTTCAAATTCAGTTTTAACTGTTCACTCATATATGTTCCTGGGTGATTTTCCAACCATTTTCTTGTATGAGCCTCTTTAGAATGCTTCGGGTGATACTGATTACTTGCGTAATGACTTAAGTTATCTCCCTTTGTATTTGAAGTTTGCTGCTGGTGGTGGTGCTCTCCCTTTGTTGGTGTGTAAAGTTTATGTGAAAGATACATATTATGTGCAGACTGTTTCAGAGTTTTGGCATAATTTGAGGTAGATAATGTTTCTTGGTCAGGGTCGTTTGTAGTATATCCTGAATCAATTGTACTCTGTGATGTCAATGCCGTCTGCCCCGAATCACTAAGTCTGCCACCAGAGGGCAGCACATTACCTTGTTCATGTGACCCAAATGATCCAGATTTGCGTAGAGTATTATTAACACTGTAACTTTGAGGTACATGGGAAGCAGAATTCTGTTTAATGCTATTATTAGACGTTGTATTGCACACATTCCTAACACCTGCCACACTCCAGGCAGAATCGCTTCTGTTGCTAAGCAATAGTTCAGAGACTTCACGATCAGACACAGAGGGTGTGGCACTGATCCCACCGGGTCTGGGTTCAACCGATCCCTCCCTATTTGAATTACTAGTACTTGGACTTGTACTGTTGCTATCAACACTCATTCGACTAATCACCATATCCGTAATTTGTCGTTTCTTATCCTGAACATCGCCAGGTGGCTGCGGCAAACACCGTCTCGGCTTTAATGGTGTTTTTTCGCGATGTCGGATCATCGGTTGCTTATTCTCAGTTCCGTAACTCATCGGTAGATACTGCAGAGATCCATAATGCCTCAGTTTGTTGTAGTTAGAATTATCTCCCTTTGAAGAGTGTGGTTGGTGTTGCCCTGTTTGACACTGCTGTGTATAATTCTCCATATCATCTACAGCCTTACCCTTGAACGGCAAACTTCCATTAACACCATTTTGAGTCATTTCTCGGTAATTTCGAATATGCTTCATAAGTTGAGTTCCTGTAAACTCTGGAACTGGGGCTGTAACGGGCATCTCCTGTTTCTTTTGACCGACCAATGAAAACGCACAACCAGTACTTAAATCGCCCAATGAGTGGGCTTTTATCACAGCTTCCTTGTTGTCAAAGGTCAATATCTGGTCTTCTTTGACATCACCCAATAACTGTCTTTGTTTTAGATCATTCATATGTCTCTGTGCACAGTTTGATCTGCTTTCATTTTGTCGCAGACCATTTAGATAATGCATCTGGTGATTTATGTTATCGACTTCAGCAAAATGCTGCTCGTTCTGTTTATTCCTTTGATTTGCATTGGGATAAGCTTGGCCCTCTGGTCTAGTTCTATACTGATATTGCTCATTCGGTTGACTTCTAACATTTAATCCTGAATTACAATCCCTCAGTATTGGTCTTGTGTTATCTGCTCTAACCTGCACAGAGTCTGCTATTGGACTACTTTTCGCATTTCCATGCCCATTAACCTGATGAGGTTTTGTACTACCTGGACTGTTAGCTGCTCTGGCATGTTCCACTTCTGGTCTTGAAGTACTTTTAACAATTCCTTGACCATTAACCTGATGAGGTTTTGTACTACCCGGACTGTTAGCTGCTCGGACATGTTCCACTTCTGGTCTTGAAGTACTTTTAACAATTCCTTGACCATTAATTTGATGATGTTTCTTACTACCCGGACTAGGAACTTTATTATATACTTGCCCAGTTGGTACATAGGTCTGTACATTATTGGACTGTCCATTGGGATGTCTTGGATTTGAACGATTTCTTTGCACATTTCCATACATTACTGTACTTTGTTTCTCCATTGATGCACGTGGAGAACTGGTAAGATGGCTTCCATTTTTAGCACTGTTACTCAAGTCAAGTTTGAATCCTGAATCATACATTTCATCGCTTGACAACGGAGCTTCACTGTGGAACCCTGAGTCATGTTTTGTTCGTGAATTATGTCCGGGCCTTAGACTGTTACCAGGACTGTTTCTCATGTTTACATTTGATATAACATCGGGCCTGTTTTCCACAGCTTCACTCTTGATATTTATTCTGTGTAACTGCCCCATATTTTCTACATTTGAGACACTGTTATTGTTATGCGTATCTATCATACTGGCACTAGTCCTTGTTGGCACTGCTGGGGGTGGTCCTTTGGGTCTTGCGTGACCTTGACTTAAAGCACCTCCCATGTTTTTATTATTGTTTATTTCTCTACCGGTGTCTGTAAGATCAGCAAGACTTTGAGAAATATTTTTGCTACCCCTTTTTATGTAAGGGTAAGAATTTGATATATTTGGCACAACTTCACTGTTTGTGTTATAATGGGAGATAATGTCACTTTTAGTCTCTTCCTTTCCTTCATCTGCTGATGAAAGTGATTTGAAAGAAGAGCTATAATTGGCTGTTGGTCCTTTGAAAGGAGCACTCTGATTGGCTACGCTGTTCCACTCATCTGGAGGTAGACTTAGATCTGACTTTTTCTTGAACTAAAATAAACAAACACTTTTATACACGTTCATCCTTTCCAACGAGAGTGATTAAACCTTCATAACTTATAATAATCACTCCTGTCATTATAGTTCATACTTGTTTCGCATGTACGACATCATGCTTGACAGATAATTTTGATGAATTTTCAAATTCTACCAATTAATATATATATTGAATGTTATTTCAGTATGAAGCAATGTTAAAAGGGTAACACGCTGGTAATCCAGGGATCGCAGGTTCGATCCCCCGTCTGACCCTAATAAAATTAACAGTCTTTCAGATGGGACGTTAAACCGAGGTCTCGTGTCGGTGCTTTACACCGTGCACGTAAAAGAACTAGAGGAGATTCTGGAATGGGTCTCTGTCTGTATCATGCACTATCCTCCAAAATATAAAATAACTAATCACATCAGGAGGCGTCGCTCATATGGGCAACCGGTAGCGACGATAAATAAACGTAAAAAAAATAAATTTGAACTAAAAGTAAACAATACGTCCAATAGTATTTAGGTTTATATTTCTAAAACAAAGCCAGCCAAGGGAATCACAGAAAGTGGCTGCTTAGTACAGATGGTTGCCTAATAGAGGTCACATGTATAATAAAATAATATATTCGTATAAACTTTATTTATTTTAACAAGCTTCAACAACTGGCGCGGAAGAAAGCGTATATGTGGTTATTCTTGTAGGAGGAAACCGGAGTACCCGGAAATAACACACCTGTCCGATCTGGCGACCACCGTACCATCTGACATACGTCCCAGTCTGAGGATCGAACCCAGGTTGCATTGGTGAGAAGCGAGTATGCTAACCATTACGCTAATCGGACAGCCTTGTCAAGATGGTCGTCACTTTTATATGAATGCCGGATCAGCAATATTGAACCAACAGTTCAGTGGGAGAAGTCGCAAAATACATTTTCAAGATGGCTGCCATGACAGCCATCTTGGATTTCAGATTGGAACAATATAATTTATTTTGATCCCCTAATTGCACCGATGTCCCATGCCAAGTTTAATCACATTTACAAAGAGCTACAGAGAAGTCAGCAATATATTTTCCTGACTGCTGCTATGGCAACTATTTTTGGATCAAATTAATTTCTGTTAATTGTTATCTATTAGTGGAGAGAAGCCAGACAATATATCTTCCTAACGGCTGGCTGCTATGGTGACCATTTACATAGATCTATCGTCAGAGTAAATCAGCTAATTTTTATCTATTAGTGACCATATGCTCTACAGTAGCCTGGGTGCCAGTCTGTCGATTTTTCACTTTTTAACTTCTGGCAAAATGACAGCCTGGGGAAACTTGATTTCGGATCGTAGCGCCATCTACTTACATCCTCATTTATGAGGGTGTAGATTTGAAGAACGACAACTCTTCTCTACAAGATAATATCGCTAAATATAGAAACGGAATTCTATCGGAAATCGCCGAACAGGCACGATTATACACGATCATTTCCGAATATATACGAATGCTCCAGTAGAATGCTCATTTACATTGCAAACATATAATTTCCCATTTCTGTGTTATATCAACGAAATGGCAGATTTTAAATGTTACGTTTAGATGGTAATGGGTCGATTTGGCGTAATTGAACTAATGACGACTTAAATATTGAGTAAATATGTCAAATCAGACGCACATTGTACTTTTTAAAACTATTTATCATTCCGTTGACCCGTAAACAATGGCGGCCAATTATAAAGTTTTATCAACATTGCAGTGTCTCGCTTTCGATTCAAGTACGTCATTAATTAAGTCATGTGCTAATAGGCCTATTAATAGGATTAATGCGAGTCAATAATTACACGGACAAGTTTCCCCAGGCGTTGATATGATCAGAAACTCAATACGGCCCAATTAATAGTCTCAGTGTTAAAATATATTTATTTGACTGACCAGGCAAAATATATCGACGTCTGCTAGCTCTACAGCAAAAGTGGCCCACCATTTTCAGAGGAGATGTCCTCTGAAGAATTTGTACACGGACAGACGTACAGGCATGCACTGATGCCAGATGACTGGCCAACAGTCAAACCTGTGTTAGCGGTCATCTCCATTAAGCAGCCAACTTGTATTAAGCAGCCAGTTTCCATATTCCCAATATGTTGTTTTACTATACATTTGCCCTCTATTAAGCAGCCACCTGTGCTAAGCAGTCACTGTCTGTGATTACCTTGTCTGGCTGCTTAACACAGGTTTGACTGTACAATAAGAATAACCCCCAAGTTCATCTCAAGTAAAACTAAATGCATCACATAACTTTGTTTGTATTCAGTGTAATACAGTCATCTCATAATTTCGTATATGCACACACGTTTAATAACACCTGGAAGGATTCCGATTGGTTGAGAGAATAATCCTTATAATTTGTAAATCAAACTTTAAAGTGTGCATATTTTTATTTGTATTGGTACATAACGTTAATGGTCAGACAAACCCTGATTTAAAAGAAGTCTTTATGCAATTATAACGCTGTTTAAAACATAAATATTACGCTGCTTTGCGTAGTGACATCATGACAATTTAGTGACGTCATGACAATTTAGTGACGTCATGACAATTTAGTGACGTCATGACAATTTAGTGACATCATGACAATTTAGTGACGTCATGACAATTTAGTGACATCATGACAATTTAGTGACATCATGACAATGTGTTGTGTATCATTCTTGAATAAAATATTGTTTAAACTAACGCTGTTTAAAACATAAATATTACGCTACTTTGCGTAGTGACATCATGACACTTTAGTGTTGTCATGACAATTTGCGCTGATACTTTGCGCCAAATTGAAAGTTTCATAAAATATAATATAAAATCACCACTCATCCTATACATATGAAATTCTGTTAAAGGCCACATCAATTTTAAAATAATCTTCATTTTCTTTACTCAATAAAATTGATGGGGTGGCATCTAAATGATGGGCAAGTGGGCGTACATTATATTGGTACAATAACTCTTCGATATTAACTGGAAGAAAATATTCACACAACCGATTAAAGTAACTATTGAAACTAAACTGAGAGAATTTCAATATAAATACCTAATGCATTTTAATCCGACCAACAGTTTCCTATTTAAATGTAAAATAGTTATGTCGCAATTGTGTGATTTTTGCACAATGCAAAATGATTCTAATGTTCATATGTTTTGGGAATGTCATCTTATACAGGATTTCTGGATAAAAATTACAGACTTCTTGAGAATTTTTTTAAAAACAGATGATTTAGTTCAATTAAATTATGAATGCATTTCGCTTTGTAATTTCAGCCACAATAACAAAATATATGAAATGAACATTAATTATATTATACTGCTTGCTAAATACTTCATATTCAAATGTAAATGTGAGAAGAGTATACCAACTGGTGTTCATTTTGTTGCATATTTTAAGTATAAAATAAAAATAGATGAAACAATTGCATTGTTCAAAAACAAGCATACTACTTCCATGCTAAAATGGAGACCGTTTCTGAACCACATTAATTAACTAATCTTTAAATGCTATATAGTAGATATCAACCATCCACACGACTTCTCCTCTCCTATATTTCTCTCTCTCTCTCTTTCAAAAAATGTAATTTTCTCTCCATCATATGTATACATATTGATGTTTAATGTATCTGCGATTTAGCATGGAAATACTATATATAAAACATTAATTTATGTTAGTACATTGTATTGTTAACATATATTGATTTTGTATTTATGTATGTTTATAGAGAAATAAAAAAACGGAAATAAAAAAACAACAATAACTCTTACCCTGTCCTTAAATGCTTTGTATGGGTCCGGTTTGACAGATCCGTCAGACTGACGCAGGTGCATGTCTCGGACACTTACATCTGCCCATGAGTGTGCTTTCAACATCTACAATAGGCAATAATACATACTTTAAAGTCCCATCATAACCTTTTTTTGAAAATATGAAATCCTCATAATTTATCATATTATGTAAAATTTATCAAAAGTTTACAACTTCAGCAGCAAAATACCATTTACAATATTGTAGACAATTTTTCTTGAAATGAAAAATAAAACGTAATTCAGTATCCATGTAAAGGGAGATAATTAACAAATAATAATTCAACAAAAACCAGTTCATTTGTGGACCGATAAGGCAGTAATCACACTTTCTAATCTTCCACTCATTGGAATATCTTGGTGTAAAGTGCATTCTCACTAAACTCACAAAGAAGCGTTAATATATTACGAGATACCATTCTGTATTACCATTCCTATTGATACACAATTGTATTATGGGACTTTAATAAAATCTCAGAAAAATTTAGGGGACTTTAATACTACCTCAGAATTTTTTTGGGACTTTAATATAACCTTTGAAAACTATTGTACATTTTTTCCAACATATAAATGAAGTGACCTAATTATGCAGTCTTTCTTTCAACATCTGCATAAAGAAATAAAAAAACAACAAAACATCATTTAATTAGTGTGAATTGGTTCCCAGCATGATAGAAATAAATAAACAACAAAACATCATTTAATTAGTGTGAATTGGTTCCCAGCATGAAGTCTCACCATAAATCACTCGTTTTCATTAATTATACTTCATAGTACTATACCTCTCTGCTATTTAACCCTTACAACACCACATACCTCTAAATTGGCTTACAAAAAGTGTAGATTCAGATGAGCCGGCTCGTGACGAGCCGTCTCATCAGGATCTGCACTTTTGCCAGTGATATGACTATTTTTAGACATAATTACCCATTTTGATAAATGAACTTGTCCAAATGTGATTTTCTGATTCATTTATTGGTTTATGAATATCATGGACCAGTCCATGTGAGTTACTTGGTGTTGAATGGGTTAACCCATAACCTGTTAATCAAGACTAAAGTTGCCTTTGCAAACTGCACTGAGCCATACCAGCCAGCACAGTACCTTGCGATACACTGCAGCTGATCAGGATCTATGTTGTTTGCACATAATGGCTAAGCCTGCCCAGCAAGGGGTTTGACATAAATGGAACATACATACATACATTCATTTTTGATTGTTTGATATATCCAGCTGACTGATGTAGGTGCATGGGTTAAGGTAGAGGGTGTTTTGATTGATCCATCAGACTGATGTAGGTGCATGGGTTAAGGTAGAGGGTATTTTGATAGATCCATCTGACTGATATAGGTGCATGGGTTAAGGTAGAGGGTGTTTTGATTGATCCATCTGACTGATGTAGGTGCATGGGTTAAGGTAGAGGGTGTTTTGATTGATCCATCTGACTGATGTAGGTGCATGGGTTAAGGTAGAGGGTGTTTTGATTGATCCATCTGACTGATGTAGGTGCATGGGTTAAGGTAGAGGGTGTTTTGATAGATCCATCTGACTGATGTAGGTGCATGGGATTCTGGCCTTTATTATGAACATTGGTTTGGCTACTACACTGTCAATGTATGTCATATTGGTAATGGCGTCAAGAGGTGCTTCTATGAGGGAAAGGGTTAAAGTTTATTCTGAAACAGGGTCTGTTGGATTTTTAAATAATCCTTTACTGTGGCGTATTACGAGGATTCGCAAAAAATGATCATTTAGCTCCACCCACAACAGAAAACTGGTATATAAAATTAGGAATATGAAGGAAAGAGCCACAGAAAGAAGGAATATAAATAGGTATATATAGGTTATATGAAAGTAATAATATATTGTATGATAATCTATGTACTGTAAAATCATTTATTGCTGCGAAAATTATAATTTTATAATACGAGAGAATCATTAAAATGGTTCAGAATTGCTCACCTGATACTCATTTTGTGTTTGTTTTCGGGGTGTAACCCTTTCAACACCGCAGACCTCTAAATAGGCTTACAAAAAGTGTAGATCCAGATGAGCCGGCTCGTAACGAGCCGTCTCATCAGGATCTGCACTTTTTGTCAGTAACATTACTATTTTTAAACAAAAATTACCACTTTTGATAAATGAACTGGTCCAAATGTAATTTTCTTATTCATTTATTGGTCTGAAAATATCATGCACCAGTCCATGTCAGTTACTTGGTGTTGAATGGGTTAAAGTCACTTGGCTTAGGTCACATGGCAACTGTCAAGATATTATTGGTGGAGAATGACACCAGGTGACACCCTCCAAACAGTATTCCACCAATTTCATTGGCTAAAGAATTCCCCCAATTTCATTGGCTAAAGAATTCCCCCCAATTTCATTGGCTAAAGAATTTCCCCCAATTTCATTGGCTAAAAGAATTCCCCCCAATTTCATTGGCTAATGTCTTCCTTCAATTTCATTGGTTAACATCATCCACCACTTTTAATTGGCTAATGTATCCACCAATGATGATGCATAGTATTATAGTAAATAATTTTACAGCACTTGACATGGAATATGTTGGGTTGTGGATAATAATTATACTGTATTGAAATCTAACGCAAATTAATTAATATTTAGTGAGGATGCTATGGTAAATAATATGATATAAATATGTGTGTAGCATTTTATACCTTTAGAGAGAAAAAGCTCTGAAATCAACAACAAATCAAATTTGTTACATTAAAGTCTATGCTTCTTGTATTTTCAGGTAAAAACTTTGTTTTATACATTTAATTTAATGTAGCCCCTCCCACTGGCTTATCAGAAAGACACCTCCAGAAGTATATTAGTGCTCAGTGGTAACACGCTGGATTGGTAATCCAAGGATCGCAGGTTCGATCCCCTGTCTGACTCTAATAAAACTAACAGTCTTTCAGATGGGACATTAAACTGAGATCTCGTGTCGGTGCTGTACACCGTGCACGTAAAAGAATCAGAGGAGACTCTGGAATGGGTCTCTGTCTGTATCATTGCACTATCCTCCAAAAATCTAAAATGACTAATCTCTTCAGGAGGCGTCGCTCATATGGGCAACCGGTAGCGACGATAAATAAACCCAATACACACAGAGGATAGTGCAGATACCAAAGAGGCTAAATATCCCTTATTATAGGCTAGTTGTTTTACATGCCTGGTGTATAGCACCGATATATACCAGACATCGGTTTATAGTCCCATCTGAGACTGGTGTTATTATTCGGGTCAGACAGAGGATTGAACCTGATGCAAAATTATACTAGTGTTAACTCTAGCAAACCTTAATTTACAAAGTTATTGACAATACTGTTAATAATTATATCCATAAAGGGAGGTAATTTACAAATAATAATTTTGCAAAAACCAGTCTATTTGTAAGAAGTTTTATTATTTTATGTTATATTTCGGGTTTTACGCCTGCATCAGCACCATTTTGGGCTATATCGCCGGCGGGCAGTTTACCTAACAACACCTTTCCTGGGCAGGCTCCAGCGGTTAACCAGTACTTGGGTGCACCAACCTCCGTAAGAAACTGCCAACTTTTTCATATAAATGACTGTAAGAAGTTTTACTTAAAATATGTGAATAAATTATTATTGAAAACATCAAAAGGTAAGTAAAAGACATCACATCACTTAACATGCACCAAATTGAGGTGATGGAAACACAATATGACACACCCAATTTCGATGTTTAACACGAAATTAGGAGGTGATTAACACCATATTTAGGCGATTAATGCACCAGAATTATTTAGGTGATTAACATACCAGATTTATGATATCAACACACAAGGTTTATATGATAAACACACCATATTTAGGTGACTTCCACACCAGAATAAGGGGATTAATCTGTGATTTAAAGCGATTAACCCATTAGATCAGATTTAGGTGATTAACCTACCAGATTTATGATATTAACACACAAGGTTTATATGATAAACGCACCACGCCATAATAAGGGGATTAATCTGATAGACCAGTTTTAGGTGATTAACATACCAGATTTAGGTGATTAACACACCAGTTTTAGTCACTTCAAAGTCATACGATACGCATCTCTTAAGTATCACAAATATTGTCAAGAACCCCTACTCCCCTTTCATTTTATATTTTGGGACGGTGGGTGTTATCAAGAAGTGACCTAGCACGCGTGGCTGACATGGTCTAATATTAAAAACATCTCACAATTTAATTGTTTTCTGTACCTGTTTTGATGCAGATCTTGGTTTTCGTATCAGCAGCAAACATTTGTCTTCTGTTTTCGTTTTTTCATACGATTTTAGGACGTTGTCGGATTCCTTCAAGAATGAGTGCACTGAAAAACAATAGAAGCTTACAATATTAAAGCGACATTACATCGCAAAAAGCAAATAAAATGAATTCTTTCACATATACATGCATTGCTACTACAAATTCTTCCGAATACATTCGAACACTAACATTGAATTAATAAACAGTGTTTTTGTGGATTGAAAGTATGATTTCATATAACTGTCATCCATGCTCCTGAATTGACGTTTGTTTTGTCATTGGTGTCAATACTAAACAGGAGATAATGTCGTTTAGAGATAATTTAACTAAGAATAGTGTACAAATATATAGGCACAAATGTGATATATACCGGTAAATCTGTACCATAAATCGTGTTATTCAGGATACACTAGTTGTATTACGCATGGATGTTTACATTATTTTGTTATGTCAACAAAAATACTCAGTATTTGAGGCAAATATTTGGATAAAAATTCTACCATGTAATAGGAAAATATATTCTGTAGATATTTGTGTTTTCACTGATGTAGTGTCGCTTTAACTAACTTCACAATGACATATACCATATGCAATGAAACAAGGCATGGGACTTATCAAAAAAGCCACAGATCAGCTAAGAATAAAAACAGAAAATATCTGTAGATAAAATACTTGGGGCTAGATAATTTGCATTCAATAACAATTATGGGACCATCTGGTTAACTCTTTCAATGCTATTAATAGGTTTACAAAAAGTGTAGATCCAGATGAGATGACTCATGATCAGGATCTGCACTCTTTGCCAGTAATATTACGATTTTTAGACAAAATTACCCATTTTGATAAATGGACTGGTCCAAATGTAATTTTCTTATTAATTTATTGGTTTATTTGGAGAGGAATTAATATTAAGTTTTCTGAAAACTTGTTTTCCAATCCAAAGCATTCACAATTTATGTAATTTGTAACATTTTTTGTGTTATATATGTAAATTTATTGGAATAAATACTGTTTAAACCAATTTATTGGTCTAAAAAGATCATGGACCAGTCCAGGTCAGTTACTTGGTGTTGAATGGGTTAAACATTACACCAAATTAAAAATAATAAAGGGGGGACAAAATGGAATTAGTGTTAAATCTACTCCCCCATACTGTGGTATTAAAGTTTAAACTTTATTTATTTTACAATGATTGCATTGCGAAGCAAGTTTTAACAACTTATATTAATCACTCTCATTGGCGCAGATGAAAGCGTAAATGTGGTCATTCGTGTGGGAGGAAACCGGAGTACCTGTAGAAAACCCACATGTCCGATCTCCCAGGGGACCATCGTACTATCTCACATATTTCCCGGTTCGAGGATCGAACCTGGGTTGCATTGGTGAGAAGCGAGCGTGCTATCCACTGCGCTAATCGGACAGCCTACTGTGGTATTAGGGTTATGCTCCCACTTAATGTGTCCTCAAAAATATTATTTATGGACAGCAATGACCTCCTAAAATAGTAATCAAGCCTACCGTGCCCAAAGCTTGAACCAATGGCAACTGTGTATTTTGATGACTTTTGCTTCTTCTTTTCTTCAGATGCAGATGACAACGATATCACATTCTTGGTCACTGTTTTAGCCTTGTCCTCATCAGTCACATACACAGCACCACATTTCACCTGAAAAAAAACAACAAAATATGGAGAAATTCAAGTTTCAATAAATTCAGGTGCATCTTACATAACCTGATACAACAATTTATCCTTACTGTCCCATGTTATTATTAACCCTTTGCCTGCTGAGTAAATAAAATCACATTTGCAAACAACATAGATCAGATCCTTCAGACAAGTGTTTTAGCTCAACTATCCGTATAGCAAACAGCATAGAGCCATATCAAACGACACAGAATATTCCGTCTGATCTGGCTCTATGCTGTTTGCAAAAGTGATTGAATCTGCCGCTAGTGTGCAATGGGTTATATTAAGTATTAAGTCCCGATTTGAATGAAATGTCACAAGCCCTACTTTCTAGGAAATATAAGAAAAATATTACACATTTATCGGCTCATTTCGCCTACAGCGTGCTAAATGCTAATATACATGTATAACTAACACAAAAGATCAATAGAAACAACAGAAATTCACAAGTTCAGATGCTCCAATCTATTTTTGTGTTCTGTTGTGTGTTGTATCAACGTTTCAAAGTAAAGATAATTTGCTGTATCAGAGTATGTCTTTGTATACAATATACAAAATTAATGTACATTCGTTGTACCATTTTTTCAAATATCCCCATCTGCATGTGATAATTGTTACAAAACTCAAATGCATTAGTTTATTTCAAATAAACCTATTGTAAAACAATTTAAAAATCACTAATTTTTTATTTAATCTAAACTTTCAAAATAAAGTTTCATTAAAATCCAATTAGATAATTGTTTCACACAATACAGTCATGCTTTTAATCTCCATGTGACCACATACCTACATAGGTCATGAAGAAATCTAGGGCGTTTTAAAATGAGAAACTTAATGCGATATTACACTTAAAGCGACACTACATCAGTGAAAACACAAATTTCTACAGAATGTATTTTCCTATTATTATGGTATAATTATTTTTCCAAATATTTGCATCAAAAACTGTGTATTTCAACTAATAAACAAGCATCATATACGCGGTTTGTTGACATAACAAAATAATGTAAACAGGGTCGACATACATGCGTAATACAATGTGTATTCCGAATAACAAGGTTTATGGTTCAGATTTACCGTTATATCTCACATTTGTGCCTATGCATATTTACTTGTAGACTAATCATAGTTAAATTTATTATCTCTTAAGCGACAGTATCAAGCGTTTAGTATTGACTACACTGACAAAGAATTGTCAATTCAGGAGCATGTATGACCGGTATATGAAATTGTACATTCACTTTTGAAAGTTTGTAGACAAAAAACACACTGTTTATTGATTCAATATTTGTGTGCGAATGTATTCGGAAGAATTTGTAGTAGCAATGCATTTATATGTGAACAATCCCTTTTTTGGCTTTTTGCGATGTAATGTCGCTTTAATATATATATTAGAATTGATTAATGCATGTTGTGGTTTGTTTGATTTGGATTTAGAGTTGGCATTGCCCATGTGCGATTAATCTTTCAGCGCCGAAAAAATTCAAAGCAATGTCCAAACAACATAGATCCAGATTAGCCATGGTAAACTGATATAGCATGATCAGACGGCATGTTCTGTTCTGTCTGATCAGGTTCTCTGCTTTTTGCCAAGGTACTTTTATGCAACATTGGCGATGAAAGAGTTAAAGCTATTTTAATTTCGGAAATAATTTATATTAGTAATTCTGGTTGTTTGATTTGAATGTTTCTATTTTTAGAATTAATTCTCGTCCGAAATTAAAGCATACTGAGCGGCAACGTAACTGACATCGAGTGCCGGGGAGGAAAGCTTAGGAGAATGTCACGTGGCAACGTAACTGACATCGAGTGCCAGGGAGGAAAGCTTAGGAGAATGTCACGTGGCAACGTAACTGACATCGAGTGCCGGGAGGAAAGCTTAGGAGAAGGTCACGTGGCAACGTAACTGACATCGAGTGCCGGGGAGGAAAGCTTAGGAGAATGTCACGAGGCAACGTAACTGACATCGAGTGCCGGGAGGAAAGCTTAGGAGAAGGTCACGTGGCAACATAACTGACATCGAGTGCCGGGGAGGAAAGCTTAGGAGAAGGGCACGTGGCAACATAACTGACATCGAGTGCCGGGGAGGAAAGCTTAGGAGAAGGGCACGTGGCAATGTAACTGACATCGAGTGCCGGGGAGGAAAGCTTAGGAGAAGGTCACGTGGCAACGTACTGACATCGAGTGCCGTGGAGGAAAGCTTAGGAGAATGTCATGTGGCAACGTAACTGCCATCGAGTGCCGGGGAGGAAGCTTAGGAGAAGGGCACGTGGCAACATAACTGACATCGAGTGCCGGGGAGGAAAGCCTAGGAGAAGGGCACGTGGCAACGTAACTGACATCGAGTGCCGGGGAGGAAAGCTTAGGAGAAGGTCACGTGGCAACTTAACTGACATCGAGTGCCGGGGAGGAAAGCTTAGGAGAAGGTCACGTGGCAACGTAACTGACATCGAGTGCCAGGGAGGAAAGCTTAGGAGGTCATGTGGCAACGTAACTGACATCGAGTGCCGGGGAGGAAAGCTTAGGAGAAGGGCACGTGGCAACGTAACTGACATCGAGTGCCGGGGAGGTAAGCTTAGGAGAAGGTCAAGTGGCAACGTAACTGACATCGAGTGCCGGGGAGGAAAGCTTAGGAGAGGGTCACGTGGCAACGTAACTGACATCGAGTGCCGGGGAGGAAAGCTTAGGAGGTCACGTGGCAACGTAACTGACATCGAGTGCCGGGAGGAAAGCTTAGGAGGTCACGTGGCAACGTAACTGACATAGAGTGCCGGGGAGGAAAGCTTAGGAGGTCATGTAGCAACGTAACTGACATCGAGTGCCGGGAGGAAAGCTTAGGAGGTCATGTAGCAACGTAACTGACATCGAGTGCCGGGAGGAAAGCTTAGGAGAAGGGCACGTGGCAACGTAACTGACATCGAGTGCCGGGGAGGAAAGCTTAGGAGAAGGTAGTTTCTGGACGAATGGGAATTTATGTGATAAGAATTACTGCTATGTCGTATTATAGGTATTAACCCATTCAACCCTAAGTAACTGACATGGACTGGTGCGTGATATTTTCAGACCAATAAATTAATAAGACAATTACCTTTGGACCAGTTCATTTATCAAAATGGGTAATTTTATCTAAAAATAGTAATAATTATTACTGGCAAAAAAGTGCAGATCCTGATGAGACGGCTCGTCACGAGCCGGCTCATCTGGATCTACACTTTTCATAAGCCTATTTAGAGGCCAGTGGGGTTGAAAGGGTTAAAATTGTCCAATTGTTTTCAGGGAAACTAGTTGTAAGCTTTCACTGGTGTGCCCGTAGAAATACAGGCTTGAGCTGGACTCAAGAAATGGCCAAGTCAATCTATTTACGTAGTTGAAATTCTGCAACAATAATATTATGGTTCCCATATGATTCGCGGATGTTCTAGCAGGGATGTAGTATATACTATTATGTTGGACAGGGTTTCATGTTATTGTCAACACGTTTTCATTTAATTACTAAAGCTTGCACTTTATAATTTATATACATTCACTCAATACACTATCCTTAGGCAAGGCATTTAAATTCCACGTTGCCTCTTCTCTCTCCCTCGTGGCGATGGATTCCATCAGGAATGAGATCTCGAGAGTGATTAATAGAAGTTGAAATATGCAGAGGAAGTTTTCAATCGTCCTTGTATTACATATTTATTTGCAATAGTGTTTCTTCTTGTTATTATCTTCCTACAGTCACGGCTATGTGTAAATTAGGCAGGCTGTCCGATTAGCGCAGTGGTTAGCGCGCTCGCTTCTCACCAATAATGCAACCCGGGTTCGATCCTCGGACTGGGAAGTATGTGAGATGGTACGGTGGTCACCAGATCGGACAGGTGGGTTTTCTCCAGGTACTCCAGTTTCCTCCCACACGAATGACCACATATACGCTTTCATCCGCGCCAATGAGAGTGATTGATATAAGTTGTTAAAACTTGCAATCGTAATAAATAAATTAAAAAAAAAAATTAGGCAGGAATATACAAGACACATATAGCAAGAAGATAAGTTTCTTTGGTGAAACTGTAATAAAAGGAAACACAGAGTGCAGCAGCCATTTTGATTTTCGGGGTTGTGGGTACCGCCATTTTGATTCCACCCTTCACACTGGGCTATAGTGTCTATTTTACACATTATTTGCATACAACTCTGGCATTTTGGGAGTGGGGATCTTCATCAACGTGCAATATTGTATGATCTGGCCCCTGTGATATATATACGACGTCCATATAAATCAAATGACCAAATGCAGGAGTGTAGCTTGGCTGGAATCGATGTACAGGCCAACTTGAAACTTAAGACGGGAGGGGGGTCCGGGGGTCGTCCCCAGGAAAACTATTTATAGCGTATATAATTTAATCCTGGCCTCCCGATTTTTGTTGCAGATTTGGCATTTTTATTTTTTCGATTTTTCGGGGAAAAGTGTAGGCCACGGCCTACACGGCCTGTAGGAAGCTACACCAATGAAATGTATCCAATATCTTTATATTTTCACAATAAGTTGTGGTGTATATTTCATAAATAAGGTTCAGGGATAGGTGGGGTAGACATTAGTAGTCATTAAAATTGTGTTTAATGTCCTGAATATTTGTCAAGCTTTCTTTCGATTAAAATCATATCAAGTAACAATTTTAAGGGTTACCCTTCGTAATTTAAACCAAATTTGAAGTTCAAGCAGGTCACTGCCTCTACAAATTAGTATAATTTGATTTATGCAGGTCACTTATCCACATATCAAATATAATTTGCTATCAACTGATTTAATACTGGCAAAGTTTAAATTGGCAAAGTTTAAATTGGCAATATATATTGTTGGCTAATGATTAAAGTTTTCAGAAATTAGTTGTTAAAGTTACACGATGCATTTTTCCTCCCTTTCACAAATAGAAAAACTTGCCCCTCGTCACAAAGAACTTGCCCCTCGTCACAAAGAACTTGCCCCTTGTCACAAAGAACCTGCCCCTCGTCACAAAGAACTTGCCCCTCATCACAAAGAACTTGCCCCTCGTCACAAAGAACTTGCCCCTCATCACAAAGAACTTGCCCCTCGTCACAAAGAACTTCCCCATCACAAAGAACTTGCCCTCGTCACAAAGAACTTGCCCCTCATCACAAAGAACTGCCCCTCATCACAAAGAACTTGCCCCTTGTCACAAAGAACTTGCCCCTCATCACAAAGAACTTGCCCCTTGTCACAAAGAACTTGCCCCTCATCACAAAGAACTTGCCCCTCATCACAAAGAACTTGCCCCTTGTCACAAGTAACTTG
Organism: Archivesica marissinica; assembly: GCA_014843695.1. Lineage (NCBI taxonomy): Eukaryota > Metazoa > Mollusca > Bivalvia > Venerida > Vesicomyidae > Archivesica > Archivesica marissinica. The sequence goes on from CM026392.1 coordinate 58,540,932, forward strand.
CCCCTCGTCACAAGGAACTTGCCCCTCATCACAAAGAACTTGCCCCTCGTCACAAAGATCTTGCCCCTCATCACAAGTAACTTGCCCCTCGTCATGATTAAGAGGTTCGATTCCCATTGTGTGTGTCAAATTCTTTCAAATGAAGGCAGAAGGTCAGTGGTTCTACCAGGTACCCATCCATGCAGGAAATACTGCCCAGAGGGTCACCCGGTGTCTTCCTCGACCAATGACAGCTGGATTAAAATATAAAATTTATCACAATCTGACCGGTTTCATTAACTGACTGTGCATTATAATTTGAAATTCACTGCATTAATTATATATATATCTGCTGCTTTCATCAAACTCTTTAGCAGACGGATCTGTAGTCCAGTGGTAACAGACTGGTAATCTAGGGATTGCAGGTTCGATCCCCCGTCTGACCCTAATAAAATTAACAGTCTTTCAGATGTGACTTTAAACCGAAGTCTTCGTATCGGTGCTTTACACCGTGCATGTAAAAGAACCAGAGGAGACTCTGGATATGGATCGCTGTCTGTATCGTTGCACTATCCGCCAAAATTCTAAAATGACTATTCTCTTCACGAGGTGTCGCTCATATGGGCAACCGGTAGCGACGATAAATAAACGTAAAACTTTAATGCATTCAGATTCATTTCTTTAAGACGTGAAGTGTAAACGTCTGGGTAAAGTCTCAACCGGGTGAATGACTCTTAATCCCTCACTACAGGGGACAGACCTTTGTAGAATTAAACTAAAACCCCCCAAAAACAAGTCATTAAAAATATTGATAAAAACTCAAACACTTACATAAGTTTATTAGCATAAGAATTAAGAACTAATATTTGTCTTTCAGTATATGTGTGCGTGGTTAACTCTTTGCCTGCTGAGTAAATAAAATCACATTTGCAAACAACATAGATCCGGATTAGCTGCGGCGTTATGCCCCGTCTGATCAGGATCTATGTTGTTTACTATTCAGCCAAGTGTTTTAGCTCCACTATCCAAATAGCAAACAGCATAGATCCTGATCAGCCACGGTGTTATACATAGATCCAGATCAACCACGGTGTAAAGCCGTGTCTCATCGGGATCTATGTTGTTTGCTATTCAGCCAGTTGTTTTAGCTCCACTATCCAAATAGCAAACAGTATAGATACAGATCAGACGGAAAATTCTGTGCCATCTAATCTGGCTCTATACTGCTTGCAAAAGTGATTTTATCTGCTGCTAGTGTGCAACGGGTTCTACCTACGCGTCAGAACTCCAAACCCTATTTTATTCGACCATAAATAATGCAAATATAAGTATTATTTCAATGCTAACAATATGACCAAAATATCTAAATGGCGTAAACATATTTGGTGTTATTATTTGGAGTGCATAAAATTAATGATGTTACAAAACTACAAAACTGCTAGTAAAATGAAATCACGTTTGATGTCATGCGCTCAACTATGTTTTATTGCAGATTTAAATACTTTCCCCTCATAGAAGCACCTCTTGACGCCATTACCAATACGACATACATCGACAATGTAGTAGCCAAACCAATGTTCATAAACCCTTTCCCTCATAGAAGCACCTCTTGATGCCATTACCAATACGACATACATTGACAATGTAGTAGCCAAACCAATGTTCATAAACCCTTTCCCTCATAGAAGCACCTCTTGATGCCATTACCAATACGACATACATCGACACCAAACCAATGTTCATAAACCCTTTCCCTCATAGAAGCACTCTTGATGCCATTACCAATACGACATACATCTAAACCCTTTCCCTCATAGAAGCACCTCTTGATGCCTTTACCAATACGACATACATCGACAATGTAGTAGTCAAACCAATGTTCATAAACCCTTTCCCTCATAGAAGCACCTCTTGATGCCTTTACCAATACGACATACATTGACAATGTAGTAGCCAAACCAATGTTCATAAATCCTTTCCCTCATGGAAGCACCTCTTGACGCCATTACCAATACGACATACATTGACAATGTAGTAGCCAAACCAATGTTCATAATAAAGGCCAGAATCTCATGTAGTCCCAGTAATATATATGGATGTGGGATAGATATGGCGACTACTTATCCACAGCATGATAGCTAAATGGCTGTCGTTTGTATGGAGATATAATAGTATATTAACCTAAATCTCTATGTAGTCCCAGTAATATATCTATGGAGGTGGGATAGATGTGGCGACTACTTATCTACTGCATGATAGCTAAATGGCTGTCGTTTGTATGGAGATATAATAGTATATTAACCTAAATCTCTATGAAGGAAAGGGTGAAATGGCTGTCGTTTGTATGGAGATATAATAGTATATTAACCTAAATCTCTATGAAGGAAAGGGTTAAATGGCTGTGGTTTGTATGGAGATATAATAGTATATTAACCTAAATCTCTATGAAGGAAAGGGTTAAATGGCTGTGGTTTGTATGGAGATATAATAGTATATTAACCTAAATCTCTATGAAGGAAAGGGTTAAATGGCTGTGGTTTGTATGGAGATATAATAGTATATTAACCTAAATCTCTATGAAGGAAAGGGTTAAATGGCTGTGGTTTGTATGGAGATATAATAGTATATTAACCTAAATCTCTATGAAGGAAAGGGCTAAATAGGGTAAATTCCTTCTTTGCATATACAGACACAATGCTGATTCATGCTAGAATTATATGTGGGTACATTTTGCCATTTGATAAGAAAAAACATATGCATGCAGATACTTTAAACCTTAACCTGCCAACCACGACTAAAGTCGCTTTTGGAAACAGCATAGAGCCAGATCAGAATGCGCAGAACGTGCCGTTTGATCAGGCTCTGTGCTGTTTGCTATTCAGATAGTGGAGCTAAAACACTTGTCTGAATAGCAAACAACATAGATCCTGATAGTTTATACAAATTTATTTTAGCTTGATTACAAAACAAGTTCTTACAACTTATATTAATCACTCTCGTGACCTCATTCCTGATGGAATCCATCGCCACGAGGGAGAGAGAAGAGGCATGTGGAATTTAAATGCTTTGCCTAAGGGCAGAATCGAATCGTAACGGTTGATCTGGATCTATGTATAACACTGTGGCTGATCGGGAACTATGTTGTTTGCACAGTCAGTCCAATTTTTTCGGCAGGTTAATGGTTTCAACTGTCTACCCTAAAATGTACATGTACCTCACTATTTGTCTTCCCTCCAACCAGCCCATCATTCACATTTTCACTATCCGGACTTTGAACAGACCTTGTGTTCTGAGAATATGCAACTATCCACACCATACTAACTGCCTATTATAAAATCTTGTAACTAACCACAACATATCCACTGTTTATGACATATAATCCAGAATATATCCAATGTTTATGACTTATAATCCAGAATATATCCAATGTTGTTATGACTTATAATCCAGAATATATCCAATGTTTTTATGACTTATAATCCAGAATATATCCATTGTTTATGACTTATAATCCAGAATATATCCAATGTTTATGACTTATAATCCAGAATATATCCAATGTTTATGACTTATAACCCAGAATACATCCAACTTATTATCCAGAATATAGCCAACATTTTTATGATTCATAATGCACAATATATCCAATGTTTGTGACTATCCACAATATATCCAATGTTTGTGACTATCCACAATATATCCAATGTTTGTGACTATCCACAATATATCCAATTTTGTGACTATCCACAATATATCCGATGTTTGTGATTATCCACAATATATCCGATGTTTGTGACTATCCACAATATATCCGATGTTTGTGACTATCCACAATATATCCAATGTTTGTGACTATCCACAATATATCCGATGTTTGTGACTATCCACAATATATTCGATGTTTGTGATTATCCACAATATATTCGATGTTTGTGACTATCCACAATATATCCGATGTTTGTGACTATCCACAATATATCCGATGTTTGTGACTATCCACAATATATTCGATGTTTGTGACTATCCACAATATATCCGATGTTTGTGACTATCCACAATATATCCACCAATGTCTGTATATCCACAACACATGACAACATCATAAGTTATGATCGAACCTATATCCAATGTGCATGCTTGACCTAGATTATGTGTAATTCTACCTTCTATTTACCTACAAAATGTAACATAACACATATTGTTCTCAATTTTACTTTTCGACAAACTCTCGGTTATTAACCCATTCAACCCCAAGTAACTGACATGGACTGGTCCATGATATTTTCAGACCAATAAATGAATAGGAAAATTACATTTGGACCAGTTCATTTATCAAAATGAGTAATTTTAGTCTAAAAATAGTAATATTACTGGCAAAAAGTGCAGATCCTGATGAGACGGCTCATCATGAGCCGGCTCATCTGGATCTACACTTTGTGTAAGCCTATTGAGATGCCTGTGGTGTTGAAAGGGTTAATAGCAGTATCACAATTATGAATCTGCAAGAATAGGCATAATTGCATTTTGTTGAATGTATCACAAATATCAGGTGTCCATACTATTATGAATAAAAACCAAAATATATAATTATACAATATCTGATTACATCTATACAGTGGTTTTACGTTTATTTATCGTCGCTACCAGTTGCCCATATGAGCGACGCCTCCTGAAGAGATTAGTCATTTTAGATTTTTGGAGGATAGTGCGTGATCATTTTAGATTTTTGGAGGATAGTGCAATGATACCTCTGGTTCTTTTACGTGTACAGTGTATAGCATCGATTACATCTATATCTTGCGACCTTTGTTTATAAAGACGTTTATGGCACTTTTTTCTAAAAAAGGAAAATTAGAATTATAATTCACATGAAAATGTATCCCTGGTGTACATTAGTGAGCCACCATTTGTAAAGTTATTGAATAATATTGTCAATAAAAAAAAAAAAAAGGAGGCAATTTACAAATAGTAATTTTATCAAAAGCAGTTGAAACATGGAGATGCCTCCTGGACCATCCTAGAAAATTGGCCAGACCACTCTCAATATCATGGTACCAGGTCTGGAAATGAACTTTTGTGAATATATTATTTATAAATTACCTCCCTTTAAGGATATTAATCCGCAGAAATCATCAATAATTTTGTAAATGTAAATAGTAGTTTACTAAACCCAACACTTGCATAAATTTGAAAATAAATTAATATTTGCATTCAATCAGATAACTTGATAGATAATAAAAAATATCAACTTCTTAAAATTAAAGTCAGTAAATCGTGTGTCGCCAAATCCTGTAATGACATTGTATGCAAATTCATACTTAAATTCCGGATGCAGACGGATATGTTGTCCAGTGGTAACACGATGGAATGGTAATCCAGGGATCGCAGGTTCGATCCCCCGTCTAACCCTAATAAAATTAACAGTCTTTCAGATGGGACGTTAAACCGAGGTCTCGCGTCAGTGCTTTACACTGTGCGCGTAAAAGAACCAGAGGAGACTCTGGAATGTGTCTCTGTCTGTATCATTGCACTATCCTCCAAAAATCTAAAATCACTAATCTCTTCAGGAGGCATCGTTCATATGGGCAACCGGTAGCCACGATAAATAAACTAAATAAACGTAAAATACACAAACTTAAATTCCATAGTTCTGGTGTGATCCATGCATTCACACCCAATATATTTTGATCACAGAATCAAAGTCCACACAATTAGTTTATTAATTGGCATGCTGCCATGTTTGGTATCTCAAAATCTCCAGATAAACTGCACTTGATTTATCTCAGCATTCCATCATTATTTACATTAAAGTCCCTGTGAGATGTCAACAGGTTAAGCAAATAGAGGAAGATAGTGTTACATTAATTAAACCACCAATATTAACCCATTCAACACCAAGTAATTCACATGGACTGGTCCATGATATTCATAAACCAATAAATGAATCAGAAAATCACATTTGGACAAGTTCATTTATCAAAATGGGTAATTATGTCTAAAAATAGTCATATCACTGGCAAAAAGTGCAGATCCTGATGAGACGGCTCGTTACGAGCTGGCTCATCTGGATCTACACTTTTTGTAAGGCTATTTAGTGGTCTGTGGTGTTGAAAGGGTTAAGATAGTGTACATTTATTAAAGCCCCAATATTAAGATAGTGTACATTTATAAAAGCCCCAATATTAAGATAGTGTACATTTATAAAAGCCCCAATATTAAGATAGTGTACATTTATAAAAGCCCCAATATTAAGATAGTGTACATTTATTAAAGCACCAATATTAAGATAGTGTACATTTATAAAAGCCCCAATATTAAGATAGTGTACATTTATAAAAGCCCCAATATTAAGATAGTGTACATTTATAAAAGCCCCAATATTAAGATAGTGTACATTTATTAAAGCACCAATATTAAGATAGTGTACATTTATAAAAGCCCCAATATTAAGATAGTGTACATTTATAATAGCCCCAATATTAAGATAGTGTACATTTATTAAAGCCCCATTATGCATTTACTTAGAATATGCTGCGCATCGAGATATTCTAAGCAGCGGATGAGGTAGAATTCACGTTTATTGTGTGTTATTACTTAGATATGAATTTTAGTCCGCCTCCGTGGTCGAGTGGTTAAGGTCGCTGACTTGTATACCACTGTAACCTATCATCACTGATGGTCACGGGTTCGAGCCCCGCTCAGACTGTGTCTCATTTATATGAAAAAGTTGGCAGTTTCTTACGGAGGTTGGTGCACCCAAGTACTGGTTAACCGCTGGAGCCTGCCCAGGAAAGGTGTTGTTAGGTAAACTGCCCGCCGGCGATATAGCCCAAAATGGTGCTGATGCAGGCGTAAAACCCGAAATATAACATAACATAACATAAGATATGAATTTTATCCTGTTTTTTGCTGTTTTTTGCTGTTATTTGCTGTTATAACACAATACATAGTTCCCGTGTGACGTCATCATTCCTACTGTGGCTGCCATTTTGACTGGCAAAGTTGATCAGATATTATATATAATATATAGTAGCGTAATTTTGCTTTCTTCATAAAATATTTATTTTTCATCCCATCACCATGGTTCATACATTGTTGGAAAGCTCTCAATGGACATATTTTTTGTATCATTTCACAAATTTCGTATCAATGACGAATACATAATAAGTTACCTGTATATTAATATTTCAACTGTGAAAATAAACTTTCAAAAATAGGTGCAAGTTAAGTTCTTATAATTTATAATCCATACATCATTGTCAAAAAATAAATTAATATTTAAAAAGTGCATTTCAATACCTTTAAAATCATACCAAATTTTATATTAAGAAACCAAAATTAATAAAGTTATTGCAATTAAAGAATTACTAGTAAAATCATGAAATTGCCGTTAATAAAACTTGCCAGTCAAAATGGCTGCCAAGATAAGATTTTATCAGTGTTTTTGACTGCCGTGGGAACTATGTATACTGTCTACCACCCTGGTAATCCAGGGATCGCAGGTTCGATCCCCCATCAGACCCCTATTCAAATTAATAGTCTTTCAGGTGGGACGTTAAACCGAGGTCTTGTGTCGGTGCTTTACACCGTGCACGTAAAAGAACCAGAGGAAGCTCTGGAATGGGTCTCTGTTTGTATCATTGCACTATCCTCCAAAAATCTAAAATGACTAATCTCTCCAGGAGGCATCGCTCATATGGGCAACCAACCGTTAGCGACGATAAATAAACGTAAACACACACACCCAGGTTTATACCCTGTGTTTTCCAGTCTATCTATCTATCTTACTTTGATGTCGAACCCCTCGGCGGGGACGTAGACATGTGTGTAGTCTGATATTACACTTGCTCGTATCATAACTAGTTCCTGAGAAAATAACCATGTGCACTCAGTGCTAGTTTGTCTATGTATGAGCATGTCAAATTTAACAGATAATCAGGGATCATTCTAGAGGGCGATGTGGGCGAAATTGTTGCCCTAGCGACCCTGACATCGTCCTCTCACTTCTCCCTAAAAAAAAAAAAAAAAAAAAATATATATTTTTTGGTTTTTACGATTTTCAAACAAAATTTTGTCTAGTAAGATACACTGGCCCATTATAAAGCACTCCTTCTATTCAAATGTTGTATTTAATGGTTGTACTGTGCATTTTAACCCTATTTTGCAGAAGTATATTAAAGAACACCATTTAAGGAAGCGATCACAGGCTTTCTCACTTCTCCCAAACATTCTGACCTAGAATGAACCCTGGATAACAGATGTTTGTAGTTTCATGGTAATATTTCAATCATTTTCCTGTATCAAATTCAGTAATTGTGTATTCCTGATAAATGGATAACGGGTGGGGGGGGGGAGCATGATTCAGGCTGATATTAAGTTACCTTGGGTCGATACCTACTGGTACATGTAATAACCTCTAATTATTTCCAATTTTCAAAAATAAGTTATTCAGATATTGAGCAATATTTGAAGAGCTGTTCAGAAGGGAACTTGCTCCCGAGCTTAGTCTCGAGCTTCTGATTGGCTTAGCTGAGAGTAGATCTCAGACTCAACCAATCAAATCATGTGAGCTAGAGTTTGATATCTGAGATAAGTCTTATAACCTCGGGCCCTAGTTTATTATTTGTAAATCCCCCCCCTTCCATTATGGTGATTTATTTACAAAAGCATCAAAAACTTTGTAAATGGCGGCTTACTGAAGCTAATACTTGGATAAGGTTGTATAATAATTATAAAACCCCCCCCCCACAAAATAGTAGTGACTAATATCAATTTCAGGAGCTGATCTAGGATTCAACTATGAGGGGGTGCACACTATTCAGTCAATGCACAATGTGCAACCAACCCCTCACACACACCCAAGTTCACTGGACAGGTACTTCACCATTACTATGACAACTATCATGAAAACTTTTGGCAGAAAAACCACAAGCCCAACAAGAGTTATAAATCATAAATTCCATATAAAATTCTCTTTGTTTCTCCACAGAATCAAAATCCTAAAGCAAATCATCACAATCCTACTCTTTAGCATCCACAAAAATAAAGGGAACCGTTTCAAATTGCTTCTTTCTAACACAAAATTCAATCCTTATTCAGTTCATATGAAAACTAAATAGAATGATTGTGTTCTATACACCAGAAGAAAAGACAAAGGGTAATAGACTAATACATTACAGTTAGGCCATAGTAAAAAAGGTGGATGTCCTGTTTTCCGAACGACCTGCTAAAAACAGCCTGAAGCAAATATTTTGATTTTGCTTTTTTCCTTAAAATATTGGGTGGAGGGGGGCCTTTACTTTTATGCATGGTCCACCTTAAACTTCCTTCCGATGTGAGGATGATCTTCGTTGCAGAACGCTTATAACTCAATGAAGAGCGTAAAAATGTAGTGTAAACAGCGACAGTACATAATTATAGTGTTGTTTATTGCGCTATCATCATTTGGAAATGTTAAACTTTTAGTAGATTTTTTCTGTCTCCCACCTACCCTCCATACTCTTATATAAGACGATCTCGCTGGATAAAATGGACAGTGTAAGTTCATGTTTAGACAGAAATGTTTAACCCATTCAACACCAAGTAACTGACATGGACTGGTGCGTGATATTTTCAGACCAATAAATTAATAAGAAAATTACCTTTAATTGGACCAGTTCATTTATCAAAATGGGTAATTTTATCTAAAAATAGTAATAATTATTACTGGCAAAAAAGTGCAGATCCTTATGAGATGGCTCGTCACGAGCCGGCTCATCTGGATCTACACTTTTCATAAGCCTATTTAGAGGCCTGTGGGGTTGAAAGGGTTAAAGCAGCATTACATCGTAATAAAGGATGTTTTGGGTAAAATATAAATACTAATGTGTGTGTGTTTACAAAAATCGAAATATTCGCCCACAAATGATAAAATTCCAATAAATTTAAACCGTCGTATACGCGAATTTGTTAATCAACACACAAAATGTAAACACGCACAGCGCGCATGTGTGAAACCACAGCGGATGTAGAAAACAACGTATATATTTTGAACATGAAATATCTATCTATCTTCCTCTAATGTCGAACCCCTCACGGGGATGTAGAAATGTCCCTAAAAGACTTAGCTAATAGAGGTATGAATCAACATATCAAGTAATTTAATTTAAAAAGACAATGTGGGACAAATGGGGACGATGCATTCCGAATGTAAACAAGTGCGGACGATACGTTCCGGTTGTAAACAACGTGATCGATCGATTCGGAAAGTCCTACTTTCGGTTTCGAGTTGTGTTTTATCACAAAAAAACACTGTTTACCAAATGAACATAAGCATACAAAGTATAATGTTAGAATGTGTAGCAGCATTGCTACCCATACGTAAAAATTGAATTTTTCAAATAACTTTTATTTCATACAATGTAATGCTGCTTACGTCAAGAGTGGTTTCTTTTCTAAAACGTAATTACCCGGTATGGATACCATCTTTTTAGCACTCGCTCATAATATGAGAAGCAACGGCATGGACGGTTCAGTGATGGGAAACAGCATTCATTTTATTGTGGCCTTATTACAGATATCTCTAATTTAATACATGTTCAATAAAACAAATGTTCCATGCTGTTCTTTTATGTATGTTTCATGTTTTTTCTAAAGTGGATAATTACCTTTATAATACAGTAACAGACCTTGGTCTGAATGTCAGCTAAGCTAATGACGGACCTCGGTGGCTTTTCTATTACCTCTCTTGGCAGATAAAGTCTGATTTATCCCTAAATGTATTGCAGTTGGAATCCTTTGTTTTTAAAGTTGTTCCCTAAACCGGATGTTGTGTTATGATAAATGTGATTTTATCCAAATCATGTTACTTAGTTGATAACAAAAATTACAGATTGTTTACCCATTGGTTTAAACATATTTATTTATTCATAATGTACAGTACATATCTATTGTATACAGAATGAAAATGGGCTGTCCGATTAGCGCAGTGGTTAGCGCACTCGCTTCTCACCAAAGCAACCCGGGTTTGATCCTCGGACAGGGAAGTATGTGAGATGGTACAATGGTCGCCAGATCGGACAGGTGGGTTTTCACCGGGTACTCCAGTTTCCTTCCACACTAAAGACCATAAAGACTATAAGTTGTTAGAACTTGCTTCGTAATCGTTGTAAAATAAATTTAAACTTAATGAAAATGGATTTAATCGAGAGCTTGGATATACTGTAGGATATCTGTCGAGATATAGTAACATAATAATTATAATATGAGAAAGTGGAAGGCAATTGATGGCATGTTGTGCAAAGGAAACAACGATAAAAACAGAGAAAACAACTTAACACTTTCAACACCACAGACCTCTAAATAGGCTTACAAAAAGTGTAGATCCAGATGAGCCGGCTCGTGACGAGCCGTCTCATCAGGATCTGCACTTTTTGCCAGTGATATGACTATTTTTAGACATAATTACCCATTTTGATAAATGAACTTGTCCAAATGTGATTTTCTGATTCATTTATTGGTTTATGAATATCATGGACCAGTCCATGTGAGTTACTTGGTGTTGAAAGGGTTAAGAGGACCTTTATAAAGTATTCAGGGGCAGTAACTCACTGATGTCTCTCATTGATTTGTCGTTATCTACGGCCCACACCTAGAATGTGTTCAAACAGTATCAATCCTTATATAGCGATCTATGAAACATATATATTACAGAATCAAAAGCATGAACAAACAGTTTAACCCGGAGAGATGTAGCCTCCCCCCCCACCCAACATGGTTTTTGACACCAGAACAAATGCTTGATTTCGTAATGGGAGTGGACACTAATGGCAGACCCTCATGACCACATTTCTTAAAAACGATTTTTCCCAAAAAATCGAATCACTTCCTTATGGACTAACACTCTATACATTTATATCAACAAAGTTTCAGAAAAACACAACCACACAACCACTTCTGTTAGTGTGAACGTCCGTAATAAGAAATAGTTCCTGTATCATTTTCGAGTTAGTTTCTCTTTGCTGTCAAAATTAAAAACTACAGACAAAACAAATTCATTAGAATATATTACTTAATAATTAACTGTTCATGATAGTCAGAAAATAGCAAATATACAAAATTACATCGAACTGCGCAGGAATACGAAACAAAACCAGTGGCAGAGAAAATGCCATATTTCACTGTTTCAAAGCGGTATGTAAGAAAGCAAAAAAGAAATTGTATTCCTACATGCATTCTGTTGTTATATTGGTGGGACAATTAGTACCCAAACTGGTAAACACAAAAATATTTATTAGAAGATGATGACCCCAAGGTTTTTTAATTGATTTTGACAGGTGAAATTAAAACTAAACTCCAAGATAGGATATGGCAGGCTTATGGGAGACAACTCTACTAAGCTTCACTAATTTATAAATACAAAAAAGAAATATTTTCTTTCAGCCTTAACCCTTTCAACACTACATACCTCTAAATAGGCTCACAGAAAGTGTAGACCAGGATCTGCACGTTTTGCTAGTAATATTACTATTTTTAGACAAAATTACCATTTTTTGATAAATGAACTGGTCCAAATGTAATTTTCTTACTAATTGATTGGTCTAAATATATCATGCACCAGTCCATGTCAGTTACTTGGAGTTGAGAGGGTTAATTGGAATTGGCTTAAAAAAAAGTAATTTACACCATGAAAATGCAATTAAATAGACAGGTATCCCCATTTTATAAGAATCTTCTCTCCCCTATAAAAACACTCACAGTATTTTATATAAATTTGTGAATTCAGCCAACAATATAGCTGAATATTGATTGTATGACAATAATACATGATTCCTGCATTTCACACTATCTTTTATATATGCTAAATTGACCTCCACATCACAACCTGTTCCTAGGAGACAGGCAATGGACTGGTTCAAATTACTTTTCATAAATCACTACTCTTGGGAGACACTCCATCACTGTTCATTTTTTTATGTTGGTGAAGTGTTTTTTTATTGTTTTGTGTTTCTTTTCCCACATCAGGGGCTCAGGTACAGCTTGGGGCTCAGGTACAAATGAACTGGTTTTTATGGACTTATTATTTGTATTACCTCCCTTTATGAATATATATTTATAAAATCACTAATAACTTTGTGAAATTAAATTAAATATACAGACGGATCTGTAGTCCAGTGCTGCTAACATGCTGGACTGGTAATCCAGAGATCGCCGGTTCGATCCCCATCTGACCCAACAGTCTTTCAGATGGGACTTTAAACCGAGGTCTTGTGTCGGTGCTTTACACCGTGCACGTAAAAGAACCAGAGGAGTCGCTCATATGGGCACCGGTAGCAATGAAATTAAATGTAAACATTAGGTTAAATTTGCATATGATTATAATTTTATCTTAACGTTCCATGAAACCAATCGCATATTAACCCTTTCAACACCACAGACCTCTAAATAGGCTTACAAAAGGTGTAAATCCAGATGAGCCGGCTCGTGACGAGCTGTCTCATCAGGATCTGCACTTTTTGCCAGTGGTATGACTATTTTTAGACATAATTACCCATTTTGATAAATGAACTTGTCCAAATGTGATTTTCTGATTCATTTATTGGTTTATGAATATCATGGACCAGTCCATGTGAGTTACTTGGTGTTGAATGGGTTAATGTTTGAAATTGACAGTTTCTGCATGTGTATAGGAAAGGTAATCGTATAAATATGAGGATCTAAAGGGGGTATGTGCAGTTTTCACATTGATCCCTTGGTTACCACGCTTGTCTCATAATCCAGGATAGCAGGTTCAATCCACAGTCTGACCCTAATAACATTAACATGCAGCCTTTCAGATAGGACTATAAACACCGGGGTCTAGTGACTAAAATGTATTAGCACCATCCGGTACTAAATGAATAATAAAACGACTAACTGTTCATACTTCTGGAGTCGTCTCCCCGATGTTGCGAGGACGACGATAAGTATGGAGCCAGATCAGACGGCACAGAACGTGCTATTCGGATAGTTGAGCTAAAACGCGGCGCTATGCCGCGGCTGATCTGGATCTGTGTTGTTTGCAAATGTGATTTATTTACTCAGCAGGCAGAGAGTTGAGCCAACCCACAAGAAACCATATACAATTTTGTGTCAGCCTTCATAATTACCCAAGAATGTTACACAATCAATACAATACTGCTGTTCTCAAAATACAAACAGCCATAAATAATCCATATAGAGTGATCTATAATGATCAAATCAGAACAGAACATCTAAGGGCAAATTTCATTTTATGTGTTTCAGGTAATTGGTTCTAATCAGTCTGTGACATGTCATTATTAAAGGTAATACGTCAATACTGCATTTACTTCGAAGATGTCAGCATAATTATTCATGTCTGGCTGTAAAAAATATTCTAAAAACTTTTTTAAGGAGTTTATAAAATGTCCGCAGGTATTGCGCAATAATTATATCATAAATGAGACACGGCCTGAGCGGGGTTCGAATCCACAACCATCAGTGATGATAGGTTACAGTTGTATACGTAACCACTCGACCACGGAGGCGGACCTGATTATATTGTATCTTGAGAAATTTTGGCTTGTGAAAATGATATTTTACGGTGCGCGGTATACAGGAGAACCAAGTTTTTCATCAATTTTCGTGCCAAAAAGTCGGTGCGCGTTATACATGATAGCGCGTTATACATCGGTAAATACGGTACTGCTTTATTTTGATGACCAAGCACTAATACTGGAAGTTGTGATAGCGCAGCAGTGGTAGCACATTCACCTCAGGTGCGAAAGATCCAGAGTTCATGCCCAGCTGTAGCCGTTACAATTGTGCCCTTAACCCATTCAACCCCAAGTAACTGACATGGACTGGTGCATGATATTTTTAGAACAATAAATGAATAAGAAAATTACCTTTGGACCAGTTCATTGATCAAAATGGGTAATTTTATCTAAAAATAGTAATAATTATTACTGGCAAAAAGTGCAGATCCTGATGAGACGGCTCGTCACGAGCCGGCTCATCTGGATCTACACTTTTCATAAGCCTATTTAGAGGCCTGTGGTGTTGAAAGGGTTAAGGCAAGGCATTTAAATTCCACATCTCTTTCCCTCATGGCGATGGATTCCATCAGGAATGAGGTCTCGAGAGTGATTAATATAAGTTGTAAGAACTTGTTTCACAATCAAGCTAAAATAAATGTGTATAAACCAAACAGAAATCATCAATTCATAGTCATGAATTTACAATCCCAGCTAATAAGATTCATTATATTTCAGAATCACTGGCCTTCAATAATGGCCAGGTCAGACATTAGACCACAGTGAGATATAGCTATGGACATTGAGCATGCTATTCAGATAAACCAGTCTATAATGCTGATAAAGGCACTCTCTAAACAGGCATCATTAGTGATTATTTGGCTTATCAGGCAATTTATGACCTCAATTAGGCTGCTATTTAGCCCTGAAGTTTCTCTCTACATTGAATGGCTGAAATTCGCTTTTACAACATGTTTAGCGGTAAGTAAATTACAGAAAACAGTATTTCTGGGTCACTCAAACTTATTATGTATTCAGTGACATGTGACCACCAAAGCGTGACCGTTACAGTTGAGCTAATTCTACACACCATTCTTGCCGGCAACAATATCACATACATGTACCAACAACCCCCATCGCCGTCGGTAACGAGGCCGGAACAATATCCATACAAAAATAATATGACCTGGTTAAACTTCTCCCTTATATACCATAAACATTTCCCTTACATACCTGAAACTTCTCCCTTATATACCATAAACATTTCCCTTACATACCTGAAACTTCTCCCTTATATACCATAAACATTTCCCTTACATACCTGAAACTTCTCCCTTATATACCATAAACATTTCACTTACATACCTGAAACTTCTCCCTTATATACCATAAACATTTCCCTTACATACCTGAAACTTCTCCCTATATACCTGAAACTTCTTCCATACATTCTTTAAGCTTCTCCCTTACATACCTGAAACCTCTCCCTTATATACCTTAAGACTTCTCCCTTACACACCTTAACTTCCTCGCTATATACCTGAAACGTCTCCCTTACATACCTTAAGCTTCTCCCTTACATACCTTAAGCTTCTCCCTTAGATACCTTAAGACTTCTCCCTTACACACACCTGAAACTCCTCCCTATATACCTGAAACTCCTCACTATATACCTGAAACTTATCTCTTACATTCCTTAAAGCAGCATTACATCGTAATAAAGGATGTTTTGGGTAAAATATAAATACTAATGTGTGTGTGTGTTTACAAAAATCGAAATAGTCGCTCAGAAACGATAAAATTCCAATAAATTTAAACCGTCGTATACGCGAATTTGTTTATCAACACACGAAATATAAACACGCACAGCGCGCATGCGTGAAACAACAGAGGATGTAGAAAACAACGTATATATTTTGAACATGAAAGACTAATCTATCTATCTTCCCCTAATGTCGAACCCCTCGCGGGGATGTAGACATGTCCCTAAAAGACTTAGCTAACAGAGGTATGAATCAACATATCAAGTAATTTAATTAAAAAGACAATGTGGGACAAATGGGCACGATGCATTCCGAATGCAAGTGCGGACGATGCGTTCCAGTTGTAAACAAGTGCGTGACCGATCGACTCGGAAAGTCCTACTTTCGGTTTCGAGTATTGTTTTATCGCAAAAAACCACTGTTTACAAAATGACCATAAGCATACAAAGTATAATATTAGAATGTGTAGCAGCATTGCTACCCATACATAAAAATTGAATTTTTCAAATATCTTTTATTTCATACGATGTAATGCTGCTTTAAGCTTCTCCCTTACATACCTGAAACTTCTCCTTTATATACCTTAAGAATTCTTCCTTACACATCTTAAACTTCTTCCTATATACCTTAAGCCTCTCCCTTACATACCCTAAGCTTCTCCCTTACATATCTGAAACTTCTCCCTCATATACCTTAGACTTCTCCCTTACATACCTTAAACTTCTCCCTTATATACCTTAAACTTCTCCCTTACATACCTTAAACTTCTCCTTACATACCTTAAACTTCTCCTTACATACCTTAAACTTCTCCTTACATACCTTAAACTTCTCCCTTACATACCTGAAACTTCTCCCTTACATACCTTAAACTTCTCCTAACATACCTTAAACTTCTCCTTCATACTTAAACTTCTCCCTTACATACCTGAAACTTCTCCCTTACATACCTTAAACTTCTCCCTTACATACCTTAAACTTCCCTTTACATACCTAAACTTCTCCCTTACATACCGTAAACTTCTCCCTTACATACCGTAACTTCTCCCTTACATACCTGAAACTTCTCCCTTACATACCTTAAACTTCTCCCTTACATACTGTAAACTTCTCCCTTTACATACCTTAAACTTCTCCTTACATACCTTACTTCTCCCTTACATACCGTAAACTTCTCCCTTACATACCTTAAACTTCTCCTAACATACCTTAAACTTCTCCTTACATACCTTAAACTTCTCCTTACTACCTAAACTTCTCCCTTACATACCTTAAACTTCTCCCTTACATACCTTAAACTTCTCCTTTACATACCGTAAACTTCTCCTTACATACCGTAAACTCTCCCTTACATACCGTAACTTCTCCCTTACATACCTTAAACTTCTCCCTTACATACTGTAAACTTCTCCCTTTACATACCTTAAACTTCTCCCTTACATACCTAAACTTCTCCCTTACATACCGTAAACTTCTCCCTTACATACCTTAAACTTCTCCCTTACATACCTTAAACTTCTCCCTTATATACCTTAAGACTTCCCCCTTACACACCTTAAACTTCTCCCTTACATACCTGAAACTTCTCCCTTACATACCTGAAACTTCTCCCTTACATACCTTAAACCTCTCCCTTACATACCGTAAACTTCTCCCTTACATACCTGAAACTTCTCCCTTACATACCTTAAACTTCTCCCTTACATACCTCAAGCTTCTCCCTTACATACCTAAAACTTCTCTCTTTACATACCTTAAACTTTTCACAATTTTGAAGGTGCAGTTAATGCCCTGCAGAAAACATTGTTGTCCTATATCTACATGTACTTGCATATTATATTTTACTATAAATCCACAATAAAATGATTTTTACCTCCAACAATTATGTCCAATATAAGCAACACACACTATTATTCTCTGTCACCTGATAGTATTCTAGACCTGAGCTCAACTTACTTTCAACAAACCATAATTATGGAATTTACAATTCTCTCTGGTTATCTATCCAGTCAATCTATTAATGTCATTCATATCCTCATTCATCTAGAATTAACAGACACCTTAATTAAAGCCCTAGAAGTGTTTTTTCTTAAAATGAAAAAGAAATGCTTTCATATGCAAATATATCCTGTTGCAGGGTTCCTTCCCTCTGTCTGAATGTTTGTCTGCCCCATTTCTGTCACCAATTGAAAAACACTGGAGCCAATTAAAAAAACTTGGAGTCAACTAAGAGCCATATAGTTCACAAATAAATATTTGAAGCCATGTGTTTGACAAAACATGTGCCCAAAAAAATGCGCCAAATATTTTCGCCAATTCACAAAATTTAGTGCCAATATTTGTTTTTTGTCGCAATTGGCGACTGACAGCGGGAATCTTGCTGTTGTTGTTGTTGACTTCAGTAAACAATCATTAACACAAAGTATGACTACCGTATTTAGCTATGTTAATGTATAGTGCGCACATTTCTTACTGAAATCCTCATCCATTTTATCTACTGCGCATTATACACCAGTACAGACATCAGGACATTTTTTTCCGGACCAAAATTGACCAATATTTCATGAAATTCAACCCGAACGGCCCCGCAGTCATTCTATAATTTGTTACATTCGACAAACGTTATAAACTAGCTATTAAAACCAGTTGCCGATAGTCTATATAAATAAATGAAATGAATAAGACCACAAAATTAGCATATATTGCGTTTATTTTGGCAAACTTTGAAGAATTTAATTGAAATTACTAAATGCATAAAAAATGGCGATTTGATAACATCACGTGGTTTTATCGTATGTAATATTTCCCGTACTTTTCGCGTACTTCGCCGCATAAAGCGACACTGCCTCGATATCATAGAGGTAAAGAAACTTTGTAATTATAGTTTATTTGATTTAATATACCGTATGTTTTTAAATACGACATGATTAAAGACACGATGTGTTGGTTATTGTTACGGGAAATATTTACTATGTACAATGCATTGCATAAAAAAACAACTTTGTTTGGCTGCAGTATTTCAATAATTGAATTGAATTGTTTGTAGCGATAATCAATTTCGACAAACCATTCACAATGGGTCCCAGTTAATTAGGTAGGCTACACGTGTTGAGAAGTTTGAGCATCTGCTGACATGTTTGAGAACGTGTTGAGATGTTTGAGAACGATATGCACGTAATTTTCATGAAATCATGCCTGAGTGCGTTACCGTTTCTCGAGTGATTAATATAAGTTGTAAAAATCACGGAGCACAATTTTTAGCGATTCTTGAGAAATGTTAAATTTTGACTTGGAAAATTGCGTTTTTCACGTGCGCAGTATACACCAGAATTTTCGTGCCAAATCGTGGGTGCGCATTATACACGATAGCGCACTATACATAGCTAAATACGGTAATGGATGATGTTGTAAATAAATATCCATAAAAGGTAAGTACCGACCATTCTAGTCACTATATAATATGGGGCAAAGATTAGTTTATTCAAATTTATTTTAGATCATTTTCTGCAGATTGTTACTGTTGACTTTTCTGTGGTTCTATAATTGTTTTCAATTTATATAGGTCACAAAGACATGGAAATCTCAGTGTCAATAACGCGCCTTTCTCACCACTTTCCGCAAGTTGAATTCTACTTTCGGCCACATATATCTGTATATTCGTGGAAGCCCTGATAGCGGTTGGTAGCGCGTTCGCTTCAGGTGCGAACAGCCCAGAGTTCGAACCCTGCTGGAGCCATCATGATTGTGCCCTTAGGCAAGGACTTTAAATATCCATAAAAAGGAAGTACCGACCATTCTAGTCACTATACGTGGGGCAAAGATTAGTTTATACAAATTTATTTTAGAACAATTTTCTGCAGGTTTTTATTGTTTTTACTTTTCCGTGATTCTATAATTGTTTTCAATTTATATAGGTCACAAAGACAAATCGCGCCTTTCACACCACATTCCATGTCATGTTGAATTCTACTTTTGGCCATATAAATCCGTATATTCGTGGAAGTCGTGATAGCGCGTTCGCTTCAGGTGCGAATGGCCCAGAGTTTGAACCCCGCTGGAACCATCACTATTGTGCTCTCCCTGGTGACGATGGATTCCATCAGGAATGAGGTCTCGAGAGTGATTAATATCAGTTGTAAGAACTTGTTTCGCAATCTAGCTAAAATTAATTTGTATAAAACTATCAGTCACTCTTGTTGGTGCGGATGAAAGCATAATTATGTGTGGTCTAACGTGTAGGATGAAACTGGAGTACCCGGAAAAAACCCTCTGGTTGCTACCATATCATTTCACATATTTACAGTTCCGAGGATCGAACCCGGATTCTATTGGTGAGAATCTAGCGTGCTAACCACTGCGCTAATCAGAACCCTACATCTCTTATACGGGAAAGGGCTATGTCAATGAACTAACTGCCTTTGCGCAATTAACAATTGTAAATTACCTCCCTTTATGAATATTTATTTATAAAATCAACAAATTTTAAAGGTGTCTAGGATCAAATTTTCATATATCCATTTATCTTTATAGTATTCCAATTAATTCTTGTTTAACGCTTTCCCTCATAGAAGCACCTCTTGACACCATTACCAATACGACATACATTGACAATGTAGTAGCCAAACCAATGTTCATAATAAAGGCCAGAATCGCATGAAGTCCCAGTAATATCTATGGAGGTGGGATAGATATGGCAACTACTGATCCACTACATGATAGCTAAATGGCTGTCGTTTGTATGGAGATATAATAGTATATTAACCTAAATATCTATGTAGTCCCAGTAATATCTATGTAGGTGGGATAGATGTGGTGACTACTTATCCACTGCATGATAGCTAAATGGCTGTCGTTTGTATGGAGATATAATAGTATATTAACCTAAATCTCTATGTAGTCCCAGTAATATCTATGTAGGTGGGATAGATATGGTGACTACTTATCCACTGCATGATAGCTAAATGGCTGTCGTTTGTATGGAGATATAATAGTATATATTAACCTAAATCTCTGTGAAGGAAAGGATTAAGGACGACTTTATGTTGCGGTTATGTTAGATAGCTAAATGGCTGTCGTTTGTATGGCGATGTAATAGTATATATTAACCTAAATCTCTATGAAGGAAAGGGTTAAGTAAACAATTATACACACACTATCAACACAATAACAACAAATAGAATACAATGTGGTGGATTTGATGGATGGGAAATGTGGATGAGATTGTCTATAGTCAAAAGTTCCCTCCCATTGGTTTTCTCTCATTTTGCAACAGATGTTCCTGTCAGGCTTGTCAAGATACCACACTGCAGATAGATCACACTATTGCAACAATACAACAGCTGTATCATCTCATGTTTTACATGTTATTAAACCATTCAACACCACAGACCTCTAAATTGGCTTACAAAAAAGTGTAGATCCAGATGATCTGCACTTTTTTCAGGTAATATAACTATTTTTAGAAAAATAATTACCCATTTTGATAAATGAACTGATCCAAATGTAATTTTGTTATTAATTTATTGGTCTAAAAATATCATGGACCAGTCCATGTCAGTTACTTGGTGTTGAATGGGATAAAAGATAATATAGTGCAGTAGTAGTGCATTCGCTTCAGGTGCGATATGCCTGCTGTTTGCGCCGCACTGGAGCCATTACGATCGTGTCCTTAGGCAAGGCGCTTTAATACCACATTCCTCTTCTCTCTCTCTCGTGGCGATGGATTCCATCAGGAATGAGGTCTCGAGAGCGATGAATTAAATTAAAATAGAAATCTGCGCACAGTTAAATCAATCTTACTCACCCATAGGTCGGTCGACCATGTTTTCTAGTCAAAGACATTGAAAATATAGCATCACTGTCTGATTAGCACAGTGGTTAGCATGCTCGCTTCTCACCAATGCAACCCAGGTTTGTTCCTAGCTTAGAACGGGAAGTATGCGAGAGGGTATTTGTTATTAATTAATTAACACGATTTCGATCAAATCACATTTACCATACCGCAACATCTGGTTAGAAAACAACAGTAAAAGCAAAGGATTCCAACCGAAAGTACCGCTCTACATTCCGGGATAAATCAGACTTTATATGCCAAGGGAGGTAATCGAAGAGCCAGTGATGTCGCTCATTATGGGGTAAAGCCTCCATTAATGTTCTAAAAATATTATTCTGTCACTCAAATATATGTCCAAAAATGGCACAAATAACAAGCTGCAGGAGTCGGCATAGAATCAAACAATGTCCCACGACTTCTGGTCAAGGTCGACTTACAACAGCATAGAATCAAACAATGTCCCACGACTTCTGGTCAAGGTCGACTTACAACAGCATAGAATCAAACAATGTCCCACGACTTCTGGTCAAGGTCGACTTACAACAGCATAGAATCAAACAATGTCCCATGACTTCTGGTCAAGGTCGACTTACAACCGCATAGAATCAAACAATGTCCCACGACTTATGGTCAAGGTTGACTTACAACCGCATAGAATCAAACAATGTCCCACGACTTCTGGTCAAGGTCGACTTACAACAGCATAGAATCAAACAATGTCCCACGATTTATGGTCAAGGTCGACTTACAACAGAATAGAATCAAACAATGTCCCACGATTTATGGTCAAGGTTGACTTACAACAGCATAGAATCAAACATTGTCCCACGATTTATGGTCAAGGTCGACTTACAACAGAATAGAATCAAACAATGTCCCACGATTTATGGTCAAGGTTGACTTACAACAGCATAGAATCAAACATTGTCCCACGATTTATGGTCAAGGTCGACTTACAACAGCATAGAATCAAACAATGTCCCACGACTTCTGGTCAAGGTTGACTTACAACCGCATAGAATCAAACAATGTCCCACGACTTATGGTCAAGGTCGACTTACAACAGCATAGAATCAAACAATGTCCCACGACTTATGGTCAAGGTCGACTTACAACCGAATATAATCAAACAATGTCCCACGACTTATGGTCAAGGTCGACTTACAACAGCATAGAATCAAACAATGTCCCACGACTTATGGTCAAGGTCGACTTACAACCGAATATAATCAAACAATGTCCCACGACTTCTGGTCAAGGTTGACTTACAACAGCATATAATCAAACAATGTCCCACGACTTATGGTCAAGGTCGACTTACAAGAGCATAGAATCAAACAATGTCCCACGACTTATGGTCAAGGTCGACTTACAACCGAATATAATCAAACAATGTCCCACGACTTATGGTCAAGGTCGACTTACAACAGCATAGAATCAAACAATGTCCCACGACTTATGGTCAAGGTCGACTTACAACCGAATATAATCAAACAATGTCCCACGACTTCTGGTCAAGGTTGACTTACAACAGCATATAATCAAACAATGTCCCACGACTTATGGTCAAGGTCGACTTACAAGAGCATAGAATCAAACAATGTCCCACGACTTATGGTCAAGGTCGACTTACAAGAGCATAGAATCAAACAATGTCCCACGACTTATGGTCAAGGTTGACTTACAACAGCATATAATCAAACAATGTCCCACGACTTATGGTCAAGGTTGAATTACAACAGCATATAATCAAACAATGTCCCACGACTTCTGGTCAAGGTTGACTTACAACAGCATATAATCAAACAATGTCCCACGACTTCTGGTCAAGGTTGACTTACAACAGCATATAATCAAACAATGTCCCACGACTTCTGGTCAATGTTGACTTACAACAGCATATAATCAAACAATGTCCCACGACTTATGGTCAAGGTTGAATTACAACAGCATATAATCAAACAATGTCCCACGACTTCTGGTCAAGGTTGACTTACAACAGCATATAATCAAACAATGTCCCACGACTTCTGGTCAAGGTTGACTTACAACAGCATATAATCAAACAATGTCCCACGACTTCTGGTCAATGTTGACTTACAACAGCATAGAATCAAACAATGTCCCACGATTTATGGTCAAGGTCGACTTACAACAGAATAGAATCAAACAATGTCCCACGATTTATGGTCAAGGTTGACTTACAACAGCATAGAATCAAACATTGTCCCACGATTTATGGTCAAGGTCGACTTACAACAGAATAGAATCAAACAATGTCCCACGATTTATGGTCAAGGTTGACTTACAACAGCATAGAATCAAACATTGTCCCACGATTTATGGTCAAGGTCGACTTACAACAGCATAGAATCAAACAATGTCCCACGACTTCTGGTCAAGGTTGACTTACAACCGCATAGAATCAAACAATGTCCCACGACTTATGGTCAAGGTCGACTTACAACAGCATAGAATCAAACAATGTCCCACGACTTATGGTCAGGTCTTCAACCGAATATAATCAACATGTCCCACGACTTATGGTAAGGTCGCTACAACAGCATAGAATCACATGCCCACGACTTATGTCAAGGCGACTTACAACCGAATATTCAACAATGTCCCCGACTTCTGGTCAAGGTTGACTTACAACAGCATATAATCAACAATGTCCCACGACTTTGGTCAGGTCGACTTACAAGAGCATAGAATCAACAATGTCCACGACTTTGTCAAGGCGACTTACAACCGAATATATCAAACAATGTCCCCGACTTATGGTCAGGTCGACTACAACAGCATAGAATCAAACAATGTCCCACGACTTATGGTCAAGGTTGAATTACAACAGCATATAATCAAACAATGTCCCACGACTTCTGGTCAAGGTTGACTTACAACAGCATATAATCAAACAATGTCCCACGACTTCTGGTCAAGGTTGACTTACAACAGCATATAATCAAACAATGTCCCACGACTTCTGGTCAATGTTGACTTACAACAGCATATAATCAAACAATGTCCCACGACTTATGGTCAAGGTTGAATTACAACAGCATATAATCAAACAATGTCCCACGACTTCTGGTCAAGGTTGACTTACAACAGCATATAATCAAACAATGTCCCACGACTTCTGGTCAAGGTTGACTTACAACAGCATATAATCAAACAATGTCCCACGACTTCTGGTCAATGTTGACTTACAACAGCATATAATCAAACAATGTCCCACGACTTATGGTCAAGGTTGAATTACAACAGCATATAATCAAACAATGTCCCACGACTTCTGGTCAAGGTTGACTTACAACAGCATATAATCAAACAATGTCCCACGACTTATGGTCAAGGTTGAATTACAACAGCATATAATCAAACAATGTCCCACGACTTCTGGTCAAGGTTGACTTACAACCAGACGCACAAACTGTTTACTATATATAACAAGTCGCATGGTTTCACACAAACAATGTCCCATTGCGAACATAATTGGCAGCATTAGCAATCTTTTAAAAGCAAATTTTGTTCATCCAGAACATTATATTCTTGTCATAAACCTCCAATATTCACGATATACGACTCTCTACGGAATCATGAACATTATTCATGCCATTTGTTCCTAAATAGCATAAAATGCTCCGTATTAACGGGAGTTACTACAATATAGCCAAGTGTAATTTATTAATTGGTACATGTGGAAATGATAGAAAAACACACCATCATAATGGCAGTAATGTGTTCAGTTTCCGGACAAATAATTGGGTGCAAAAACCAATATTATGCAAATCTGATATAATGGTCACTGTCACTTGAAGCATTATGTACATTATGGAAGTCGTGATAGCGCAGTGGATGCGCGGTCGCTTCAGGTGCGAAACGTCCGGAGTTCGAGCCCCGCTGGAGCCGTTACGATTGTGCCCTTAGGCAAGGCATTTAAATTCCACATTGCCTCTTCTCTCTCCTTCATGGCGATGGATTCCATCAGGAATGAGGTCTCGAGAGTGATTAATATAAGTTGAAAGAACTTGTTTCGCAATCGAGCTAAAATAAATTTGTATCAACTACATGTACTGGTCCAACATAATATGTGAAATATGTATATAAATAGAAAACCAATAAAATAAACACAACATAGGTGATCCAGGTAGTTGGTATCGACCAGGTAAATATAAAAGCGTGTTTCACTCTATCTTAGTGTAATGGTATCGTCCTCAATATCACGTTGCATTTATAACTTCTGTTATTTTAACATCATTATTGCATTTCCTTTGACGAACATATATGGCCAGGTGTTTGCGTCCATTTCCATATGTATTTCCCCACTAATGATATGCAACTGCCACTATGTACACAAAGTTATGGCATGCGCATTCAGTGTTGGGCAGCGTTCCTCGCAAGAAATGTTGTGTTATGGTTTATCCTGTTCCGATGATAATCTATTTACCAGGGTGGCACACGGTACATGTAATTCGTAAATCTAGACTATTTACCAGGGCCGGCACACGGTACATGTAATTCGTAAATCTAGACTATTTACCAGGGCCGGCACACGGTACATGTAATTCGTAAATCTAGACTATTTACCAGGGCCGGCACACGGTACATGTAATTCGTAAATCTAGACTATTTACCAGGGCCGGCACACGGTACATGTAATTCGTAAATCTAGACTATTTACCAGGGCCGGCACACGGTACATGTAATTCGTAAATCTAGACTATTTACCAGGTCCAGCACACGGTACATGTAATTCGTAAATCTAGACTATTTACCAGGGCCGGCACACGGTACATGTAATTCGTAAATCTAGACTATTTACCAGGGCCGGCACACGGTACATGTAATTCGTAGATCTAGACTATTTACCAGGGCCGGCACACGGTACATGTAATTCGTAAATCTAGACTATTTACCAGGGCGGCACACGGTACATGTAATTCGTAAATCTAGACTATTTACCAGGGCCGGCACACGGTACATGTAATTCGTAAATCTAGACTATTTACCAGGGCCGGCACACGGTACATGTAATTCGTAAATCTAGACTATTTACCAGGTCCAGCACACGGTACATGTAATTCGTAAATCTAGACTATTTACCAGGGCTGGCACACGGTACATGTAATTCGTAAATCTAGACTATTTACCAGGGCCGGCACACGGTACATGTAATTCGTAGATCTAGACTATTTACCAGGGCCGGCACACGGTACATGTAATTCGTAAATCTAGACTATTTACCAGGGCCGGCACACGGTACATGTAATTCGTAAATCTAGACTATTTACCAGGGCCGGCACACGGTACATGTAATTCGTAAATCTAGACTATTTACCAGGGCCGGCACACGGTACATGTAATTCGTAAATCTAGACTATTTACCAGGGCTGGCACACGGTACATGTAATTCGTAAATCTAGACTATTTACCAGGGCTGGCACACGGTACATGTAATTCGTAAATCTAGACTATTTACCAGGGCCGGCACACGGTACATGTAATTCGTAAATCTAGACTATTTACCAGGGCCGGCACACGGTACATGTAATTCGTAAATCTAGACTATTTACCAGGTCCAGCACACGGTACATGTAAGTCATAGATCTAGACTAAATACATGTTAAGCGAATAGTGTGCTATATTTGTCTTTGTGTCATTGAAAGGAATAATTAAATGTGAATACAAATCGAATCGCGTGCAAATAATCTCCATCGTGATATTGAACTACATCGGGTGTGCTTTACGTTAGTTCGGAGATCTTTGCCCATCACGCAGTTTAATCATTCCCAATGTAGTTCATACCCTGATGAAGACTATTAACGGATTTTAAAGCAGTTTTAAGCAGTTTAAAGATTTTCCCACAGTCCAGCTACATTCATTGACCTAACAACACACACATGAGTATATATACACGCGTAAAGTAGTTCCCAATAAAGGTACTATTTTATTTCCTTTCAACATGTATTCATCAATATATACTGAGTCAAAAAAGAAACGATACCTGGTGTTTATGTGTCTATAATTTCAACATTTATTAAGAAAATTCTTTGAAAATTCATAAGATGATAGTCCATGTTTGAAAGAGGAGCACATAAAGCATAATGAGCCTCCAAAATTGTCTGCTGCGTGATGACGTAATTCGTCGGACAGGGGTCTAATGGAGTTTTCACACAGACGTCAATACCGAGTATGGGCACCATTTACGTCTCTCACTGCAATGCACCGCCGTCGCATCGAATGGAAGAGTGTCTGAATCTCTTGCTGGTCAATATTTGTCCACTCCTGACGCAAAACATCCCTCAGTTGGTTTAACGTTACCGGCTGACGTCGTCTGACGCGGCGGTCTAACGTATCCCACAAATGTTCTATGGGTGACAAGTCTGGTGACAAAGCAGGCCACGGCAGGGTTTCAATATTGTTCTGCTCCAATAATGTGGTGGAAATCCGAGCAGTATGACACCTGGCGTTGTCCTGTTGGAACAGTGTGACGTTTCTGTTGGCGTTAAAGAACGGCACAACAACTGGCGCAAGGATCTCATCACAGTACCGCTGGGCGTTTAGGTTCCCGTCCACCACTAACAGTTCAGTGCGACTGCCGAAGGTGATACCGCCCCACGCCATAACGCTTCCGCCCCCGAACAGATCGACCTGACGTACACATGCGTCGGCGTAACGTTCACCGCGTCTGCGATATACCCGCTCTCTGCCA
Source organism: Archivesica marissinica (assembly GCA_014843695.1). Taxonomy (NCBI): domain Eukaryota; kingdom Metazoa; phylum Mollusca; class Bivalvia; order Venerida; family Vesicomyidae; genus Archivesica; species Archivesica marissinica. Next base: position 58,569,737 of record CM026392.1, read on the forward strand.
TCCGCTCGACGCAAACAGAACCGCGATTCATCGCTAAACATCACCGAATTCCACTGTAACCGAGTCCAGCGAGCACGTTCCGTCGTCCATTCCCGCCGTACGTCACGGTGACGTTGTGTCAGGATGGGTCCAACGTATGGCCGATAGGCACGAATGCCACGTTCACCGAGCCGGTTCCTGACTGTTTGTGCACTGATGCGATTGTTGGTCATCCCAGGAGTAACGGCAGCTGTGTGCGTAGCAGGTAGGAACCGGTCACGTACATGTGACGTCCGAATGTGACGGTCCTGTTCACGCGTCGTCACACGTGGTCGACCAGATCTTGGACGGTCGTCCACCGATCCATGTGTTCGATAACGTCGAAGTAGACATGTTATCGTGACCCGCGTAACCCAGAGTCGATTTGCGACGTCACGCTGACGTAAACCGCCGTCAATCATGCCAATGGCACGCATTCTCCGATTGCGGTTTAGCCTAGGCATTTTGTTAGAGGTAACAATGGGTATGTAAGGTGTTTTTCCTCGATGATAATGCAATACCAGTACAATAAACCGGTTTTCCGATTTGTACATGTGTAAGAAGTTGTCTTTGTTGAGGAGCACGTGCAAATCGGAAATTCAGCGTTCCAGGATTATCGGGTGTTTATTTACCTGTGTTTATGGTTGGCTGACGTTGCAATAAGATACCCGGTACTGATACGTAATAATATATTAAACCTTTCTATGGTTTTATCCGTTTTACGTCATTTTTAGTTTGGTATCGTTTCTTTTTTGACTCAGTATATATATATTACTAGTATAGCAAACATATTGTGAAACACATTGACGCAGGAATCCCGCTTTTATTCATTTATTTGTAAACACAATGCGTGATTCAATTTCGTATTTTATACGTTTGTAATATTAGGAAGTTTGTGATGGCTTATATTGAATCGGTTACAAGCCTGTTCATGTGTTAAACGATAATATAAAATAGTTCTTACATGCTTGTACACTCGGAGCGTTATCTGAAGAAGACTTAATCAATGACAGATCAATTTCCAGTCAGCCTGGAATGTGTTGTTAGTGATAGCGCCTGGTGTAAACAATATTATATGTTTCCGGTGACAAAAAATTCCACAATACGGACAGGTAGATTTTCTCCATGTATACTCTCGGTTCCATCCGCACAAATGACTACATATACATTTACATCCATACACATGACCACATATACATTTACATCCATACACATGACCACATATACATTTACATCCACACAAATGACTACATATACATTTACATCCACACAAATGACTACATATACATTTACATCCATACAATATCTGGGTAATATATGTTGCTAATACTCGTTTCACAATCGTTAGTTTATACAAATTTATTTTAGCTCGATTGCGAAACAAGTTCTTACAACTGATATTAATCACTCTCGAGACCTCATTCCTGATGGAATCCATCGCGACGAGGGAGAGAGAAGATGCAACATGGAAATTAAATGCCTTGCCTGGCTCAAACTCCGGACCTTTCGCACCTGGAGTGAACGAGCATCCACTGCGCTATCATGACTTCCACATCTCACCAGTCACCCTCCAGCTATTATTGATGGAGAAAGACTCAGGACTCAAGGTCCCTAGTCAAGCAGTACTTCAGGCACGGGCAGATACCTGGGTAGAACCGCCGACCTTCCACAAGCCAGCAGGATGGTTTTCTCACTTGAAAGAATTCGTCACACTAAATGGAATTCAAATCTGAGGTTAGCGATAAGACAATGACCATAACCACTCAGCCACGTAGCCCACATTGAACCCTAATGAACCCTAATGAAAAATAATTAATGAATTAATCAATAGCCTGCAGATAATATTATCAATATCATGCAATGATTTCCAATTGCCTGTGACAAGATTTTACCTCCTAAACCCTACACGGAAGACGCGCATCAGGCGCAAGATGAACATAAATAATTTAACTCAAATTACAACCTTAATAATTCAACAGTTGGGCATCTGATGTGATAATTGTTGTCATTTCCAAGACGAGGAAGATGATACATTGCCTGGAAATAATTAGTAAGAAGCAAAATACAATTGGCTAATATATAACTTGACCATGGTGATTTAATTTGAATTTGTCCTGTTACCATTTTAGTTGAATATGCCCTGTTGGTAGTTTAGTTGAATATGCCCTGTTGGTAGTTTAGTTGAATATGCCCTGTTGGTAGTTTAGTTGAATATGCCCTGTTGGTAGTTTAGTTGAATATGTCCTGTTGGTAGTTTAGTTGAATATGTCCTGTTGGTAGTTTAGTTGAATATGCCCTGTTGGTAGTTTAGTTGAATATGTCCTGTTGGTAGTTTAGTTGAATATGTCCTGTTGGTAGTTTAGTTGAATATGCCCTGTTGGTATTTTAGTTGAATATGTCCTGTTGGTATTTTAGTTGAATATGTCCTGTTGGTATTTTAGTTGAATATGTCCTGTTGGTAGTTTAGTTGAATATGCCCTGTTGGTAGTTTAGTTGAATATGCCCTGTTGGTATTTTAGTTGAATATGCCCTGTTGGTAGTTTAGTTGAATATGTCCTGTTGGTAGTTTAGTTGAATATGCCCTGTTGGTAGTTTAGTTGAATATGTCCTGTTGGTAGTTTAGTTGAATATGTCCTGTTGGTAGTTTAGTTGAATATGCCCTGTTGGTAGTTTAGTTGAATATGTCCTGTTGGTAGTTTAGTTGAATATGCCCTGTTGGTAGTTTAGTTGAATATGTCCTGTTGGTATTTTAGTTGAATATGCCCTGTTGGTATTTTAGTTGAATATGTCCTGTTGGTATTTTAGTTGAATATGCCCTGTTGGTATTTAAATAAAAATATTATTTGAAGATTACCTCCCTTTATTCATATATTTTACATATATTTAAAAAATCATCACTTCTAGTAACAACATATAGTTTGATTGATGACACAAATTACAGTACAGGTGATTTAATTACATATGACGTGCTCACTCATACACCAAGACATTCTATGGTGCAGATGATTAAAAAACCGAGACATTCTATGGTGCAGATGATTCGAAAACTGAGACATTCTAAGGTGTGGATGATTAGAAAACCTAGACATTCTAAGGTGTGGATGATTAGAAAACCAAGACATTCTAAGGTGTGGATGATTAGAAAACCTAGACATTCTAAGGTGTGGATGATTAGAAAACCTAGACATTCTAAGGTGTGGATGATTTGAAAACCTAGACATTCTAAGGTGTGGATGATTAGAAAACCTAGACATTCTAAGGTGTGGATGATTAGAAAACCAAGACATTCTAAGGTGTGGATGATTAGAAAACCAAGACATTCTAAGGTGTGGATGATTAGAAAACCTAGACATTCTAAGGTGTGGATGATTAGAAAACCTAGACATTCTAAGGTGTGGATGATTAGAAAACCTAGACATTCTAAGGTGTGGATGATTAGAAAACCTAGACATTCTAAGGTGTGGATGATTAGAAAACCTAGACATTCTAAGGTGTGGATGATTAGAAAACCTAGACATTCTAAGGTGTGGATGATTAGAAAACCTAGACATTCTAAGGTGTGGATGATTAGAAAACCTAGACATTCTAAGGTGTGGATGATTAGAAAACCAAGACATTCTAAGGTGTGGATGATTAGAAAACCTAGACATTCTAAGGTGTGGATGATTAGAAAACCTAGACATTCTAAGGTGTGGATGATTAGAAAACCTAGACATTCTAAGGTGTGGATGATTAGAAAACCTAGACATTCTAAGGTGTGGATGATTAGAAAACCTAGACATTTTAAGGTGTGGATGATTAGAAAACCTAGACATTCTAAGGTGTGGATGATTAGAAAATCGAGATATTCTAAGGTGTGGATGATTAGAAAACCTAGACATTCTAAGGTGTGGATGATTAGAAAACCTAGACATTCTAAGGTGTGGATGATTAGAAAATCGAGATATTCACACAACTGATAATATTTTTGTGAAAATATTATTTGTAGATTCCCTTTATTGATATTAATAACGTTGTAAATGGTGGTTTGCTAATGTTAACACGACGATAAATTATGTAGAAAATAAAACGCATAAAATGACTAAACCTTAACCTGCAAGTCGCTTTTGCAAACAGCATAGAGCCAGATCAGACTGCACAGAATGCGCCGGCTGATCAGGCTCTATGTTGTTCGCTATTCGGATAGTGGAGCTAAAACACTTGTCTGAATAGCAAACAACATAGATCTTGACATGTTGCTAAATGCCACGGCTCATCTGGATCTATGTTGTTTGCACATTCACCCAATTTATTCGACAGGTTATGGTTTAAGTCAAGAAACATTCATAATGAGGGAATCATAAAATATGGGACACAATAAAACCACCATATAGCATACCCAAGGACCTTATACGGTGTAATCTATGTTTTATTCATGAATTGCCTGCAAATAAATCTGAAATTTATTGATGTGACAGATTTGCCTAAAATAAGTCATTAAACAAGTCCTATATAGTTTGTTATTACAATTGGACAAATGACTCACAAACATTTTATGGTACAATCTTTCAAGGGTTCAAGCAAGAACAAGATAGTGTCAAAATAGCAGAAGAATGTAAACCGAGACATGGGTGATAGCAGAAGATAGGGTGATAGCATACAGGTGCTTCTACTAGTGAACTTTTAGCTGGGTGGGTGAGTGTAGCCATTATCACTGTCATAAATGATGTCCAGATACTCCAGTGTATCTGTGTTCCAATGAGAGATTTTGGTCAGTTACCTCCCCTGAATATTTTGGAGAGATGGATAAGGCCTCTCATTTGGTTTCCTCTGTTTTCTTTGTTGTTTCCCCTTGCACTACATACTATCAATTATCGCTCATTATACTATATGTGTTTTACGTTTATTTATCGTCGCTACCGGTTGCCCATATGGGTGACGCATCCTGAAGAGATGTCATTTTAGATTTTTGGAGGATAGTGCAATGATACAGAAAGAGATCCATTCCAGATTCTCCTCTGGTTCTTTTACGTGCACGGTGTACAGCACCGACACGAGACCTCGGTTTAACGTCCCATCTGAAAGACTGTTAATTTTGTTAGGGTCAGACGGGGGATCAAACCTGCTATGTTGAATACTCAGATATATATGGACTCGGTACACACACTACTGTAGCCCCACTATGTGGCTCTAGTTACCTCCACTGATGGTTGTCCACGGATATAAGGAATGTTAATGACATGTTAACAATGTTCAGGTGTTGGAATAACACTACTCCAGCTATATGGAACCATTTTCTACAGTGATAAAGACATGATACACTGGCAACCCATCACAATTGTGCTCATTTTATATTTTCTGAGATAACCTCACTGACCTAACATTTGTTATCATTAATCCTTAAAGCAGCCCCTATAACATATGGAATACAAGATATTTGAAAAATTCAAATTTTACGTATGGGTAGCAATGCTGCTACACATTCTTAAATTATAATTTGTATAATTATGTTCAATTAGTAAATAGTGTGTTTTGCGATAAAACAAACTCGAAACCGAAAGTAGGACTTTCCGAGTCGGTCACGCGCACTTATTTACAATCCGAACCTGATTTACATTCGGAATGCATCATCCTCCTTCGGCAATGATAAAAACAAACATGGCATATCCGCTGTTGTTTCAATCATACGCGCTGCGCGTATTTAAATTTCGTTTGTTGATAAACAAATTCGCGTATACGACGGTTTATATTTATTTGAATCTTAGCGTTTCTGAGCGACTATTTCCATTTTTGGAACACACACATATTAGTATTTATATTTTACCAAAAACATCCTTTATTACGATGTAATGCTGCTTTAACCCATTAATCACTCGTTACCATTAATCCGTAACCCATTAATCACTCGTTACCATTAATCCTTAACCCATTAATCACTCGTTACCATTAATCCGTAACCCATTAATCACTCGTTACCATTAATCCTTAACCCATTAATCACTCGTTACCATTAATCCGTAACCGATTAATCACTCATTACCATTAATCTGTAACCGATTAATCACTCGTTACCATTAATCCATAACCGATTAATCACTCGTTACCATTAATCCATAACCCATTAATCACTTGTTACCATTAATCCGTAACCCATTAATGACTCGTTACCATTAATCCTTAACTGATTAATCACTCATTACCATTAATCCGTAACCCATTAATCACTCATTACCATTAATCCGTAACCCATTAATCACTTGTTACCATTAATCCTTAACCCATTAATCACTCGTTACCATTAATCCTTAACCCATTAATCACTCGTTACCATTAATCCGTAACCGATTAATCACTCGTTACCATTAATCCGTAACCGATTAATCACTCGTTACCATTAATCCATAACCGATTAATCACTCGTTACCATTAATCCATTAATCACTTGTTACCATTAATCCGTAACCCATTAATGACTCGTTACCATTAATCCGTAACTGATTAATCACTCATTACCATTAATCCGTAACCCATTAATCACTCATTACCATTAATCCGTAACCCATTAATCAATCACTACCATTAATCCTTAACTGATTAATCACTCGTTACCATTAATCCTTAACCCATTAATCACTCATTACCATTAATCCGTAACCCATTAATCACTTGTTACCATTAATCCGTAACCCATTAATCACTCATTACCATTAATCCATAACCCATTAATCCTGAACCCATTAATCACTCATTACCATTAATCTGTAACCCATTAATCACTCGTTACCATTAATCCTTAACCCATTAATCACTCGCTACCATTAATCCGTAACCCATTAATCACTCGTTACCATTAATCCTTAACCCATTAATCACTCGCTACCATTAATCACTCACTACCATTAATCCGTAACCCATTAATCACTCACTACCATTAATCCGTAACCCATTAATCACTCGTTACCATTAATCCGTAACCCATTAATCACTTGTTACCATTAATCCTTAACCCATTAATCACTCGTTACCATTAATCCTTAACCCATTAATCACTCGTTACCATTAATCCATAACCCATTAATCACTCGTTACTATTAATCCTTAACCCATTAATCACTCGTTACCATTAATCCGTAACCCATTAATCCTTAACCCATTAATCACTCGCTAATCTAAAGTTCCATTTGCACATCACGTTGCTCTATGCTGTTTGCCATTGAGATAGTGGAGATAAAACACTTGTTACGCCGCGGTTGATCTGGATCTATGTTGTTTGCATATTCCATCCAATTTATTTGGCAGGTTATGGTTTAAACCAGTGACAATTTACAGACTTGGCCAATTAATCAGAAAAAAAATCCGATTAGCTTTCATCAAAATACATCTTAATAATTGTGGCCAACTTTATAAACAAAAATTCATGACAAACCAATTAGCTTTCATCTAAAAACTATTGCCATGATAATTAAATAGACACTAAGCAAAGTATATGGGCGTTGATTATTATAATATTAAATGTGGATGTCTGTCTCGATTCCTGCTTTCCATGTACTTAAATAAATTTAGTGCATGATCTTTTGGAAATAGTGGAACAAAACAAAACAAAACAAACGGTATCAAATGTAAAAACGTTTGTTCACTCCATATTTTCGGCAATGAGTCAAACCTCATTGTTGGGTCACATAACGTTGTTTGCAGCAATTTGAAGCGGATTTGTACCAATGTACATGTAATGTTATAGTTGATGCAGATTTATGACAATGTAATTTTATATTTGGTGTAGATTCATGGCAATTTAATGTTATAGTTGGTGTAGATTCATGGCAATGTAATGTTATAGTTGGTGTAGATTCATGGCAATGTAATGTTATAGTTGGTGCAGATTCATGGCAATGTAATGTTATAGTTGGTGTAGATTCATGACAATGTAATGTTATAGTTGGTGTAGATTCATGACAATGTAATGTTATAGTTGGTACAGATTCATGGCAATGTAATGTTATAGTTGGTGTAGATTCATGGCAATGTAATGTTATAGTTGGTACAGATTCATGGCAATGTAATGTTATAGTTGGTGTAGATTCATGGCAATGTAATGTTATAGTTGGTGTAGATTCATGGCAATGTAATGTTATAGTTGGTGTAGATTCATGGCAATGTAATGTTATAGTTGGTGTAGATTCATGGCAATGTAATGTTATAGTTGGTGTAGATTCATGGCAATGTAATGTTATAGTTGGTGTAGATTCATGGCAATGTAATGTTATAGTTGGTGTAGATTCATGGCAATGTAATGTTATAGTTGGTGTAGATTCATGGCAATGTAATGTTATAGTTGGTGTAGATTCATGACAATGTAATGTTATAGTTGGTGTAGATTCATGACAATGTAATGTTATAGTTGGTGTAGATTCATGGCAATGTAATGTTATAGTTGGTGTAGATTCATGGCAATGTAATGTTATAGTTGGTGTAGATTCATGGCAATGTAATGTTATAGTTGGTGTAGATTCATGGCAATGTAATGTTATAGTTGGTGTAGATTCATGGCAATGTAATGTTATAGTTGGTGTAGATTCATGGCAATGTAATGTTATAGTTGGTGTAGATTCATGGCAATGTAATGTTATAGTTGGTGTAGATTCATGGCAATGTAATGTTATAGTTGGTACAGATTCATGGCAATGTAATGTTATAGTTGGTGTAGATTCATGACAATGTAATGTTATAGTTGGTGTAGATTCATGACAATGTAATGTTATAGTTGGTGTAGATTCATGACAATGTAATGTTATAGTTGGTGTAGATTCATGGCAATGTAATGTTATAGTTGGTACAGATTCATGGCAATGTAATGTTATAGTTGGTGTAGATTCATGACAATGTAATGTTATAGTTGGTGTAGATTCATGACAATGTAATGTTATAGTTGGTGTAGATTCATGGCAATGTAATGTTATAGTTGGTGTAGATTCATGGCAATGTAATGTTATAGTTGGTGTAGATTCATGGCAATGAAATGTTATAGTTGGTGTAGATTCATGGCAATGTAATGTTATAGTTGGTGTAGATTCATGGCAATGTAATGTTATAGTTGGTACAGATTCATGGCAATGTAATGTTATAGTTGGTGTAGATTCATGGCAATGAAATGTTATAGTTGGTGTAGATTCATGGCAATGTAATGTTATAGTTGGTACAGATTCATGGCAATGTAATGTTATAGTTGGTACAGATTCATGGCAATGTAATGTTATAGTTGGTGTAGATTCATGGCAATGTAATGTTATAGTTGGTGTAGATTCATGACAATGTAATGTTATAGTTGGTGTAGATTCATGGCAATGTAATGTTATAGTTGGTACAGATTCATGGCAATGTAATGTTATAGTTGGTGTAGATTCATGGCAATGTAATGTTATAGTTGGTGTAGATTCATGGCAATGAAATGTTATAGTTGGTGTAGATTCATGACAATGTAATGTTATAGTTGGTGTAGATTCATGGCAATGTAATGTTATAGTTGGTACAGATTCATGGCAATGTAATGTTATAGTTGGTGTAGATTCATGACAATGTAATGTTATAGTTGGTGTAGATTCATGACAATGTAATGTTATAGTTGGTGTAGATTCATGGCAATGAAATGTTATAGTTGGTGTAGATTCATGACAATGTAATGTTATAGTTGGTACAGATTCATGACAATGTAATGTTATAGTTGGTGTAGATTCATGGCAATGTAATGTTATAGTTGGTGTAGATTCATGGCAATGTAATGTTATAGTTGGTGTAGATTCATGGCAATGTAATGTTATAGTTGGTGTAGATTCATGGCAATGTAATGTTATAGTTGGTGTAGATTCATGGCAATGTAATGTTATAGTTGGTGTAGATTCATGGCAATGTAATGTTATAGTTGGTACAGATTCATGACAATGTAATGTTATAGTTGGTGTAGATTCATGGCAATGTAATGTTATAGTTGGTGTAGATTCATGGCAATGTAATGTTATAGTTGGTGTAGATTCATGGCAATGTAATGTTATAGTTGGTGCAATGTAATGTTATAGTTGGTGTAGATTCATGGCAATGTAATGTTATAGTTGGTACAGATTCATGGCAATGTAATGTTATAGTTGGTACAGATTCATGGCAATGTAATGTTATAGTTGGTACAGATTCATGGCAATGTAATGTTATAGTTGGTACAGATTCATGGCAATGTAATGTTATAGTTGGTGTAGATTCATGGCAATGTAATGTTATAGTTGGTGTAGATTTATGACAATGTAATGTTATAGTTGGTGTAGATTCATGGCAATGTAATGTTATAGTTGGTGTAGATTCATGGCAATGTAATGTTATAGTTGGTACAGATTCATGGCAATGAAATGTTATAGTTGGTACAGATTCATGGCAATGTAATGTTATAGTTTGTACAGATTCATGACAATGTAATGTTATAGTTGGTGTAGATTCATGGCAATGTAATGTTATAGTTGGTACAGATTCATGGCAATGTAATGTTATAGTTGATGCAGATTCATGGCAATGTAATGTTATAGTTGGTGTAGATTCATGGCAATGTAATGTTATAGTTGGTACAGATTCATGGCAATGTAATGTTATAGTTGGTACAGATTCATGACAATGTAATGTTATAGTTGGTACAGATTCATGACAATGTAATGTTATAGTTGGTGTAGATTCATGACAATGTAATGTTATAGTTGGTGTAGATTCATGACAATGTAATGTTATAGTTGGTGTAGATTCATGGCAATGTAATGTTATAGTTGGTGTAGATTCATGACAATGTAATGTTATATTTGGTGTAGATTCATGGCAATGTAATGTTATAGTTGGTGCAGATTCATGGCAATGTAATGTTATAGTTGGTGTAGATTCATGGCAATGTAATGTTATAGTTGGTGTAGATTCATGACAATGTAATGTTATAGTTGGTACAGATTCATGGCAATGTAATGTTATAGTTGGTACAGATTCATGACAATGTAATGTTATAGTTGGTACAGATTCATGACAATGTAATGTTATAGTTGGTGTAGATTCATGGCAATGTAATGTTATAGTTGGTGTAGATTCATGGCAATGTAATGTTATAGTTGTTATAGTTGGTGTAGATTCATGACAATGTAATGTTATAGTTGGTGTAGATTCATGGCAATGTAATGTTATAGTTGTTATAGTTGGTGTAGATTCATGACAATGTAATGTTATAGTTGTTATAGTTGGTGTAGATTCATGGCAATTTAATTGTATATTTGGTGTAGATTCATGGCAATGTAATGTTATAGTTGGTGTAGATTCATGGCAATTTAATTGTATATTTGGTGTAGATTCATGGCAATGTAATGTTATAGTTGGTGTAGATTCATGGCAATGTAATTGTATAGTTGGTACAGATTCATGACAATGTAATGTTATAGTTGGTGTAGATTTATGACAATGTAATTGTATAGTTGGTACAGATTCATGACAATGTAATGTTATAGTTGGTGTAGATTCATGGCAATGTAATGTTATAGTTGGTGTAGATTCATGGCAATGAAATGTTATAGTTGGTGTAGATTCATGGCAATGAAATGTTATAGTTGGTGTAGATTCATGGCAATGTAATGTTATAGTTGGTACAGATTCATGGCAATGTAATGTTATAGTTGGTGTAGATTTATGACAATGTAATGTATAGTTGGTACAGATTCATGACAATGTAATGTTATAGTTGGTGTAGATTCATGGCAATGTAATGTTATAGTTGGTGTAGATTCATGGCAATGTAATGTTATAGTTGGTGTAGATTCATGGCAATGAAATGTTATAGTTGGTGTAGATTCATGGCAATGAAATGTTATAGTTGGTGTAGATTCATGGCAATGAAATGTTATAGTTGGTACAGATTCATGGCAATGTAATGTTATAGTTGGTGTAGATTCATGGCAATGAAATGTTATAGTTGGTGTAGATTCATGGCAATGAAATGTTATAGTTGGTGTAGATTCATGGCAATGTAATGTTATAGTTGGTGCAGATTCGTGGCAATTTAAATTAGTGAACAATCATTAGACCTGACTGAAAGGGGCAGGTCACTCTGCACTCACTACCAATACTGTGTTGATAACACAAATGTTGAAAAGACTGACTGTGACAGACAAAACCCAATCACTAAATCTTGTAATCCAGGGATCGCATGTTCGATCCCCCGTCTGACCATAATAAAATTAACAGTCTTTCAGATGGGACTTTAAACCGAAGTCTCATGTCGGTGCTGTACACCGTGCACGTAAAAGAACCAGAGGAGACTCTGGAATGGGTCTCTGTCTGTATCATTGCACTATCCTCCAAAAATCTAAAATGACTAATCTCTTCAGGTGTCGCTCATATGAGCAACCGGTAGCGACGATAAATAAACGAAAAACACACAAACCCAATCACATAACATCACCTTGAGGATTCGGTTCAGGTGAGCTAACACCATAAACCATAATGCATGCTTGACAAATGCCAGTCATTTATGAACTTTATGAATGAAGTACAAAACAAATCATTAGGAATGGTCATTATAATAACTCTCTTAACATAGCTACTCCACCCTCGCCTAACAGCAAATTGTCACCTGAAATATAGCAACCCATTAATCTCTGGTCGAGGTAAACAAATTACTTACATGTAACAAATATTAAATTACCTTTTGCTTCGAATGATGTCAACACCTTAAACCCTGTTCATTGTCCATTTGAAGCCAATAGCCTCTTAGCTTACACTTAATTGTGCAGTAAAATAGCAGCAGAAACGTATATTATTCATTCTTGACATGCGATTTTGTATAATATCTCAATATCTCGCACAACAATCGGTAAATTTCCGACCCAATAACTGATCACATACAATTTCTTCCAATTAAGTTTTCCTGTCCAAGACCTTTGATACAGAAATGCATACTTTCAGCTATGATATTAATGGTATTTGGTCACGCAAATTCACTTGGTAGTATGCTATACATAAGCTGCTTTCCAATCTCAATATAAGGCATGGGTGGCCAAACGTGCAACAGTTTTTGTTAGATTGATATCTTTGGTGTACACTATATTCTTTAGGAGCTTTTGAAAGGTCCAGGATGTAAAAGGAGATAAAAGTTGGCAGTGCTACAAAATTATGAAAAACGTTAACAGCTTATTTAAATATGGTATGCATGTATATTAAAGACATTTTGTATTCTGTTTTGAGATACAATCATGTATTAGATATTTTTGAATAATAAATTAGAGGGGACGCTACAGATTTGCTATACTAGCCGTTTCAGGGGGTTGGGGGATGAGGTGTTGAAGGGATACCTCATAAAAGGCATCGAACATTTTAAAAATGGTAACATGCTGAACATGTAATCCAGGGATCGCAGGTTCGTTCCCCCGTCTGACCCTAATAAAATGAACAGTCTTTCAGATGGGACGTTAAACCGAGGTCTTGTGTTGGTGCTTTACACTGTGCACGTAAAAGAACCAGAGGAGACGCTGGAATGGGTCTCTGTCTGTATCATTGCACTATCCTTCAAAATCTAAAATGCCTAATCTCTTTAGGAGGCGTCGCTCATATGGGCAACCGGTAGCGACGATAAATAAACGTAAAACACACACAAAAAATCTACATAATATTTTTAGTTAAATTATTTCTTTTCGCTTACCTCATTCAGGTTGAGAATATTCCAAACTAATTTTGTTTAGATAACCTTAAAAAGTTCCTATTCTAATATGTTGCCAATGCACACCCTGCCATGTTCCAAACATCAATGATATCAAAGTTGTTGAGAGATAAAAATGTCAAAACATGCCAACAAAACAAAATGGTGCACTTGACATTTACAACACATATCAAGTGCATTGTATATACAAAATTGTATAAATTGAAAATACTCCTATCAAATTACTAAGGGGTGGTACAGTGGCCCCCTCGTTAAGATGTTGGACTGAGAAATATAAAATGGGCCAGGTGTTTGAATCCCGAGTCCCACAGTCTTTCTAGAGGTTATTAACCCTTTCAACACCACAGACCTCTAAATAGGCTTACAAAAAGTGTAAATCCAGATGAGCAGGCTCGTGACGAGCCGTCTCATCAGGATCTGCACTTTTTGCCAGTGATATGACTATTTTTATACATAATTACCCATTTTGATAAATGAACTTGTCCAAATGTAATTTTCTGATTAATTTATTGGTCTAACTATATCATGGACCAGTCCATGTGAGTTACTTGGTGTTGAATGGGTTAAGTAGCTAGTTCCATATCAGCATAGGTATCGACCCAAGGTAACTTGATACGGTCGAAGGTTGGTTGGTGTCGAGTTATCTCGGGTCAATACTTATGCTGATATGAAACTAGCCACATACCGTATTTAGCTATGTATAGTGCGCACATTTCTTACTGAAATCCTCATCCATTTTATCTACTGCGCATTATACACCAGTACAGACATCAGGACATTTTTTTCCGGACCAAAATTGACCAATATTTCATGAAATTCGACCCGAACGGCCCCACAGACATTCTATAATTTGTTACATTCGACAAACGTTATAAACTAGCTATTAAAACCAGTTGCCGATAGTCTATATATATAAATGAAATGAATAAGACCACAACATTAGCATATATTGCGTTTATTTTGGCAAACTTTGAAGAATTTAATTGAAATTACTAGATGCATAAAAAATGGCGATTTGATAACATCACGTGGTTTTATCGTATGTAATATTTCCCGTACTTTTCGCGTACTTCGCCGCATAAAGCGACACACTTTTTTTTGGGTGCAGTATTTCAATTGTTTGTAGCGATAATTAATTTCGACAAACCTTTCACAATGGGTCCCAGTTAATTAGGTAGGCTACACGTGTTGAGAAGTTTGAGCATCTGCTGACATGTTTGAGAACGTGTTGAGATGTTTGAGCAGGTGTTAAGTTTGAGAAATTAATTATCACTCAACTTGTCAATTTAATGCCATGTCATCGAAGGAAATACCTCAGAATTGTCTTATCATAAACTTGTGTTGTTTTCTTTTATGCAACATTTCCCGAAACGTGTATTTCTGCACGTACGCATCCATGATATGCATGTAATTTTCATGAAATTATGGGTGCGTTAGCGTTTCTCGATGAGGTATCTCGAGTGATTAGTATAAGTTGTAAAAATCACGGAGCACAATATTTAGCGATTCTTGAGAAATGTTAAATTTTGACATGGAAAATTGCGTTTTTCACGTGCGCATTATACATCGGAACTCAGTTTTTCCGCCGATTTTCGTGCCAGATCGTGGGTGCGCACTATACACGGTAGCGCACTATACATAGCTAAATACGGTAATAATGTCTTTATTACTTTAATATGAATTTGAACATTTAAAAATCAAAATCATGCTCTCCATTATCCATTTATCAGGAATAAATCTCAATCACTAAATTAGATAAATGAAAATGATTGAAACTACAAACATCTGTTATTTGTCAAATTTGACATGCTGATAGTGTAAACAAACTATCACCCAGTGAGCATATGTTATTTTCTCAGGAACTAGTTATGATATGGCTTTTTCTGGTTTGTTACAGACTCGTCACCGTATCATAGCGTAAACAAACTAGCACCGAGTGAGCATATGTTATTTTCTCAGGAACTAGTTATGATACGGCTTTTTCTGGTTTGTTACAGACTTGTCACCGTATCAGCCCAGCAAACGTATTATCAGACTGAAAAACACAGGATATCGACCTGGATGGTTGACTGTATTGTGGTAGGCAAATAACAGCATAAACACAGGGTACCAATCTGGATGGTTGACTGTATTGTGGTAGGCAAATAACAGCATAAACACAGGGTACCAACCTGGATGGTTGACTGTATTGTGGTAGGCAAATAACAGCATAAACACAGGGTACCAACCTGGATGGTTAACTGTATTGTGGTAGGCAAATAATGGCATAAACACAGGGTACCAACCTGGATGGTTAACTGTATTGTGGTAGGCAAATAATGGCATAAACACAGGGTACCAACCTGGATGGTTGACTGTATTGTGGTAGGCAAATAACGGCATAAACATAGGGTACCAACCTGGATGGTTGACTGTATTGTGGTAGGCAAATAACTGCATAAACACAGGGTACCAACCTGGATGGTTGACTGTATTGTGGAAGGCAAATAATGGCATACACACAGGGTACCAATCTGGATTGTTGACTGTATTGTGGTAGGCAAATAACAGCATAAACACAGGGTACCAATCTGGATGGTTGACTGTATTGTGGTAGGCAAATAACAGCATAAACACAGGGTACCAACCTGGATGGTTGACTGTATTGTGGTAGGCAAATAACTGCATAAACACAGGGTACCAATCTGGATGGTTGACTGTATTGTGGTAGGCAAATAACTGCATAAACACAGGATACCGACCTGGATGGTTGACTGTATTGTGGTAGGCAAATAACTGCATAAACACAGGGTACCAACCTGGATGGTTGACTGTATTGTGGTAGGCAAATAATGGCAAAACACAGGATACCGACCTGGATGGTTGACTGTATTGTGGTAGGCAAATAACGGCATAAACACAGGGTACCACCTGGATGGTTGACTGTATTGTGGTAGGCAATAATGGCATAAACACAGGGTACCAACCTGGATGGTTGACTGTATTGTGGTAGGCAAATAACAGCATAAACACAGGGTACCAACCTGGATGGTTGACTGTATTGTGGTAGGCAAATAATGGCATAAACACAGGGTACCAACCTGGATGGTTGACTGTATTGTGGTAGGCAAATAACGGCATAAACACAGGGTACCAACCTGGATGGTTGACTGTATTGTGGTAGGGAAATAACGGCATAAACACAGGATACCAACCTGGATGGTTGACTGTATTGTGGTAGGCAAATAACTGCATAAACACAGGGTACCAATCTGGATGGTTGACTGTATTGTGGTAGGCAAATAACAGCATAAACACAGGGTACCAACCTGGATGGTTGACTGTATTGTGGTAGGCAAATAGCGGCATAAACACAGGGTACCAACCTGGATGGTTGACTGTATTGTGGTAGGCAAATAACTGCATAAACACAGGGTACCAACCTGGATGGTTGACTGTATTGTGGTAGGCAAATAATGGCAAAACACAGGATACCGACCTGGATGGTTGACTGTATTGTGGTAGGCAAATAATGGCATAAACACAGGGTACCAATCTGGATTGTTGACTGTATTGTGGTAGGCAAATAACAGCATAAACACAGGGTACCAATCTGGATGGTTGACTGTATTGTGGTAGGCAAATAACAGCATAAACACAGGGTACCAACCTGGATGGTTGACTGTATTGTGGTAGGCAAATAACTGCATAAACACAGGGTACCAATCTGGATGGTTGACTGTATTGTGGTAGGCAAATAACTGCATAAACACAGGATACCGACCTGGATGGTTGACTGTATTGTGGTAGGCAAATAACTGCATAAACACAGGGTACCAACCTGGATGGTTGACTGTATTGTGGTAGGCAAATAATGGCAAAACACAGGATACCGACCTGGATGGTTGACTGTATTGTGGTAGGCAAATAACGGCATAAACACAGGGTACCAACCTGGATGGTTGACTGTATTGTGGTAGGCAAATAATGGCATAAACACAGGGTACCAACCTGGATGGTTGACTGTATTGTGGTAGGCAAATAACTGCATAAACACAGGGTACCAACCTGGATGGTTGACTGTATTGTGGTAGGCAAATAATGGCAAAACACAGGATACCGACCTGGATGGTTGACTGTATTGTGGTAGGCAAATAACGGCATAAACACAGGGTACCAACCTGGATGGTTGACTGTATTGTGGTAGGCAAATAATGGCATAAACACAGGGTACCAACCTGGATGGTTGACTGTATTGTGGTAGGCAAATAACCGCATAAACACAGGGTACCAACCTGGATGGTTGACTGTATTGTGGTAGGCAAATAACAGCATAAACACAGGGTACCAACCTGGATGGTTGACTGTATTGTGGTAGGCAAATAATGGCATAAACACAGGGTACCAACCTGGATGGTTGACTGTATTGTGGTAGGCAAATAACTGCATAAACACAGGGTACCAACCTGGATGGTTGACTGTATTGTGGTAGGCAAATAACAGCATAAACACAGGGTACCAACCTGGATGGTTGACTGTATTGTGGTAGGCAAATAATGGCATAAACAGGGTACCAACCTGGATGGTTGACTGTATTGTGGTAGGCAAATAACAGCATAAACACAGGGTACCAACCTGGATGGTTGACTGTATTGTGGTAGGCAAATAATGGCATAAACACAGGGTACCAACCTGGATGGTTGACTGTATTGTGGTAGGCAAATAACGGCATAAACACAGGGTACCAACCTGGATGGTTGACTGTATTGTGGTAGGCAAATAATGGCATAAACACAGGGTACCAACCTGGATGGTTGACTGTATTGTGGTAGGCAAAACAGCATAAACACAGGGTACCAACCTGGATGGTTGACTGTATTGTGGTAGGCAAATAATGGCATAAACACAGGGTACCAACCTGGATGGTTGACTGTATTGTGGTAGGCAAATAACTGCATAAACACAGGGTACCAACCTGGATGGTTGACTGTATTGTGGTAGGCAAATAACGGCATAAACACAGGGTACCAACCTGGATGGTTGACTGTATTGTGGTAGGGAAATAACGGCATAAACACAGGATACCAACCTGGATGGTTGACTGTATTGTGGTAGGCAAATAACTGCATAAACACAGGGTACCAATCTGGATGGTTGACTGTATTGTGGTAGGCAAATAACAGCATAAACACAGGGTACCAACCTGGATGGTTGACTGTATTGTGGTAGGCAAATAGCGGCATAAACACAGGGTACCAACCTGGATGGTTGACTGTATTGTGGTAGGCAAATAACTGCATAAACACAGGGTACCAATCTGGATGGTCGACTGTATTGTGGTAGGCAAATAACTGCATAAACACAGGATACCGACCTGGATGGTTGACTGTATTGTGGTAGGCAAATAACTGCATAAACACAGGGTACCAACCTGGATGGTTGACTGTATTGTGGTAGGCAAATAATGGCAAAAAACAGGATACCGACCTGGATGGTTGACTGTATTGTGGTAGGCAAATAACGGCATAAACACACAGGGTACCAACCTGGATGGTTGACTGTATTGTGGTAGGCAAATATGGCATAAACACAGGGTACCAACCTGGATGGTTGACTGTATTGTGGTAGGCAAATAACAGCATAAACACAGGGTACCAACCTGGATGGTGACTGTATTGTGGTAGGCAAATAATGGCATAAACACAGGGTACCAACCTGGATGGTTGACTGTATTGTGGTAGGCAAATAACAGCATAAACACAGGGTACCAACCTGGATGGTTGACTGTATTGTGGTAGGCAAATAATGGCATAAACACAGGGTACCAACCTGGATGGTTTGACTGTATTGTGGTAGGCAAATAACTGCATAAACACAGGGTACCAACCTGGATGGTTGACTGTATTGTGGTAGGCAAATAACAGCATAAACACAGGGTACCAACCTGGATGGTTGACTGTATTGTGGTAGGCAAATAATGGCATAAACACAGGGTACCAACCTGGATGGTTGACTGTATTGTGGTAGGCAAATAACTGCATAAACACAGGGTACCAACCTGGATGGTTGACTGTATTGTGGTAGGCAAATAACAGCATAAACACAGGGTACCAACCTGGATGGTTGACTGTATTGTGGTAGGCAAATAATGGCATAAACACAGGGTACCAATCTGGATGGTTGACTGTATTGTGGTAGGCAAATAACAGCATAAACACAGGGTACCAACCTGGATGGTTGACTGTATTGTGGTAGGCAAATAATGGCATAAACACAGGGTACCAACCTGGATGGTTGACTGTATTGTGGTAGGCAAATAACAGCATAAACACAGGGTACCAACCTGGATGGTGACTGTATTGTGGTAGGCAAATAATGGCATAAACACAGGTACCAACCTGGATGGTTGACTGTATTGTGGTAGGCAATAACGGCATAAACACAGGGTACCAACCTGGATGGTTGACTGTATTGTGGTAGGCAAATAATGGCATAAACACAGGGTACCAACCTGGATGGTTGACTGTATTGTGGTAGGCAAATAACTGCATAAACACAGGGTACCAACCTGGATGGTTGACTGTATTGTGGTAGGCAAATAACGGCATAAACACAGGGTACCAACCTGGATGGTTGACTGTATTGTGGTAGGCAAATAATGGCAAAACACAGGATACCGACCGGGATGGTTGACTGTATTGTGGTAGGCAAATAACTGCATAAACACAGGGTACCAACCTGGATGGTTGACTGTATTGTGGTAGGCAAATAACAGCATAAACACAGGGTACCAACCTGGGTGGTAGACAGTATTGTGGTAGGCAAATAACTGCATAAACACAGGGTACCAACCTGGATGGTTGACTGTATTGTGGTAGGCAAATAACAGCATAAACACAGGGTACCAACCTGGGTGGTAGACAGTATTGTGGTAGGCAAATAACTGCATAAACACAGGGTACCAACCTGGATGGTTGACTGTATTGTGGTAGGCAAATAACAGCATAAACACAGGGTACCAACCTGGGTGGTAGACAGTATTGTGGTAGGCAAATAACTGCATAAACACAGGGTACCAACCTGGATGGTTGACTGTATTGTGGTAGGCAAATAACAGCATAAACACAGGGTACCAACCTGGGTGGTAGACAGTATTGTGGTAGGCAAATAACTGCATAAACACAGGGTACCAACCTGGATGGTTGACTGTATTGTGGTAGGCAAATAACAGCATAAACACAGGGTACCAATCTGGATGGTTGACTGTATTGTGGTAATAGGCTAATATTCATATCTAAGCAATGATAGATGGGCTCAAGTACGTACAGAGGTCTCATGTATTCTTTGCTGTACATGGGGCATATATAAAAGAACCAGGGATGCTTCTGGAATTAATTGGGAGCAGCTTCTGTATCTCTTGCACTATCCTCCAAAATATAAAATGCGCAACATACAGATGGAGGCGTCAACAATAAATAAATGATTAATTCAAAAGATTACAAAACATGTCCGATCGTAGATACTCGCTCAACTTGTTATGTCCTTTTTTTTTAAAGAAAAAAACAATAAAACTATTATTTTAACATTTTCTTGAATCAATGGGTGGAATCTTTGTAGGTGTTTGTGTTTTCTGTTTATTTATCATCGCTACCAGTTGCCCATATGAGCGACGCCTCGTGAAGAGATTAATAATTTTAGATTTTTGGAGGTTAGTGCAATGATACAGACAGAGACCCATTCCAGAGTCTTCTCTGGTTCTTTTATGTGCACGGTGTACAGCACCGATACGAGACCTCGGTTTAACGTCCCATCTGAAAGACTGTTAATTTTATTAGGGTCAGACGGGTGATCGAACCTGTGTATTTGAAAATAATATTGTTCTTATATAAGGATTAATATAAACAGGGTGTGGCAAGACTCAACAATGATATTTGGCCATTTCTTATCTGTATGAGAGAGAGAGGTCATTATCCTCAAAATAATGTAAATAAGCTTCCAATGTTTACAAAACTAATACCTCCCAACAAAAGTAACAAAATTATACTGTAAAACTAAATTTAACCATTACATAGAAATCTGTAGACGGACGGACATCTGAAAAAACCATTCTGCTTTCTTCAAGATGGCAGCTGAATATGAAGGGCTTAATTTAGTTTGATCTTCAAAAATGGGCATCCTTGGTCGAGTAAACAGTTAAGATTGTTGACTTTATATCACCTGACAGACACACCAGGTGTCTCTGCTCAGTGGAAGTCGTGATAGCACAGTGGTAGCGTGTTTGCTTCAGGCCAGGAGTTCGAGCCCCGCTGGAGCTATTACGATTGTGCCCTTAGGCAAGACTTTTAATTCCACGTTGCCTCTTCTCTCTCCCTCGTGGCGATGGATTCCATCAGGAATGAGGTCTCAAGAATGATTAATAAAGTTGTAAGAACAATCGAGCTAAAATAAATTTGTATAAATTAAATACTGCTCAGAATGACGACACCCGAGGTCAGCCACCACCACGTATAACTGAAGAGTTGCATTAACCCATTCAACCCCAAGTAACTCACATGGACTGGTGCATGATATTTTTAGACCAATAAATTAATAAAAAAATTACATTTGGGCCAGTTCATTTATCAAAAATGGGTAATTTTTGTCTAAAAATAGTAATATTACTGGCAAAAAGTGCAGATCCTGATGAGACGGCTCGTCAGGAGCCGGCTCATCTGGATATACACTTTTTGTAAGCCTATTTAGAGGCCTGTGGTGTTGAAAGGGTTAATGACCTAAGCTAGCTATTGGTGCGAGTTCAAACCCCAAAAACAAAAACATTAGACCTTCACAATAAAGTTTAAACTTTATTTATTTTACAACGATAGCGAAGCAAGTTTTAACAACTTATATTAATCACTTTCGTTGGCGAGGATGAAAGCGTAAATGTGGTCATTGTTGTGGGAGGAAACCGGAGTGCCCGGAGAAAACCCACCTGTCCGATCTGGCGACAATCGTACCATCTGACATACTTCCCGGTCTGAGGATAATATTATATTAACCTAAATCTCTATGAAGGTATACAAGTGAGAAATTTGTTGACTATGCTCCCTCTATATAATCTATGTGAATGTTTTTCTTCCTCAGCCCCCCAAGATAGGGAGATTTAGTGAGGCAGCTAAGGGAAGAATTTCTCCCAAATCCCCCTTTCTACATCTGCCTCTGATGTTTATTTGGTTTATACAAATTTATTTTAGCTCGATTGCGAAACAAGTTCTAATAACTTATATTAATCACTCTCGAGACCTCATTCCTGGTGGAATCCACCGCCACGAGGGAGAGAGAAGAGGCAACATGTTTATTTGGTATTCGGTGATACCAATTTGGAAGATTGTTAAGTCCAAATAATTTGAAACTCCAAAATTTGATTTGAATCTAAATAGCGCTAGAAACGTTGCTTTCTACTGGCAGTATATTCTTTAAGAGGTTAAAGTAAATATTGACTCCACTTCACTTCAACCATGAAACTAGTGACTCATAGTGCATGTATGTCCTCTCAATTTCCCAACAAAGTTGTATACACATGTATTAAGAATAATATCCGAAACATGAAATACTGTACATTGTCAGAGATAGCCTTGCAAGTAAATTAACGATTTGAGCTGCCCGCAAACAATATGGGCGAGTGTGAAATGTCTTTAATGATGTTTGAGGTGCCCAACCACATGGGTGAGCATGAAATGTCTTCAATGATAATTGAGATGCCGAGGAACAACATGGGCGGGCGTGAAATATCTTTAATGATGTTTGAGCTGCCCAACCACATGGGCGGGCGTGAAATATCTTTAATAATGTTTGAGCTGCTCAACCACATGGGCAAGAGTGAAATGTCTTTAATGATGTTTGAGCTGCCCAACCACATGGGCGGGCGTGAAATATCTTTAATAATGTTTGAGCTGCTCAACCATATGGGCGAGTGTGAAATGTCTTTAATGATGTTTGAGGTGCCCAACCACATGGGCGAGCGTGAAGTGTCTTTAATGATGTTTGAGGTGCCCAACCATATGGGCGAGTGTGAAATGTCTTTAATGATGTTTGAGGTGCCCAACCATATAGGCGAGCGTGAAGTGTCTTTAATGATGTTTGAGGTGCCCAACCATATGGGCGAGCGTGAAGTGTCTTTAATGATGTTTGAGGTGCCCAACCATATAGGCGAGCGTGAAGTGTCTTTAATGATGTTTGAGGTGCCCAACCATATAGGCGAGCGTGAAGTGTCTTTAATGATGTTTGAGGTGCGCAACCATATGGGCGAGTGTGAAATGTCTTTAATGATGTTTGAGGTGCCCAACCATATGGGCAAGCGTGAAATGTCTTTAATGATGTTTGAGGTGCCCAACCACATGGGTGAGCGTGAAGTGTCTTTAATGATGTTTGAGGTGCCCAACCATATAGGCGAGCGTGAAGTGTCTTTAATGATGTTTGAGGTGCCCAACCATATGGGCGAGTGTGAAATGTCTTTAATGATGTTTGAGGTGCCCAACCACATGGGCGAGCGTGTAGTGTCTTTAATGATGTTTGAGGTGCCCAACCATATGGGCGAGCGTGAAGTGTCTTTAATGATGTTTGAGGTGCCCAACCATATGGGCAAGCGTGAAATGTCTTTAATGATGTTTGAGGTGCCCAACCATATGGGCGAGCGTGTAGTGTCTTTAATGATGTTTGAGGTGCCCAACCATATGGGCGAGCGTGAAGTGTCTTTAATGATGTTTGAGGTGCCCAACCACATGGGCGAGCGTGTAGTGTCTTTAATGATGTTTGAGGTGCCCAACCATATGGGCGAGCGTGAAGTGTCTTTAATGATGTTTGAGGTGCCCAACCATATGGGCGAGTGTGAAATGTCTTTAATGATGTTTGAGGTGCCCAACCACATGGGCGAGCGTGTAGTGTCTTTAATGATGTTTGAGGTGCCCAACCATATGGGCGAGCGTGAAGTGTCTTTAATGATGTTTGAGGTGCCCAACCATATGGGCAAGCGTGAAATGTCTTTAATGATGTTTGAGGTGCCCAACCATATAGGCGAGCATGAAGTGTCTTTAATGATGTTTGAGGTGCCCAACCACATGGGTGAGCGTGAAGTGTCTTTAATGATAATTGAGATGCCGAGGAGCAATATGGGAGACCTTGAAATGTCTTTAATGATGTTTGAGATGCCCAACCACATGGGCGAGCGTTCTGTCCCCATTGGGCTGTAGAACTGGTTCGCATGTATGTAATCAGAGCCATCCTCCCACACTTGAGCTCCAGAACTGGTCCACCTATATATATATATTATATCCATGTATGAACATCGTTTTCAACAATTCTGCAGCAAAAAATAAAACCGCAAAACATTTTTATGTTGACCCAACTTTTTTGTAATGTTTATAACTCTACATACATCAGAGAGCAAACACATGATTTAATAGCTATATCTGAAGTAATATACAGGGGCAATGATGTTACAAAATCACCCGTGTGAAAAATTAACATGAAAGTAATGACCGTGTGATACCATGTGATGACATTGCAGGAACAAAACACAAGAAGGATTCTGAATAGGGGTTAGTATTAATTTCTGCCAAATAAATAAAGTAAGATATAAATGCTGTCAATTTTCATTTTAGATATTTCGATTTTTATTTCTTTCTATAATAAAAACAGATTTTCTCTAGGGAAAGAGCAATCAGATTATGTCTACAGTCAAACCTGCCGTAACCCTTTCCTTCATAGAGATTTAGGTTAATATACTATTATATCTCCATACAAACGACAGCCATTTCTACAGTCAAACCGGCCTTAACCCTTTCCTTCATAGAGATTTAGGTTAATATACTATTATATCTCCATACAAACGACAGCCATTTCTACAGTCAAACCGGCCGTAACCCTTTCCTTCATAGAGATTTAGGTTAATATACTATTATATCTCCATACAAACGACAGCCATTTCTACAGTCAAACCTGCCGTAACCCTTTCCTTCATAGAGATTTAGGTTAATATACTATTATATCTCCATACAAATGACAGCCATTTAGCAATCATGCAGTGGGTAAGTAGTTGCCATATCTATCCCACCTCCATTGATATTACTGGGACTACATAGAGATTTAGGTTAATATACTATTATATCTCCATACAAACGACAGACATTTAGCTATCATGCGGTGGATAAGTAGTCGCCATATCTATCCCACCTCCATAGATATTACTGGGACTACATAGAGATTTAGGTTAATATACTATTATATCTCCATACAAACGACAGACATTTAGCTATCATGCGGTGGATAAGTAGTCGCCATATCTATCCCACCTCCATAGATATTACTGGGACTACATAGAGATTTAGGTTAATATACTATTATATCTCCATACAAACGACAGACATTTAGCTATCATGCGGTGGATAAGTAGTCGCCATATCTATCCCACCTCCATAGATATTACTGGGACTACATAGAGATTTAGGTTAATATACTATTATATCTCCATACAAACGACAGACATTTAGCTATCATGCAGTGGATAAGTAGTCGCCATATCTATCCCACCTACATAGATATTACTGGGACTACATAGAGATTTAGGTTAATATACTATTATATCTCCATACAAACGACAGACATTTAGCTATCATGCAGTGGATAAGTAGTCGCCATATCTATCCCACCTACATAGATATTACTAGGACTACATGAGATTCTGGCCTTAATTATGAATATTGGTTTGGCTACTACATTGTCAATGTATGTCGTAATGGTAATGGTGTCAAGAGGTGCTTCTATGAGGGAAAGGGTTAAGCAGCCAGCCAGGGGAATGACAAATAGTGGCTGCTTAGCACAGGTGGCTGTTTAATAGAGGTCAAATGTATAGCAAAACAACATATTGGGAATCTGGAAACTGGCTGCTTAATAGTGGTGACCACTAACACAGGTTTGACTGTATAGAAAAATTTACAATTTGCTATTACCGTAAGAAATTATGACTTGGGGAGTGGACGTTTATAATTATCATTTGGTAATTTGCATGTTTTTGCATGTGCCTAACATTGCATTGATAATTGTCTGTTGCATTTTGTATCTTGTACAAAAAGTAAATTAAAATATTTTTTTATTATAGTGTCACCCCTATTTAAAGGGCCAGCCATTTCTGACTTATGAGACACCTCTTTTTATGGACATCAGTACTTCCCGAATCCTATGCTTGTATGCCAGGCTGGTAGGAAATCGGTAACAATTATTTAACTAGCTGGCGGCTCACCAACCGGCCATATCAGAATGAACACCTGACAATGTTCGAACCTTCGACCACCCTCACTTTTGAATGTGCTGTCTGATCTGGCTCTATGCTGGTTGCTATTCGGATAGTGGAGCTAAAACATTTGGCTGAAGAGCAAACAACATAGATCCTGATCAGACATGGTGTTACGCCGTGGCTGATCTGGATCTATGTTGTTTGCAAATGTGATTTTATTTACTCAGCAGACAAATGGTTAAAATTCTGAATAAATTGGAAGGGATGTGCAAACAACATAGATTGAGATCAGCCACGGTACGAGGCGTTTCTATTGGGAAAAGGGTCATAGTAAAAACCAGACCCCTCGACTTATGATTGAGGTCTTTTTTAGACTTCATTTATTTTACAACGATTGCGAAGCAAGTTTTAACAACTTATATTAATCACTCTCATCGGCGCGGATGAAAGCGTAAATGTGGTCATTGGTGTGGGAGGAAACCGGAGTGCCCGGAGAAAACCCACCTGTCCGATCTGGCGACCACCGTACCATCTCACATACTTCCCGGTCACTTATGGTTGAGGTCGTCTTATGGGTGGGCAGCTATATACGGTAGCTGTGATGTATACATAACGATTCAAGCATACTTAGGCAAGCTGTTAGCTGACAGACTGCACAACCAGTCAATAACATCCTTGTATACATACAAATGTGGTGCATTTGAGTTGCCAGTCAACAATTAAGCAAACAATAAAATTCAGTCGAACTGGGTGGACACATATGTGTACTTTTAGTCAACTAAGGAAGGGGCAATAACTCTGGTGCTACCGACTGGTTATGTTATGTTATATTTCGGGTTTTACGCCTGCATCAGCACCATTTTGGGCTATATCGCCGGCGGGCAGTTTACCTAACAATACCTTTTCTGGGCAGGCTCCAACGGTTAACCAGTACTTGGGTGCACCAACCTCCGTAAGAAACTAGCATTCTTGAAACTTTGATTAGAAATACAAAGGGTAATAACTCCCGCTCAAGCTTATAGTATTACAAAGGGCAATAACTCCAGTACTACCGCTCAGACTTATAACATTACAAAGGGCAATAACTCCAGTACTACCGCTCAGACTTATAGCATTACAAAGGGCAATAACTCCAGTACTACCGCTCAGGCATATAACATTACAAAGGGCAATAACTCCAGTACTACCGCTCAGGCTGATAGCGTTACAAAGGGCAATAACTCCAGTACTACCGCTCAGGCTGATAGCGTTACAAAGGGCAATAACTCCAGTACTACCGCTCAGGCTGATAGCGTTACAAAGGGCAATTACTCCAGTACTACCGCTCAGGCTGATAGCGTTACAAAGGGCAATAACTCCAGTACTACCGCTCAGGCTGATAGCGTTACAAAGGGCAATAACTCCAGTACTACCGCTCAGACTTATAGCATTACAAAGGACAATAACTCCAGAACTACCGCTCAGGCTGATAGCATTACAAAGGGCAATAACTCCAATACTACCGCTCAGACTTATAACATTACAAAGGACAATAACTCCAGAACTACCACTCAGGCTGATAGCATTACAAAGGGCAATAACTCCAGTACTACCACTCAGGCATATAACATTACAAAGGGCAATAACTCCAGTACTACCGCTCAGGCTGATAGCGTTACAAAGGGCAATAACTCCAGTACTACCGCTCAGACTTATAACATTACAAAGGGCAATAACTCCAGAACTACCGCTCAGGGTTATAGCATTACAAAGGGCAATAACTCCAGTACTCCTGCTATGTTCTATAACAATACAAAGGGCAATAACTCCAGAACTACCACTCAGGGTTATAGCAATACAAAGGGCAATATCTCCAGTAATACCGCTCAGAATAATAGCATTACAAAGGGCAATTAACTCCAGTAATACTGCTCAGACTTATAGCATTACAAAGGGCAATAGCTCCAGTACTACCGCTCAGACTTATAGCATTACAATGGGCAATAACTCCAGTACTTTCATCAACATTAAACCTGTGAACAGAATCCAATTATACGAGACTTAATAAGTTAATTGCTACAATGATTCCAAGACAAATGTTGACGGAGAGACGGATGCTGCATGTACATCATTGATTCATTCCATTGTTTGAAACGAAAGACCTGTCTCATAATCCGGCATGCACTTACGGTCTTTTGTCTTTTATATGGTTTTATTGCAAAATTGATAGAATTCCTTTGTCATGTCAACACTTTAATCCAACAGACAGACTGACGGACAGACGGACAGAAATCATTCATAACATGCTACCTGGAGCCTACAGCTTTGGTGATCTAAAAACCTGTCTGATGTACAAATATGTACATTTCACAATACTATGTACTACAGAAGATTGGTCCATTTACGGGAGTGTACGGAGCAGGTATATCCGTCTACTAGGATAAAGTCCCATCTATTAAGTGCTCCATAAAGAGGTCGTGATAGCACAATGGTATCGCGTTCGATTTAGGTACGAAAGGCCCTGAGTTTGAGCCCTGCTGGAGCCGTTACGATTGTACCCTTAGGCAAGGCATTTATATTTCACGTTGCCTCTTCTCTATCTCTCGTAGTGATGGATAGATCAGGAATGAGGTCTTGACAGTGGTTAATACAAGTTGCAAGAATTTATTTCACAAAAGAGCTAAAATAAATTTGCATAAACTAAGTGCTTCATATACATGTACCAGTACCACACACTCTATATACTTGGGATTTATACGTGCTCCGTTCACTTCAGTAAATGGATCACAAAACATGGATGGCTATGAGTAGCAATTTTGATACTCGAGTACTCGCACACTCCCATAAACCTGGATGCTCTGGCCATACACTCCCATAAACTTGGATGCTCTGTCCATACACTCCCATAAACTTGGATGCTCTGTCCATACACTCCCATAAACCTGGATGCTCTGTCCGTACACTCACATAAACTTGGATGCTCTGTCCGTACACTCCCATAAACTTGGATGCTCTGTCCGTACACCCCCATAAACTTGGATGCTCTGTCCGTACACTCCCATAAACTTGGATGCTCTGTCCGTACACTCCCATAAACTTGGATGCTCTGTCCGACACTCCCATAAACTTGGATGCTTTGCGTACACTCGCATAAACTTGGATGCTCTGTCCGTACACCCCATAAACTTGGATGCTCTGTCCGTACACCCCATAAACTTGGATGCTCTGTCCGTACACTCCCAAAAACTTGGATGCTCTGTCCGTACACCCCCATAAACTTGGATGCTCTGTCCGTACACTCCCATAAACTTGGATGCTCTGTCCGTACACTCCCATAAACTTGGATGCTCTGTCCGTACACACCCATAAACTTGGATGCTCTGTCCGTACACTCCCATAAACTTGGAAGCTCTGTCCGTACACCCCCATAAACTTGGATGCTCTGTCCGTACACACCCATAAACCTGGATATTTTATCCACAATACTCAAGATATATAATTATATGCTCCTTACAATTGGCTGTCTGATTAGCACAGTTAGCGTGCTCACTTCTCACCAATGCAAACCGGGTTCGATCCTCGGACCCGGAAGTATGTGAGACGGTACAGTGGTCACCAGATCAGACAGGTGGGTTTTCTCCGGGTAGTGTGGTGTCCTCCCACACAAATGACCACATATGCGCTTTCATCCGCACCAACGAGAGTGATTAATATAAGTTGTTAACACTTGCTTCACAATCATTGTAAAATAAATAAAGTTTAAACTTACAATCCAATAAATGGAACCATTTTCCGCAGACTTGAATAATTTTTAAACTAGCTTACCACAAAAATGAAATTATCCCATACACATGTAGTTTATTCTATTGAGATTTTGGCACTGTAATGAAGCAATGCAGCCACACCGGGAACCAGTCACCATATCTATCATAAACCTAGGTAGGAGCCACACCAGGAACCAGTCACCATATGTATCATAACCCTAGGTAACAAGCTATGCAGCCGCACCAGGAACCAGTCAGCATATGTATCAGAAACTTAGGGCACAAAGCAACACAAAAGAAAGGGTCCTGAAATTGTTAAACACTACACAATTTCCTTTCACAGCCCATGTTTACTGACCTCCTATTATTCCCATTGTTACAGGCTCTGTGGGAAATAAAGCTGTCATACAGTGTCTACATGTATAATGCAATTAAAATGTTGGTGGTGATAAAATGCTCCAGGTTAGCTAAGTAGAACCTATAATTGAGTTGGAACAACTTGTACCCTTACCTGAAGTAATAAACAGTGGCGTAGCCAGCTGAAAATGATGGGGTCTGGGGGAGGGGCAACCTCCCCACTAATTCTTTGAAACCTAGACATCAAATGGTGCACTCTGGCATCTTTTAAGGGAAGTTTATACACTTAACCCATTCAACCCCAAGTAACTGACATAGACTGGTGCATTATATTTTTAGACCAATAAATTAATAAGAAAATTAAATTTGGACCCATTCATTTATGTTATGTTATATTTATATTTCGGGTTTTACGCCTGCATTTTGGGCTATATTGCCGGCGGGCAGTTTACCTAACAACACCTTTCCTGGGCAGGCTCCAGCGGTTAACCAGTACTTGGTGCACCAACCTCCGTAAGAAACTGCCAACTTTTTCATATAAATGAGACACGGTCTGAGCGGGGCTCGAACCCGTGACCATCAGAGATGATAGGTTACAGTGGTATTCATGTCAGCGACCGTAACCACTCGACCACGGAGGCGGTCTGTGAAATCATCAAGATTGTAAGATGCTTTTATCACATTACCGTAGCACGCACGTTTTAATAAATAACATTGCTACTTTCATTTTGGCACCAAGCCTTGTCAGCGCAAATTGTCATGATGTCATTAAGTTGTCATGACGTCACTATGCAGTGTTATATTTATGCTTTAAACAGTGTTCTAATTGCATTGAGATTTTTATTTAATCGCAGTTTGTCTTACCATTAACGTTATGTACCAATACAAATAGAAATATGCATAATTTAACCCATTCAACGCCAAGTAACTGACATGGACTGGTGCATGATATTTTTAGACCAATAAATAAAATAAAATTACCTTACCAGGCAGGCAGGCAGGCAGCCAGCTAGCCAGCCAGCCAGCCAGCCAGCCAGCCATCTACATTGACCATGAAAAGAAATTCCCATTCACTCTTGACCCATGCTGGGTCAGGGGGGGGATTATAGTTCAAATTACTAATTGAATAATTGCAAATGAAATAAAGTTCAAATGAGGGAGTCGTGGAGCCAGTAATAAACATATACATGCAATTCTGCCGAACGAAAATAAAATTCTCACCTCTAATCTAGTTTAAATATCCCTGATACTTTCATGTGTTTATCACCAACAAAACATTCCGTCCATGTAACAGGTTGCTATTAAACATAATTGAATGGTGAAATAGGTCAGCTCATGTATGTAATCCCAACCATTGATTCAGTGTTAACTTGTCCTATTAGAGGTAACTGTATCAGCGATAAGTCACCATACACTAGCCAGAAACACGCCTGTTCTGTCTTAAAATAATATATTATATTTGATATAACTGTGAAAATCATTATACACTATAGCTAGCGAGAAACAAATCGCTAAAATCCGAACGTGTAGTATTGAATATTGTAATGAAACATGGTGTGCATACATCCGACAAACTCTAATCCTGTAACATACAACTATCAGTATCACCTGTCAGTCACACTTGCCCTACGTACAGCAGTTACAACTAGCTAATGTACCTGTAGTACACGCCTTGAGTCATCACTGCTGTTAATCATTTACCACACTGAAATCCTAGTTCTGTCGACAGTTGTAATCACCTCAATAACTGTGACATTTTCTATACTGCCATTTTAGAGCAAAACATTAATTTAACAGGGTCTGTCTGAATGTTTGTCTGCGCCACTTCTGTCGCCAATTGAAAAACACTGGAGCCAATTTAAAAAACTTGAAGCCAACTAAGAGCCATATAGTTCACAAATAAATATTTGAAGCCATGAACTTGACAAAGCATGTGCCCAAAAAAGAAAGAAAAAAAAATTGCGCCAAATATTTGTTTTTTTGTCGTAATTGGCGCCATTGGCGACCGACAGCGGGAACCCTGATTTAGCTCTTTTTTTTATCTCCCATTAGTTAAGTGTATATACATGTACATAGCATAACACCAGCATTAACACTTTGCATGCTAGCAGCAGATAACATCTCTTCTGCAAACAACATAGAGCCAGGCTCTATACTGTTTGCTATTCGGATAGTGGATCAAAAACATTTAACAGAATAATAATAATAACAACATAGATCCTCATCAGATGTGGCGCTACGTCGCGGCTGATCTGGATCTGTGTTGTTTGTAAATGTGATTTTATTTACTCAGCAGGTAAAGGTTTAATTTTCAATACTTTAGCCCATTTTATGTCGTAGTAACAACACAGGAGCCGGTCACCGTTGGACTTAAGAGGTCATGTGCTGTATGTATAGATCTTGTGACTGGACCCTGTCATTAAATTTGCTTACTTTACTTACAAGCTGAAGGTACAGTCAAACCTGTGTTAGTGGCAACCTCCATCAAGCAGCCAGCCTATCTTAAGCAGCCAGTTTCAAGATTCACTATATGCTGGTTTATTATACATTTGACCTCTATTAAGCAGCCACCTGTGCTAAACAGCCACTTACTGTTACTTCATTGGCTGGCTACTTAAGATAGGTTTGACTGTAGACATTGCTGCAGTTTACAGCAATTTGGTTTATTAACATTTATATTTGATTTTAAAATTACTCAGACAGCTTAGGTTAAAAGATATCTCCATACAAACGACAGCCATTTAGCTATTATGCAGTGGATAAGTAGTGACCAAATCTATCCCACCTCCGCTGGAGCCGTTACGATTGTGTCCTTAGGCAAGGCATTTAAATTCCATGTTGCCTCTTCTCTCTCCCTTGTAGCGAAATAACTTGCTTCACAATCGAGCTAAAATATATTTGTATAAATGGATAAATAAATGATAAGGCTTCTGTGCTGTTTGCTTATTCGGATAGTGGCGCCAAAACATTCTGCCGATTAGCAAACAACATAGATCCTGATCAGACACTGCGTTACGCCGGGGCTGATCTGGATCTATGTTCTTTGCAAATGTGATTTTATTTACTCAGCAGGCAAAGGGTTATACATCAGTACATACATATACATACAAAATATTCCAATATCTTTACTGTCCATAAGCAAAATCCTATGTCGTAAATCAAAAAGTTGACACGAAAATAAACACAGGTTAATATGAAATAAATCTTTGTACGATTCCTTTCAACTATTCTTGAATGAACGTTTACGTTTTCCTTTAGTATGTTCAGAAAATCATTTGTAAATGTTTTATTCCAGAGAGAAACTGTATATACATTCCAGGCCACACTTACAATGCAATATCTGTAATTAAATCACAATTTTGTCTAATGGGACTTTAAATGCATTGTACAGAACGAAAGATAGACACGCCCCACTAATGCATATTAGATTAACACCATGTGTACAATTTCTCATACAGACGGATCTGTAGTCCAGTGGTAACAAGCTGGACTGGTAATCCAGGGATCGCAGGTTCGATCCCCCCGTCTGACCCTAATAAAATTAACAGTCTTTCAGATGGGACGTTAAACCGAGGTCTCGTGTCGGTGCTTTACACCGTGCACGTAAAAGAACCAGAGGAGACTCTGGAATGGGCCTCTGTCTGTATCATTGCACTATCCTCCAAAATCTAAAATGACTAATATCTTCCGGAGGCGTCGCTCATATGGGTAACCGGTAGCGACGATAAATAAACGTAAAACACACATACAATTTCTCTAATGCAGTGTTATCTCTATACCGTATATACTCAGCCGTAAGTCGACCTCGCTCATAAGTCGTGGTGGTACTTTGGGGTCAGAAAACATATATTTTACATAAGTATAAAAATATGCTCCTTAAAGCGACACTACATCAGTGAAAACGCAAATTTCTACAGAATGTATTTTCCTATTATATGGTATAATTTGTTTCCAAATGATGTGCTGATCTTTGGCTTTTTTGATAAGTCCCATGCCTGGTTTCAATGCATATGGTATGGGTCATTGTGAAATTAGTTAACCCTTTCCTTCATAGAGATTTAGATTAATATACTATTATATCTCCATACAAACGACAGCCATTTAGCTATCGTGCAGTGGATAAGTAGTTGCCATATCTAACCCACCTCCATAGATATTACTGGGACTACATGAGATTTAGATTAATATACTATTATATCTCCATACAAACGACAGCCATTTAGCTATCGTGCAGTGGATAAGTAGTTGCCATATCTAACCCACCTCCATAGATATTACTGGGACTACATGAGATTTAGATTAATATACTATTATATCTCCATACAAACGACAGCCATTTAGCTATCGTGCAGTGGATAAGTAGTTGCCATATCTATCCCCACCTCCATATATATTACTGGGACTACATAGAGATTTAGGTTAATATACTATTATATCTCCATACAAACGACATCCATTTAGCTATCATGCAGTGGATAAGTAGTTGCCATATCTATACCACCTTCATAGATATTACTGGGACTACATGAGATTCAGGCCTTAATTACGAGCATTGGTTTGGCTAATACAATGTCAATGTATGTCGTATTGGTAATGGCGTCAAGAGGTGCTTCCATGAGGGAAAGGGTTAAAGCGACACTACATCAGTGAAAACACAAATATCTACACAATGTATTTTCCTATTTATATATGGTATAATGTTTTCCCCAAATATTTATAATCCTATTACATGGTAGAATTTTTATCCAAATATTTTCCTCAAATACTGAGTATTTCAACTAATAGTAAACGTCGTATACGCGGTTTGTTGACATAACAAAATAATGCTTAGGTTTGAAAATAAAAATAAATAATTTGTAATAATTTTAGATGGACCTTTTTAGAGCACTCTTAAGCAGCAAATATAGTCGACGTATGGCAGAGTAGATATAGTTTACAATATGTTTAGACAATGTTGCTACTCCAGTTTCCTCCCACAGGAATGACCACGCCTTCATCTGCGCCCACATAATTATACATTTTCATCTGCGCCAACGAGAGTGATTAAAAATATACGTTGATAAATCTAATGTTTCGTTATAAAATAAATAACAGGGATCATTCTAGAGGGCGATGTGGGGCGAAATTGTCGCCCTAGGGACCCTGACTTCGCCCTAGGGACCCTGACTTCGCCCTCTGGGGGCCCCACTTCTCCCTTGGTTTTTACGATTTTCAAACAAAACTTTGTCTAGTAAGATACACTGACCCATTATAAAGCACTCCTATTCAAATGTTGTATTTAATGGTTGTACTGTGCATTTTAACCCTATTTTGCAGAAGTATATTAAAGAACACCATTTAAGGAAGCGATCACGCGCTTTCTCACTTCTCCCAACACGCGCTTTCTCACTTCTCCCAAAAATTCTGACCTAGAATGAACCCTGAAATAAAGGTTATACTTTAGCATGCACATAGGATAACATTTTTCACTGTGCTTTTTTGGTGACACCGTAAAGTAACTATTTCATTATTGATATCAGGTACATATGAGAATTATATATATTTACCGTAGTCGTGACATTATACCTTTGTACTTGCAGTCCATTATTATTAATATTGGACTGCTGTCAAAAGGGCCAGAATATTGTATAAAATCCTACGCGTACATGTACGAAATTACCGATTTTAATTAGTAGGATCTTGTTATATAAGTGTGTGTTTTAACCCTTTCAACCCCACAGGCCTCTAAATAGGCTTATGAAAAGTGTAGATCCAGATGAGCCGGCTCGTAACGAGCCGTCTCATCAGGATCTGCACTTTTTTGCCAGTAATAATTATTACTATTTTTAGATAAAATTACCCATTTTGATAAATGAACTGGTCCAAATGTAATTTTCTTATTAATTTATTGGTCTAAAAATAGCATGCACCAGTCCATGTCAGTTACTTGGGGTTGAATGGGTTAAGTAAGATATAAGCTTCAAATGGATCCAATATGTAAACTATTGGTATTGTCTTCGGTGCTACGCGCCTCACACAGTCCAATATTTTACATATTGGATCGTGTTTGGCTTATATCCTATATGTAATGTATAAATGTGTTTTTCTTATTTGAAACTGAAATTGTTCTGTTACAACACAATTGTAATGGAATTTGCATGACATACATATATTGTCACTGCAAGCATTCACAGATGTAAATGACTTCTAACAAATACTGGGTTATCTAAATGTTTGAAAGAGAATTGTAAATTTTTTATCTTGGTCAAATTATAATTATATGCAAATTGTAACCTACGTAACAAACCCATTTTAACAAACCCATATCGATTGCTTAATTAAAACTACGATTATTATCATACAGGGCTCATTCTAGAGGGCGATGTGGGCAAAATAGTCACCCTAGTAGGGACCCTGATTTCACCCTATGTGGGCCCCATTTCTCCCTAAAAACAATTGTGTTTCTTCCAAATTTTTTTTTTTACAATTTTCATACAGAATTTTGTCCAGTAACATACACTGGCCCATTATAAAGCACTTCTATTCAAATGTTATATTTAATGGTCATACTGTCAGGGCCGTCGCTGGAGATATTTTGATGGTACGCACGGCCAAATATCCTTATTTGTCGAATGATCATAGCGAGCGAGTACGCTAGATGGGTCCGGGTGCATACCCCCCGGAGATATTTTGAAATGAGGAAGCAATTTCCTGCATTTCAATGCATTTTGTAACATACAATTGCAGACTAATGTACTTACGACAATCCGTATAAAGGTATAAATTAAGGCTAGATGTATAATATACATGATCTATCGCCCTTATCAATTAAACAAGCATGTAAAATAGCAGAAACTAATTTTCGAGATGCACCATATTTGCAATGGGCTCAATTATTCCACCAATCCACACATCACGGCGCCTATGTATCCCTACTACCCCTCCCCCAGGGTTTTAATGCATTTTTGGAGTTTTCATTTTTTTCATTTTCTGAGACCAATGATACGCGTACTTGCGTATGTATGCCCAGCGACGGGCCTGACTGTGCATTTTAAATCTATTTTGTTGAAATTAATTAAATAACACCATTGACGGACTTGCATGCTTTCTCAATTCTCCCAACAATTCTGACCTTGAATGAACACTGGTCATACCAAAAATAGAACTGTGCTATTGAAGAAAACATTTGACTCTTTTCTTTTCGAGATGTATTTATAAATCAATTAGTTTAGTTTATACAAATTTATTTTAGTTTGATTGCAAAACAAGTTCTTACAACTTATATTAATCACTCTCGAGACCGCATTCCTGATCGAATCCACGCCATGAGGAAGAGAGAAGAGGCATGTAGAATTTAAATGCCTTGCCTAAGGCCACAACGGCTCCAGTGAGGTGCACACAATGGCTCCAGTGAGGTGCGAACTCCAGGCTTTTCATATTAAATCAATTTAAACTGCTAAAACTTAAAACATTCATTAAATAGTATATATTATTTATAACCTTTGCAATATAATATATAATAAATTAGAAGATACATGTTATGTCTAATCTGAAGCTGCCTGGACATTTAGAATTATTAGAATAAATGTGGTATATACAAAAATGGCGAAAACTGAATCCACACCCTAGTAGTCCAATGTCTTTTCAAACCATCAAGTT
Organism: Archivesica marissinica; assembly: GCA_014843695.1. Lineage (NCBI taxonomy): Eukaryota > Metazoa > Mollusca > Bivalvia > Venerida > Vesicomyidae > Archivesica > Archivesica marissinica. The sequence goes on from CM026392.1 coordinate 58,608,441, forward strand.
TAGAATTTTAACTGAGAGCAAAAAAATTATGTTCTTCACTGATATTTATTTGCAAGCAAAAACTCTCAGAAAATCCGAACAGCAAAAAATGGTGCAATACAATTACCTACTGTCAATATATTCAATGGACAATGAACAATATTTATTTAATGTGATTTTCACTCTGTCTACGTGACAAATCTGGGTGTCGATGTTTTCTTTTGGTAATTACAGTATGCACATAATTATATAAAGAAGCCAACTTCAATAGGTGAGAAATATTTCAAAAGAAAAAAAGAAATACAATGTATAGGGTGTGTAGAAAGCTTGTTTCTACTTATTTTATCATGCTAGAATAAATGCACTACATTTAGATTATATAAATTTATTTTTAGCTCGATTACGAAACAATTTCTTATGGTATCCATCGCCACGAGGGAGAGAGAAGAGGCAACGTGGAATTTAAATGCCTTGTCTAAGGACACAATGGTAACGGCTACAGCGGGGCTCGAACTCCGGACCATTCGCACCTGAAGCGAACGTGCTACCACTGCTCTATCACGACTTCCACTTTGCACATTTAATTAATAATTATATACCAAATGCACTGGCATTCAACTGAGCCATTAATTAACGCTTTATTTTAATATGTACATCACTTATATGGTTAATTAACCCTTTCCCTCATAGAAGCACCTCTTGATGCCATTACAAATACGACATACATTAACCCTTTCCTTCATAGAAGCACCTCTTGATGCCATTACCAATACGACATACATTAACCCTTTCCCTCATAGAAGCACCTCTTGATGCCATTACCAAAACAACATACATTAACCCTTTCCCCTCATAGAAGCACCTCTTGATGCCATTACCAATACAACATACATTAACCCTTTCCCCTCATAGAAGCACCTCTTGATGCCATTACCAATACAACATACATTAACCCATTCCCTCATAAAAGCACCTCTTGATGCCATTACCAATACGACATACATTAACCCTTTCCCTCATAGAAGCACCTCTTGATGCCATTACCAATATGACATACATTAACCCGTTCCCTCATAGAAGCACCTCTTGATGCCATTACCAATACGACATACATTAACCCTTTCCCTCATAGAAGCACTTCTTGATGCCATTACCAATATGACATACATTAACCCGTTCCCTCATAGAAGCACCTCTTGATGCCATTACCAATACGACATACATTAACCCTTTCCCTTATAGAAGCACCTCACCTCTTGATGCCATTACCAATATGACATACATTAACCCGTTCCCTCATAGAAGCACCTCTTGATGCCATTACCAATACGACATACATTAACCCTTTCCCTCATAGAAGCACCTCTTGATGCCATTACCAATACGACATACATTAACCTTCCCTCATAGAAGCACCTCTTGATGCCATTACCAATACGACATACATTAACCCGTTCCCTCATAGAAGCACCTTTGATGCCATTACCAATACGACATACATTAACCCTTTCCCTCATAGAAGCACCTCTTGATGCCATTACCAATATGACATACATTAACCCGTTCCCTCATAGAAGCACCTCTTGATGCCATTACCAATATGACATACATTAACCCGTTCCCTCATAGAAGCACCTCTTGATGCCATTACCAATACGACATACATTGACAATGTAGTAGCCAAACCAATGCTCATAATAAAGGCCAGAATCTCCATGTAGTCCCAGTAATATATATGGAGGTGGGATAGATATGTCGACTACTGATCCACTGCATGATAGCTAAATGGCTGTCGTTTGTATGGAGATATAATAGTATATATTAACCTAAATCTAGTATATACAGTCGATCAAACCTGACTTAGGCAGTCAGTCAAAGGAAGCACAGAAAGTGGCTGCTTAGCACAGGTGGCTGCTTAATAGAGGACAAATGTATAATAAAACAACAAATTGGGAATCTGGAAACTGGCTGCTTAACCCTTTCAACACCACAGACCTCTAAATAGGCTTACAAAAAGTGTAGATCCAGATGAGCCGGCTCGTGACGAGCCGTCTCATCAGGATCTGCACTTTTTGCCAGTGATATCACTATTTTTAGACATAATTACCCATTTTGATAAATGAACTTGTCCAAATGTGATTTTCTGATTCATTTATTGGTTTATGCATATCATGGACCAAGTCCATGTGAGTTACTTGGTGTTGAATGGGTTAATACTAAATGGCTGTCGGTTTTATGGAGATATAATAGTATATATTAACCTAAATCTCTATGAAGGAAAGGGTTAATAAACTGAAGAACAATAGATTTTAAAACGCGTGTCGTGTTAATCGCAGTTTTTGCTGAAATCCAGATAACAGAAACAACACCCTGAATGTGAATGGAAAAGTGTGAACAAAACCGGAAATCTGCCAGGACTGAAAAAAGAGAATCGCCATACCCATAATGTGAGGGGGGAAAATAATTTCTGAACAAATTAACCCTTTCCCTCATAGAAGCACCTCTTGACGCCATTAACAATACAAAATACATTAACCCTTTCCCTCATAGAAGCACCTCTTGACGCCATTAACAATACAAAATACATTAACCCTTTCCCTCATAGAAGCACCTCTTGACGCCATTACCAATACAAAATACATTAGCCCTTTCCCTCATAGAAGCACCTCTTGAGCCATACCAAACAAATACATTAACCCTTCCTCAAGAAGACTCTAGCCATTCAAGATCAGAGCATACATTACTTCCCTCATAGAAGCACCTCTTGATGCCATTACCAATACAAAATACATTAACCCTTTCCCTCATAGAAGCACCTCTTGACGCCATTACCAATACAAAATACATTAACCCTTTCCCTCATAGAAGCACCTCTTGACGCCATTACCAATACAAAATACATTAACCCTTTCCCTCATAGAAGCACCTCTTGATGCCATTACCAATACAAAATACATTAACCCTCCCTCATAGAAGCACCTCTTGACGCCATTACCAATACAACATACATTAACCCTTTCCCTCATAGAAGCACCTCTGACGCCATACCAATACAATACATTAACCCTTTCCCTCATAGAAGCACTTGCATAAATACTTAACCTTTCCCTCATAGACACTCTTGATGCCATTACCAATACAAAATACATTAACCCTTTCCCTCATAGAAGCACCTCTTGATGCCATTACCAATACAAAATACATTAACCCTTTCCCTCATAGAAGCACCTCTTGACGCCATTACCAATACGACATACATTGACAATGTAGTAGCCAAACCAATGCTCATAATAAAGGCCAGAATCTCATGTAGTCCCAGTAATATCTATGGAGGTGGGATAGATATGGCGACTACTGATCCACTGCATGATAGCTAAATGGCTGTCACTTGTGTGCAGATATAATAGTATATTAACCTAAATCTCTATGAAGGAAAGGGTTAAGATGAAATCAGACAATATTTATTTTTCAAGAATTTGACCAACAACGAGGATTCAAGGAATTCCTCTAAAACGAGGAAGATTCACAGCCCAGTGTGATGTACGGACGCATAGACAGACAATATTACTTTACAGCCATCCGGACGATGTATAAAACATTGATGTCGCCAAGGCAACAGTACACCTACCCTGGGAACAGGCGTTGATATATTTTGCCTGGTCAGTCATATTTTAACACCTGGTAGAACATTAATTGGGCCATATTGAGATTCTGATAATGTCAACATCATTTTGCCAAAAGTATATTAGTGAAAAATCGACAGACTCGAACCCAGGCTACAGTACACCAACAAACTGATATTCAGAAAGAACCAGACTGACTATTGACAGGATGTCACATAAATTATGTTTGCATGACTTTGTGAATGTATGTATGGGGAGAGCACTCGCTAATGTTGGTAAAACTTGTTGCCCAACCCATTTGCTTCTAGATTTTATTCCTGCACTGTGCAAGTATAAGCATAGCATTGCAGTTGTATCAGTTTGCTTATATATTTACCATGTTTATATTTGTAATTGTATTGTACATAAATAAGCAATAAAATATGATTAAACTAAACTGTGAATGTATGTGTGCTTTGTATATCATATGACGTGCGACCCCTGGATAAGCCCAGAATAATAACCCCTAAACCCCTGATCAGCTACCGAAATGCCACTCAGATTGCTGCTAACTATGTTTGGTTTTTTTGTTGTTATTTTAATACAAATTTATTTTAGCTCGATTGCGAAACAAGTTCTTACAACTTATATTAATCACGCTCGAGACCTCATTCCTGATGGAATCCATCGCCACGAGGGAGATAGAAGAGGCAATGTGGAATTTAAATGCCTTGCCTAGGAGCACAATTCAGCAGAGTTCGAACTCCGGACTATGTTTGTTGCTGTTTCATCAGCCTGCAAACTAAACTACTTCAGTAAAATATTATATAATATTAATTACCTTGTAATATGACAGTTCACTCCATACGAAAATATCACTGTTAAATTAAATCCAGCCAAAAAAAGAATGTTCTATATTTAATGAGATGTCACAACATCCCAACTTAAATTAATTACCTTGTAATATGAGTTATATATATGGAATTTTACCGGTAAATTAAATGCAGCCAAAATACGAATGTTCTATATTTAAACATAAAACATGTCGTAATTATTTATAAAGCTTTATAAACTTGTACTCCCTCGATTAAAATAACGGTGTTTCATTGTTTAATGACATAATTACAATTCAGGTATTCAGGTAACCACAAAATCCAAACAGACAAAAATTTACTAAACATTTAATACTATTCATTTTATTTGTGGATGTCTCCGGTTTTAAATGAGATCAAACCATTCCGAAATCATCTTAGCGAGATCGATTACTTATCGCCTTAAACTCGCTCATGCGTAAAATTGTTGATAAGATTGTGCAAGTGAATGGTTGAATCCCAATAAAACCGTAATCAATCATACGTGAACTAGATATCCAACCACAGGCATTTGAAGTCACAACAAGAAATTCAAATACAAATTGTGTTCACCTGAACCCTACCAGTTACTATATGTTATGTTATATTTCGGGTTTTACGCCTGCATCAGCACCATTTTGGGCTATATCGCCGGCGGGCAGTTTACCTAACACCTTCCCTGGGCAGGCTCCAGCGGTTAACCAGTACTTGAGTGCACCAACTTCCGTAAGAAACTGCCAACTTTTTCATATAAATGAGACACGGCCTGAGCGGGGCTCGAACCCGTGACCATCAGTGATGATAGGTTACAGTGGTATACAAGTCAGCGACCTTAACCACTCGACCACGGCGACGGACCCCCAACCAGTTCCTAATATAGTATACATTAGTAATGATATCCAAAATATAATTAACCCATTTCATTCTGGATACATTTAAAGGCTTTTGCAAACAACATAGATCCAGATCACCACGCAGCATGACGCTGCGTGCTGATCAGGATCTATGTTGTTTGCTACATAGCCAAGTGTCTTTAGCAAGATCATCTGAATAGCCAACAACATAGAACCTGATTAGATGCACGTTCCGTGGCGGTTGATCTGGCTCTATGTTCTTTGCAAATACTGTTTGAACGGTATCCAGAATAAAATGGGTTAATAGTCTTTTTATTAACAATTCATAGCGTAATACAATACTAAAATTTAAAACATGATTGTGTTCACCAAATATTTTTTATTTTATACACTTTATTTATTTTACAACGATTGCGAAGCAAGTTTTAACAACTTATATTAATCACTCTCGTTGGCTCGGATGGAAGCGTATATGTGGTCATTCATGTGGGAGGAAACCGTAGTACCCGGAGAAAACCCACCTGTCCGATCTGGCGACCATCGTACCAAATATCTACATGTAGAATAAATAATAAAATTACAGTTTTATTTAACTAAGACGTACTTACAAAAAATAAGAAAAACACCATTTATTTACCTAAGTCGTACCACGCACATACACAATGTACCGTATATTCCCGACCATAAGCCGATCTTGGCCACAAGTCATATATTTGCTTGAAATTGCTGATTTGAAGCTGGATCCTTCCATAAGTCGAGGGTACTTTGTGGACGTAATACATTTGTTACAACAATGGATTTTTCTCTCATTTTTCAATGAAACTGAGCTAAATTTGAGATATCAGGTTGATAAAAAAAAAATAATAAAAAAATACACTGATGCACAACAATAATTTATGAATTTTATTTATCCGTTTTTCTTTGGTTTTATAATGTAAATAATTGTCTAAACAAACAGACATAAATAAAGTTCCAACAAAAAACCCCCAAACAATTCAACTTATTTTTTGCTTGTTTCTTGTCCATAAGTTGACCCAGTAATATCATCACATTTCTGGATGAGAAACGGACGACTTATGGCCAGGAATATACAGTATTGTCATTTTATTTTCTTCAATTTAAATTAAATTATTAAATGTAATTATGTAAATAAATAACAACATAATGTATACAGTACAGTAAATCTCTTCCATATTATTTTTAAATAATATGTTGATAGTTCCTAACAGGGAACTAGTAATATATATATGTGGTGTTCTACGTTTATTTATCGTCGCTACCGGTTGCCCATATGAGCGACGCCTCCTGAAGAGATTAGTCATTTTAGATGTTGGAGGATAGTGCATGATACAGACAGAGACTCATTCCAGAATCTCCTCTGGTTCTTTTACGTGCACGGTGTAGAGCACCGACACGAGACCTCGGTTTAACGTCCCATCTGAAAGACTGTTAATTTTATTAGGGTCAGACGGGGGATCGAACCTGCGATCCCTGGATTACCAGTCCAGCGTGTTACCACTGGACTACATATCCGTCTGTCACTGGTATGTGCAATATTCGTCGCATATATACCTATGCTTGGACACATTCGTTAATTAAACGTGATGGTGGCTCAAAGTTGGAACTACATTGTCAAACTCCGAGCAATATTTGAGGCACCGACGTAACCTAGGTAGAACCAGCGATCTATCACAAGCCAGACGCTTACTGTTTCATGCCAGACGCTTACTGTTTCATGCCAGACGCTTACTGTTTCATGCCAGACGCTTACTGTTTCATGCCAGACGCTTACTGTTTCATGGTTCGACATAAGATTCAAATGCACTTTTATATATGTGCGTAATATAAACGATATAAACAGGATTAAGCACAAGTTGCCTCGAAGTTAATGACTGTATATATACATTGTATTAAAAATCAAGAAAGTAACGAATCGTCTACTGTCCTAGATTCTACGACACAAACAAGTATGCAAAGTCCATTGCATATCTTCCTTACTGGATGAATAAATGAATATATATATATGTGGTCCGCTCTACTATATATATATATATATATATATATATATTTATTGCATACGTTACTATAAATAGTAACAAATTTAATGGTAGAAAAGCAAAATATCTGGTCGACGCGGGCAATATATTTCGATTTTCGGCTCTGCCGGGCCAATATCCGATATTGGCCCGCCACGCGCCGAGAACGAATCACGAGCACGCGTCACAGGTAGCAACAACATAGTAACTACATTGTGTAAACATGGCCGCCTGGGGCCGTTAAGGTATGCAATAAAGAAGTTATTAAATGGCTGCGGTGGGTGGGCCATTTGTGGATATTGGCGCACCTAACCAATATCTCCATAGGGTGGGTGCGCCAATATCCACAAATGGCACACCTCCGCGGTTTAATAACCTCTAAATATATACGCTGATGGATCTTCAAGCTCCTGTGATGTCACACATCTATTATCGAGCAACAATACGACAGCTTGAAAAAAATCAATCATTTAAATAGATAAATCAATTGTTTAAACAATGGTCATAGAATTTGATAGAACTTGATTGATGATTCTCACAGGATCAGTTGGCAAGAAACTGTGAGTGAATATTTGATGAAAAACATTAAATATAGAAGTAAGAACAGAACAGAACATAAGTTTATTTATGACAAAATTATACTATTATTATCTTTCTTTATGTCCATTATTTCAATCCTCACAGGATCAGTGAGTGAATATTTGATGAAAAACATTCAACATAAAACAGAACAGAACATAAGTTTATTTATGACAAAATTATACTATAGTTATCTTTCTTTATTTTCAATTATTTCAATCCCTTTGTGGATGGGGGAGGGTTTACAGGGCTCATTGCAGAGGGTGTTCGCCCGGGACCCTCACTTCGCCCCCTAGGGGCCCCACTGCTCCCTAAGACAAACATTGTTTTTTTAACCCTATTCTGTTGACATTTATTAAATAACACCACTTAACCCATTCAACACCAAGTAACTCACATAAGTGAGTAATGTTGCTATGACACATTTGACACGTATACAATTTCCCTACATCACATTTAATCTTAAGATCAGGTACCGGTACATGTATTTGGGTGTTCGCTATATATTACCATGTTTACCCCACAGCTGTAGATCATGTACATACAAGTAGTCTTTAGGTATCCAGATTTTAGAGTGAATAATTTATGTCATCCACAGTTACCACAGTAGCGCAGTTGATAAATGAAAATAAACATATTATCTTACAGTGACAGGATGATTCAACACACTTCCTTGTAATGAATTAACTCTTTGCATTATGGGTAAAATAAATTCTATAAATAGTTCAAATAATTGTAACAGACATTAACCCATTCAACCCCAAGTAACTGACATGGACTGGTCCATGATATTTTTAGACCAATAAATTAATAACAAAATTACATTTGGATCAGTTCATTTATCAAAATGGGTATTTTTTCCCCTAAAAATAGTTATATTACTTGAAAAAAGTGCAGATCCTGATGAGACGGCTCGTCACGAGCCGGCTCATTGGGATCTACACTTTTTTGTAAGCCAATTTAGAGGTCTGTGGTGTTGAAAGGGTTAAGGACGTTTTCTCACTTTTCCCAAATATTCCCCTACAGTGAGCCCTGGGCTTAGACGTGTTTTCCTGTGCAGGCTTAGCCAACCGCAACAGTTAACAAGTACTATCTGTGTGTGTTTTACGTTTATTTATCGTTGCTACCGGTTGCCCATATGAGCGCCGCCTGAAGAGATTAGTCATTTTAGGTTTTTTGGAGGATAGTGCAATGATGCAGATAGAAACCCATTCCAGAGTCTCCTCTGGTTCTTTTACGTGCAGGGTGTACAGCACCGATACGATACCTCGGTTTAAAGTCCCATCTGAAAGACTGTTAATTTTATTAGGGTCAGACGGGGGATCGAACCTGCGATCCCTGGATTACCAGTCCAGCATGTTACCACTGGACTACAGATCCGTCTGCAAGTAATAAGTACCGTGTGTGAGGAGCCTTATTGAAGGACACTACATAATGTATGTGACCAAGTATTCTTCACTTATTTCAAGGGATTTTCATGTTTTTTTGTATCAAATGTTTACAGAAAATTATATTTGTTGCGTCATGCTGCATAGGTATGTGTCAGTTCGATCTTCAGTTTTGCAGTCCTGACCCACAACATTTAGTTCCACATCTAAGGCGTATCTCAAGCATGACTGAAGCACTGTTTGGATAGTACCGATGAAGGGTTCCCGCTGTTGGGCGCCATTTGCGACAAAAATCTGGCTGTAAATTTTGTGAATTGGCGAAAATATTTGGTGCAACTTTTTTTTTTTGACGCTACATGTTTTGTTAAATACATGGCTTCAAATATTTATCTGTGAACTATATGGCTCTTAGTTGCATGGCTCCAAGTTTTTCAAATTTGCCCCAGTCTTTTTCCAATTGGCGACAGATGTGGCACAGACAAAAATTCAGTACATCAACTATGGTTTGTGGAAGTCGTGATAGCGCAGTGGATGCGAGTTCGCTTCAGGTGCGAAAGGTCCGGAGTTCGAGCCCCGCTGGAGCCGTTACGATTGTGCCCTTAGGCAAGGCATTTAAATTCCACATTGCCTCTTCTCTCCTTCATGGCGATGGATTCCATCAGGAATGAGGTCTCGAGAGTGATTAATATAAGTTTGAAAGAACTTGTTTCGCAATCGAGCTAAAATAAATTTGTATAAACAACTATGGTATCACTAAATAAGGGGAATTAACAAATAATGCACGCATTATATATAGACCAAGTAGGTAAGTCAGTGATCCAGTGCTAAACACGTCGGACAAGACATCCAGGCAGGGATCGCAGGTTCGATACCCCGGCTGACCATAATAATATTACTATTGTAACATAGTTACCTTTTGCCTTATGCCTATATACATGTGTAGTGATTAATTACCTTATGTTTTGATGACTCTCTTCATTTAATTATTTAAACATGTATGATTAAATTACAGGACAACAGTCTTTTCAGTGTGTGTGTCCTTTGTTGGGGACATCTGATATACATGTCTGCACTTGATAAAATGGATGGAGGAATTCCATATCGTAACACTATTATACCAGTGAAATCCAGTTCATGAAATCACAAACTTTTCAAACCTTTCTAGAATAGTTCATGAACTGGATGTAATCAGTTCTTTATTCATGTGTTCATGAACTTTTGGACATGAACAGTTCTTACTACATTTGTGAATAACCCTGGAAATACTCGATTCAAATGAACGGTTCTGGGTTTATATAAAACATTAATTTTTTTAAAAATCAGGGTTCATTCTAGTTCAGAATTTTTGGGAGAAGTGAGAAAGCCGCGTGATTGCTTCCTTAAATGGTTTTCTTTATTATACTTCTTCATAATAGGGTTAAAATGAACAGTACAACCATTAAATACAACATTTGAATAGGAGGAGTGAAATATAATGGGCCAGTGTATCTTACTAGACAAATTGTTTGAAAATCATTTTTTATTTTTTTTATTTTAGGGAGAAGTGGGGCCCCCATAGGGCTAAGTCAGGGTCCCTAGGGCGACAATTTCGCCCACATCGCCCTCTAGAATGATCCCTGAAAATACATCCATTTTGTGATTAACCCAGGAAATTCTTCCCACAGACTGTTATGGTATTAGAGCAAAAACATTGCCGCTAGCTACATACAGTCAGTTAAATTAAGATGAACATTTAGTAGATAAAACAAGGTTAAGCTAGAGGAGGTGGTTTTAGTTTTTATACTGTGTCGTGACAAGGCATACTTTGGTTGAGTAATTGCTTACAGGGATGAGATATCGCCTGCTGTGTTTTATTCACATATCATTTTAATTTGAAACACAAAACTTCAATCTATTCTGTACTGTTTCAAATGAATTTCGTTTCCCACATTTTCTTAATTATCTCCTGTGGAAATCTAACACCTGGTTTTGTACTTGAAAGGACACAATTAATTTTGTACTTAATTCATTACCACTGAGAACCTTTACAGCTGGATCTGTAGTCCAGTGGTAACACACTGGACTGGTAATCCAGGGATCGCAGGTTTGATCCCCCGTCTGACCCTAATAAAATTAACATTCTTTCAGATGGGACATTAAACCGAGGTCTTGTGTCGGTGCTGTACACTGTGTACGTAAAAGAACCAGAGGAGACTCTAGAATGGGTCGCTGTCTGTATCATTGCACTATCCTCCAAAAATCTAAAATGACTAATCTCTTCAGGAGGCGTTGCTCATATGGGCAACCGGTGACGACGATAAATAAATGTAAAACACACACAAAACCTGTACTTCTCCTGAATGCTTCAGTTAGGCCATTTGAGAAGGGAGCCGAGCCCTACCCGTAATACTGAGTGCCCTGCTGCCCTTTCATCATATATATTAAAACAATGACATTCAGTGTATGTATATATATATAAATATGTAGATATATATAAAATATATAGCAGTATAAAACATTTTAATCGGTGTGTAAACCTGAAATTATAATTAGCCTTTGTGAAATTAATGATTTTCCTGCAACCATTTTTAGTAGGATATTACGGCTTAGTTTATACAAATTTATTTTAGCTCAATTGCGAAACAAGTTCTTACAACTTATATTAATCACTCTCGAAACCTCATTCCTGATGGAATCCATCGCCACGAGGGAGAGAGAAGAGGCAACATGGAAATTAAATGCCTTGCCTAAGGGCACAATTGTAACGGCTCCAGCAGGGTTCGAACTCCGGACCTTTCGCACCTGAAGTGAACGCACATCCACTGCACTATCACAACATCGACAAGGTTGTTTCCATATTAAGGTTTAAGTTTTATACAGCGATATATATATATATATTACTAATGTGTCTATAATTATTTGGTTCCGAGTGTCATCCAAACCCACACGGGTAATGCTTAACTTGTATTGATATTTGTTGGCACAGTATGCGAGTTTGGATATATGTTCGGTAACTAATTTATAATCCCCCCTCCCCGCAATATTTATATATCAGTATAACGGATTTATACCTTCCCAAAATTAAATTTGTGCATTCAATTATATGTTCATCTAAGATAATGTTTTTACGTTTATTTATCGTCGCTACCGGTTGCCCATATGAGCGACACCTCCTGAAGAGATTAGTTATTTTAGATTTTGGAGGATAGTGCATGATACAGACAGAGACCCATTCCAGAATCTCCTCTGGTTCTTTTACGAGCACAGTGTAAAGCACTGACACGAGACCTCGGTTTAACGTCCCATCTGAAAGACTGTTAATTTTATTAGGGTCAGACGGGGGATCGAACCTGCGATCCCTGGATTACCAGTCCAGTCATCTAAGATATATTCTGTGCATCATATTTAACCCTTTCAACACCACAGACCTCTAAATAGGCTTACAAAAAGTGTAGATCCAGATGAGCCGGCTCGTGACGAGCCGTCTCATCAGGATCTGCACTTTTTGCCAGTGATATGACTATTTTTAGACATAATTACCCATTTTGATAAATGAACTTGTCCAAATGTGATTTTCTGATTCATTTATTGGTTTATGAATATCATGGACCAGTCCATGTGAGTTACTTGCTGTTGAATGGGTTAAAGGAACTACAAACTGATTGATTTTTGTTCATTCATTGTACTAATTATGATATTACATGTTAGTGCATCATAAGCCCATGGGGCTGGCTGTTGTTATGTATTGTTTTGCAGGGATCATTTTAGAGGGCGATGTGGGCGAAATCATCGCCCTAGGGACCCTGACTTCGCCCTCTGGGGGCCCCACTTCTCCCTAATAAAAAAAAAAAAATTTATTTGGTTTTTACGATTTTCAAACAAAATGTTGTCTAGTAAGATACATTGGCCCATTATAAAGCACTCCTTCTATTCAAATGTTGTATTTAATGGTTGTACTGTGCATTTTAACCCTATTTTGCAGAAGTATATTAAAGAACACCATTTAAGGAAGCGAGCACGCGCTTTCTCACTTCTCCCAAATATTCTGACCTAGAATGAGCACTGGTTTTGTATCGATTGTATGCATAGGTTGCACAAATAAATTATCTATCTATCTATCTATACTGGGTAGATAAACAAAAATGTTTATATCTTATATATTATGGTAATTTCGAGATCTACATATTCGTTATAAAAAGTGATTTGATTTATGACAATTCTATTTTTAAATCTCACAATATTTGAGCTGACAAGATGTAGCATATTACACATATTCAAGTCAGTGTGAGTGCTGAGAAACAGTCTCTTTTATTTTCAGTTCATGGAAGGTGGGAAAAGAAAGGGGGAGGGGGAATAACCCCGCACCACCTAGAAGTACCCAAATTTCCATCACAACCCTGTCCATTTCAAATCCTAGCTGGAACACTCTCCTATGCTTGTATGAGATAAATGTATAAAGCAATTAATTTGTTGCAAGTCTAGCAAGAAAAATATAATGCATTTCTTTGCTTTAGAATTACCTCCCATACAGTAACAATCTGAACAATCAATCAAACATTTAAAGCGACACTACATCAGTGAAAATGCAAATTTCTGCACCATGTATATGGTATAATTATTTTTCAAATATTTGCCTCAAAGCTGAGTATTTCAACTAATAAACAAACGTCGTATACGCGGTTTGTTTACATAACAAAATAATGTAAATAGGGTCGACATCCATGCGTAATACATCGAGTGAAATCCTACTTTCAATTTTGAAAGTTTGTAGACCACAAAAACACTGTTTATTGATTCAATGTTAGTGTTCGAAAGTATTCAGAATAATTTGTAGTAGCAATGCAGTTATATGTGACAAAATGCATTTTATATGTTTTTTTGTGATGTAATGTCGCTTTAAAGTCTCATAAACGAATAATAATAATTTGTTGTATGGCTATGAAGAGCTCAAATTCATGCCAATGGAGGATGCGGAACAATCAAATGATGGAACAATCAATAAATGTTCAATGCGGAACAATCAACAGATGGAACAATCAATAAACATTCAATGCAGAACAATCAACTGTTGGAACAATCAATAAACATTCAATGCGGAACAATCAACTGATGGAACAATCAATAAATGTTCAATGCGGAACAATCAACAGATGGAACAATCAATAAACATTCAATGCGGAACAATCAACTGATGGAACAATCAATAAACATTCAATGCGGAACAATCAACTGATGGAACAATCAATAAACATTCAATGCAGAACAATCAACAGATGGAACAATCAATAAACATTCAATGCGGAACAATCAACTGATGGAACAATCAATAAAAGTTCAAAGTGGAACAATCAACAGATGGAACAATCAATAAACATTCAAAGCGGAACAATCAACTGATGGAACAATCAATAAATGTTCAATGCAGAACAATCAACAGATGGAACAATCAATAAACATTCAATGCGGAACAATCAACAGATGGAACCATCAATAAACGTTCAATGCGGAACCATCAACAGATGGAACAATCAATAAAAGTTCAACATGGAACAATCAACAGATGGAACAATCAATAAACATTCAATGCGGAACAATCAACTGATGGAACAATCAATAAATGTTCAATGCGGAACCATCAACAGATGGAACAATCAACAGATGAAACAATCAATAAACATTCAATGCGGAACCATCAACTGATGGAACAATCAATAAACATTCAATGCGGAACAATCAACTGATGGAACAATCAATAAAAGTTCAAAGTGGAACAATCAACAGATGGAACAATCAATAAACATTCAAAGCGGAACAATCAACTGATGGAACAATCAATAAATGTTCAATGCGGAACAATCAACAGATGGAACAATCAATAAACATTCAATGCGGAACAATCAACAGATGGAACAATCAATAAACGTTCAATGCGGAACCATCAACAGATGGAACAATCAATAAAGTTCAACATGGAACAATCAACAGATGGAACAATCAATAAACATTCAATGCGGAACAATCAACTGATGGAACAATCAATAAACATTCAATGCGGAACAATCAACTGATGGAACAATCAATAAACATTCAATGCGGAACAATCAACAGATGGAACAATCAATAAACTTCAATGGAACAATCAACTGATGGAACAATCAATAAACATTCAATGCGGAACAATCAACAGATGGAACAATCAATAAACATTCAATGCGGAACAATCAACAGATGGAACAATCAATAAACATTCAATGTGGAACAATCAACTGATGGAACAATCAATAAACATTCAATGCGGAACAATCAACTGATGGAACAATCAATAAACATTCAATGCGGAACAATCAACTGATGGAACAATCAATAAATGTTCAATGCGGAACAATCAACAGATGGAACAATCAATAAACATTCAATGCGGAACAATCAACAGATGGAACCATCAATAAACGTTCAATGCGGAACCATCAACAGATGGAACAATCAATAAAAGTTCAACATGGAACAATCAACAGATGGAACAATCAATAAACATTCAATGCGGAACAATCAACTGATGGAACAATCAATAAATGTTCAATGCGGAACCATCAACAGATGGAACAATCAACAGATGAAACAATCAATAAACGTTCAATGCGGAACCATCAACTGATGGAACAATCAATAAACATTCAATGCAGAACAATCAACTGATGGAACAATCAATAAAAGTTCAAAGTGGAACAATCAACAGATGGAACAATCAATAAACATTCAAAGCGGAACAATCAACTGATGGAACAATCAATAAATGTTCAATGCGGAACAATCAACAGATGGAACAATCAATAAACATTCAATGCGGAACAATCAACAGATGGAACAATCAATAAACGTTCAATGCGGAACCATCAACAGATGGAACAATCAATAAAGTTCAACATGGAACAATCAACAGATGGAACAATCAATAAACATTCAATGCGGAACAATCAACTGATGGAACAATCAATAAACATTCAATGCGGAACAATCAACTGATGGAACAATCAATAAACATTCAATGTGGAACAATCAACTGATGGAACAATCAATAAACATTCAATGCGGAACAATCAACTGATGGAACAATCAATAAACATTCAATGCGGAACAATCAACAGATGGAACAATCAACAGATGGAACAATCAATAAACATTCAATGCGGAACAATCAACAGATGGAACAATCAATAAACATTCAATGCGGAACAATCAACTGATGGAACAATCAATAAACATTCAATGCAGAACAATCAACTGATGGAACAATCAATAAACGTTCAAAGCGGAACAATCAACAGATGGAACAATCAATAAAGGTACTACATAACTTAGCGCACCCTAATGTTTGAACCTCATAACGGGATCTGTTATTATTATACCAGATTGTAGAGGGTCAGTGGTTCAGTGGTAACATGCTGGACTTGTAATCCAGGGGTCTTATATATACTATTATACTGTACGAAAATGACTCATATCATAGTCTTTTGGATGAGACTTTAAACCCAGGTCTTGTGCCGGTGCTTTACACTGTGCATGTAAAAGAACCAGAGGAGACTCTGGAATTGATCTCTGTCTGTATCATTGCACTATCCTCCAAAAATCTAAAATGACTAATCTCTTCAGGAGGCGTCGCTCATATGGGCAACCGGTAGCGACAACAAATAAACGTAAAACACACAAATCCAAGTTTAATGGTAGTAACATAGCATCACTTACCACTGGCCACTTTCTTCCATCATAGACACTCAAAGCTTTCCCAGGACCTATTCTCGATGAACCGGATCTGTAAAAGTGAAAATGTTAACAGCATTTAAGATTTGCTCCCTTGGTTTAAAGTGGCACAGACAGCTTAGGTGATACAGTGACTCTCCAGCTGTTATTGGTGGAGGATGATCTCAGGGTGCCCGTCCGAGCAGTATTTCAGTCACGGACAGGTACCCGGGTATAACCACCGACCTTCTGCACGATAGCTGGATATTACTTCCTCACATGAAAGAATTTGAGGCCCCCAGTGGGATTCGAAGCCTTTGGGCAGTATTTCAGGCACGGACAGGTACCCGGGTATAGCCACTAGCATTTGAAAGAATTTGACACCCACAGTGAGGTTAAGACAGAGGGTCAATGGACAATGATAAGTTGAACACTAGCAGATATTCCTAGAACTCTTTGTGGGAAAGTGCTAAAATAAAAAAAATTGTTACAAAATTTATTTATGAAAAGATAACCCAAAATCCATAACAATTCCATTTACCTATAGTAACTCATGATTTGTCTCCCTTTACATGCACACTATCCACACAAGTCATTGACAATCACGAGGAGTCTATGGATAATGTCTGTTCAACGTCCAATATGTGAATAATTTGGTGTAAACAATATTGTATTCAAGAATGGTACATAACTTAGGAATTCGTTGCAACAGCACAATTTAGGATTGGGAAAAAGGTTCCATAATCCCTTTCCTTAAACAAGTATTCCCTTCCAGCATGGTAATTTTCTCACGTGAGTTAGCGGTCTACGTTAGAATTATAGTGCTACAATTGTGTTGATATATACTGTATTTTGTAAATTATTGACTACCAAAATTTATCACATATTCATTACAAAACTATTATCAATAGTTGTCTCCCTTCTCTCAATTTACTTATAGTAATTCATGATTTGTCTCCCATTCCAATGTCCGTACCATTCGTTGACAAGTTATATCGCGTAAATTCCGAGTCAAACATAATTAATTATCTTCTCAGGAGTTATTCTTGTGTTTCCTGGAACTTTCCGCTCTATTGTTTCAATTCCAGCAAGTTGTCCTGTTGAAACCCGTAAAATGCATCAAATCAATTCTAGCAACACTGTAACACTGGCTGAGTCTCAGAAAATCATCTGCATTCTTCTGCTCCAAACTTCGAAATGCTCATGAAATGTGCTCTTGTCGCTTAGATGTGAACAACTGAAGAGAAATGCCTAAATACGAATATATTAAAAATAAACATTCCCCTGCAGCGTCGGAATTTTCTCACATGAATTAGCATCCGCCGTCAGAATACATACAATCATTTCATAAACATCATATTTTATCAATCACAAACTTGACCACAATATTCAATCCATTTGATCCTTAAATTGCTAATTATCTACCACAATATTCAATCCATTTGATCCTTAAATTGCTAATTACAAGCATAAATCAATTAATGTCCACATTATTCCATACAAACAAATACCACAAGAATGCAAACAAAAAAACAACAAACAACTTATTTTCACTGTTCACTCATTGATTGATATTGATATAAAAATTGGGCCCTAAATTTGTTTGAAATTTGAAACCCGTTTTATAACATGTTTAAAATCACTTAGGACAATGAAAATCACCGGAGTGCGTGTTCACTATAGTAGGCGGTAATTTAACTTTTCATGACGAAGAGCAATTTTTGTTACTTTTTTTTGCTCCATTTGGCTGACTATCAAAAGATAAAACGAGTTTTTCTAAGTACCGTTAAGGTCAAATATATCTCCGTTAAAGTGATTCATTAAGTGCGTTAACTGTATTATATTTTGCCTTTCCTGTCTTATAAATTATGATATATTAATGTTTTTAAATGTGTTTTATACTATTATAATACAAATCTTTACTTTTATACAATAATAGAGACGGATCTGTAGTCCAGTGGTAACACGTTGCACTGGTAATCCAGGAATCGCAGGTTCGATCTCCCATCTGACTCTATTAAAATTAACAAGTCTTTCAGATGGGACTATAAACTGAGGTCTTGTATCGGTGCTTTACACCTTGCACGTAAAAGAACCAGAGGAGACTCTGGAATGGATCTCTGTCATGTGTATCATTGCATCATTTGTGCCCCCCATCGAACCCCACTTAATATATAAATGTCAGAATAATGATAAACCATAATAAATAAAGGAAAAAAAAGGGGGGGAAAAAGAGGAAAAAAAGGATAAAAAAAGGGGGGAAAAAAAAGGAAAAGAAAAAGGAAAAATAGAAAGAAAAAACAAAAAAGACTAATCTCTTCAGGAGGCGTCGCTCATATGGGCAACCGGTAGCGACGATAAATAAACGTAAAACACATACATACAATAATATAATTGACATTTAATTGCTACTGTAGGCAACTAATCTCTAAGTGACATGCACTTCATTGTCTGACCACCCACATAATGTTGATCAAACCATGGATACATATCAATAATAGATCACTTAAATTACATTATCTGTCCAGAATCTAACTAAGTACATGGGTGGTCAATTTTGTTCGGTGTCATTTTTGTGCGAAATAACGTTTGTTTGTTCTTTAAACAGCATTCTAATATTGTTTTGTTTTACTGATCGAAATGAACCACCATGTTTACAGTCCATACTCGCCTATAAGGTGATCTCGCCTATAAGACGACCCTCCCTACTTTGGTCCTGAAATCCAAACACAAGTATAAATTGCACGCTTGGCCAGTGAAAGTTGAAGAAATGTCCAGCGTCAGAGTGCTTTCTTTTCATAAACATAATTTGGGATACCATTTAATACATCAAAAATAAAATTATTTAAAATAAAAATTTCATTTTTTAGCACTCACTTATATGGTTGGTATACAAATATATTACAACATTAGATTAATCTAGAGACCTCGTTCCTGATGGAATCCATTACCATGATGGAGAAGTATATTTCAAAGGATTACATCCAAATAAAGACCTCCCACTTCCCCCTCCCCCGTTAACAAAGACCATTTTTATCTCCCATCAAGCCGTTTTCGGGGCACTTCAACCTCCAAATAAAGACGACCTGTCAACAAAGACCATTTTTATCTCCCATCAAGCTGTTTTCGGGACATTTCAACCTCCAAATAAAGACGACCTGTCAACAAAGACCATTTTTATCTCCCATCAAGCTGTTTTCGGGGCACTTCAACCTCCAAATAAAGACGACCTGTCAACAAAGACCATTTTTATCTCCCATCAAGCCGTTTTCGGGGCATTTCAACCTCCAAATAAAGACGACCTGTCAACAAAGACCATTTTTATCTCCCATCAAGCTGTTTTCGGGGGAATTTCAACCTCCAAATAAAGACGACCTGTCAACAAAGATCATTTTTATCTCCCATCAAGCCGTTTTCGGGGCATTTCAACCTCCAAATAAAGACGACCTGTCAACAAAGACCATTTTTATCTCCCATCAAGCCGTTTTCGGGGCATTTCAACCTCCAAATAAAGACGACCTGTTAACAAAGACCATTTTTATCTCCCATCAAGCCGTTTTCGGGGCATTTCAACCTCCAAATAAAGACGACCTGTCAACAAAGACCATTTTTATCTCCCATCAAGCTGTTTTCGGGGCATTTCAACCTCCAAATAAAGACCACCTGTTAACAAAGACCATTTTTATCTCCCATCAAGCCGTTTTCGGGGCATTTCAACCTCCAAATAAAGACGACCTGTCAACAAAGACAACTGTTCTGATCAGGCATTTAACTTCAAAATAAAGACCCCCCATCAACAAAGACCACGAGGGAAAGCGAAGAGGCAATGTGGAATTTAAATGCATTGCCTAAGGACACAATCTGAGCTGGGCGTGAACTCGGGGCCGCCTTACACACCTGAAGCGAACGCGCCGCCACTGCGCTAACACGATTTCCGAATGGATGGAATTCACAGACAGGTATAAAGAAAAGTCTTACAAACTTGGCAATTTGTGATCTTTAAAAAATCTGGGAACTGTGAAACTAATCTAATCATGATTTGTCTCCCTTTACAATGTCCGTACCATTCGTTGACAAGTTATATTTATACGTATATTATTCTTGCATCATATAATCATGTTTCATGCTAGTGCCGTCTGATCAGGCTCTATGCTGTTTGCTATTCAGAGAGTGGAGCTAAAACACTTGGTTGAATAGCAAACAACATAGATCCTGATTAGACATGGCGTTATGCCGCGGCTGATCTGGATCTATGTTGTTTGCAAATGTGATTTTATTCACCCAGCATGCAAAGGGTTAATCATGATATACATAAAGATGATGCAGCGTTACGCCGCGGTTGATCTGGATCTATGTTGTTTGCAAAATGTGATTTTATTTACCCAGCATGCAAAGGGTTAATCAAGATACACATCAAGATCATGCGGCGTTACTCCGCGGCTGATATGGATCTATGTTGTTTGCAAATGTCATTTTATTTACCCAGCATGCAAAGGGTTAATCATGATACACATCAAGATGTATATCTTCTCCTTCACTTCAATCATTGCAACATAGATCCTGATTAGACATGGCGTTATGCCGTGGCTGATCTAGATCTATGTCGTTTGCAAATGTGATATTATTTACCCAGCATGCAAAGGGTTAATCATGATACACATCAAGATGTATATCTTCTCCTTCCCTCCAATCATTGCATGGTATGTTACATGTACATCGTTGGCTTTTCACTTAAAATTAATTAGTTTTATACCCATAGAATGTTGCAGTTAAGAAATTACAGGGTTAGAAAGGGGATTCTTCATGTTATGCCCCCTTTTTGTAATTACACATCACATTAGACACATTGACAGTCTCGGGGGTTAATCGACCCCTAAGTTCACACAGTTCCCTTCATTGTGAAGACTATAGTATAATGCTTTGTATTACAATTAACATAAGAAATAATATCTGTTATTTTTAGGCACATAAAACATGGTTCGGAGTTCCGACTTGTAAGAATTAACCATGGCAGGCCATAGGCCTAAATGGTTAATTCTGTTGCTCAGAATGACAAACCATGTTTTATTCGAGTATAAATAATGAAAATACATGTACAAATGTCTACTTGACTACAGTTGGATATGTAGTACTGTTGTGGTTAACACGTTGGACTGGTAATCCAGGGATCGCAGGTACGATCCCCTGTCTGACCCTAATAAAATTAACAGTCTTTCAGATGGGACTTTATACCGAGGTCTCGTGTCGGTGCTTTACACCGTGCACGTAAAAGAACCAGAGGAGACTCTGGAATAGGTCTCTGTCTGTCTGTATCATTGCAGTCTGTATCATTTTGTGTCACACTAACTTTGGGGTAGCATATTATAGAGAACACATTGTCACATAGACCCAGTAGTTGACTGCTACTGGACACACTAACCTATTCAGTCAAATTGCTACTGAACATTTTCTATAGTCATATTTACCCAGTTAGTCAAGTTGCTACAGGACATATATAGTCACAATGACCCAGTTAATCAAGTTACTACATGACATATATAGTCCCAATGACCCATTCAGTCAAGTTGCTACAGGACATATATAGTCACAGTGACCCAGTCAGTCAAGTTGCTACATGACATATATAGTCATAATGACCCAGTCAGTCAAGTTGCTACATGACATATATAGTCATAATGACTCAGCCAGTCAAGTTGCTACATGACATATATAGTCATAATGACTCAGTCAGTCAAGTTGCTACAGGACACATATAGTCACAATGACCCAGTCAGTCAAGTTGCTACAGGCCATATATAGTCACGTTGACCCAGTATTTATATTTACTACAGTACAGACAGTCAAGTTGCTACATGACATATATAGTCACAATGACCCGGTATTTATATTTACTACAGTACATAGACCAGTCAGTCAAGTTGCTACAGGACATATATAGTCACAATGACCCGGTATTTATATTTACTACAGTACATAGACCAGTCAGTCAAGTTGCTACAGGACATATATAGTCATAATGACCTGGTATTTATATTTACTACAGTACATATATAGCGTTGACCCAGTATTTATATTTACTACAGTACATAGACCAGTCAGTCAAGTTGCTACAGGACATAATAGTCATAATGACCCGGTATTTATATTTACTACAGTACATAGACCAGTCAGTCAAGTTGCTACAGGACATATATAGTCATAATGACCCGGTATTTATATTTACTACAGTACATAGACCAGTCAGTCAAGTTGCTACAGGACATATATAGTCACAATGACCTGGTATTTATATTTACTACAGTACATAGACCAGTCAGTCAAGTTGCTACATGACATATATAGTCACAATGACCCGGTATTTATATTTACTACAGTACATAGACCAGTCAGTCAAGTTGCTACAGGACATATATAGTCACAATGACCCGGTATTTATATTTACTACAGTACATAGACCAGTCAGTCAAGTTGCTACATGACATATATAGTCACAATGACCCGGTATTTATATTTACTACAGTACATAGACCAGTCAGTCAAGTTGCTACAGGACATATATAGTCACAATGACCCGGTATTTATATTTACTACAGTACATAGACCAGTCAGTCAAGTTGCTACAGGACATATATAGTAATAATGACCTGGTATTTATATTTACTACAGTACATGTAGCCACTATGTTTCAGTAATCAAATTTGCTACGACTTTGGTTTACTAACTACTCATTGTTAATACGACTTTGACATGGCCATAAATGGGTAAATAATAGATATTATTACAATGTTATCTGCAAAAGTGAATCTAGGGGGCATGTAGACTTTCACATCAGCACATTGCATCGCCAAGCAACAATTTAATGTCAATTAGGCAACATAATGTTACCTTCAAATTTTATCACACAATACCATAAAAGTGGTAAATTTGCTGGGGGCTTCAAATTATGTTTTGGTTGCTCATGAATCGATGTAATAAAGGCACAATTAACCCATTGAACACTACATACCTCTAAATACTAAATAGTCTTACAAAAAGTGTAGATCCAGATGAGCCGGCTCGTGACGAGCCGTCTCATCAGGATCTGCACTTTTTACCAGTAATATTACTACTTTTAGACAAAATTACCCGTTTTGATAACTGAACTGGTTCAAATGGGATGATCTTATTAATTTATTGGTATAGAAATATCATGCACCATTCCATGTCAGTTACTTGGTGTTGAATGTGTTAATCTGCAAAGAACTTACGACTATAGGGACATACAGATCCCAGCAGCCATACAATTGTTACACAGATGATGTAATTTCGGCCACATGGTTCGCCGGCAGCGAGGGTAAATCAGAACAATCATTCATCATCATCAGCATCATCATCATCATCATCATCATCATCATCATCATCATCATCATCATCAGCATCATCATCTGATATTCAGTTATCCAGAATATTGAGTTTGTTTGACATTAATTAACTGCATTTCCGGAAGGGGTTTATACAAATTTATTTTAGCTCGATTGCGAAACAAGTTATTTCAACACCTCATTCCTGATGGAATCCATCGCCACGAGGGAGAGAGAAGAGGCAACGTGGAATTTAAATGCCTTGCCTAAGGGCACAATCGTAACGGCTCCAGTGGGGCTCGAAAAGGGTGGAAGGCGTGGAATGCCGGGCGAGTGAATTCCAGGCAAGCAATCTGACAATTACCGGCGTACTCGCATGTGATAAAATGTCTCCTAAATTCTTCCCATTAAATACAGGTACTTACTGTGATTTTAGTCTCTCAACAATGCCAGACATCTTTGGTATCGTCAAATTAAAATCCATTCATTGATGTCTTCCAGCTAGAAATTAAAATCCATTCATTGATATCTTCCTGCTAGAATTTAAAATCCATTCATTGATATCTTCCTGCTAGAAATTAAAATCCATTCATTGATATCTTCCAGCTAGAAATTAAAATCCATTCATTGATATCTTCCTGCTAGAAATTAAAATCCATTCATTGATATCTTCCTGCTAGAAATTAAAATCCATTCATTGATATCTTCCTGCTAGAAATTAACATCCACATAATCATGCTGGTCATGTGCACTTCCTTCAACCACCATATAGACTGATGAAACAATTAATTTACTTTAATAATTTATATGCTAAACATTTTCTCCCTTTCCTTTATTCAAAACAATTAATCAACTTCAGTTTTATTTTTGTGAATGATGTTTGAATTTTCTTTAAGTAAACTTGGTATTATCAGGTGTTTGTTCTTTGGCTTAATTAAATTGATCGGCTGGATCAGCTTACAACTTTTTTTATCTTTTAATATTAACATTATATAATCCTTTCAAGGTATAATATTTCTGTCTTGCTTTATCTTAGTCTTTCCAGTTTAGATTCTTGTATCTCTTTGTCAGTTACTTGTACTTGTATTCCTTCAGTCGCATCATCCATTTCTCCTCTCACCAGGATTCCATGAAGAACACCAATATTCCTGAAGAGACAAATACATTAAAAATGCCATGTGAAGCATTCATATAGAACGAAAGCGATGTGAAGCATTCATAGTGAACCAAAGCAATGTGAAGCATTCATAGAGAACCAAAGCGATGTGAAGCAGTCATAGAGAACCAAAGCGATGTGAAGCATTCATAGAGAACCAAAGCGATGTGAAGCATTCATAGTGAACCAAAGTGATGTGAAGCATTCATAGTGAACCAAAGCGATGTGAAGCATTCATAGTGAACCAAAGCGATACGGCCATGTACACATTCCAAAGGTAGGACATAAGTTATTATATGTTATATTTCGGGTTTTACGCCTGCATCAGCACCATTTTGGGCTATATCGCCGGCGGGTAGTTTGCCTAACAACACCTTTCCTGGGCAGGCTCCAGCGGTTAACCAGTACTTGGGTGCACCAGCCTCCGTAAGAAACTGCCAACTTTTACATATAAATGAGACACGGTCTGAGCGGGGCTCGAACCCGTGACCATCAGTGATGATAGGTTACATTGGTATACAAGTCAGCGACCTTAACCACTCGACCACGGAGGCGGACAAGTAGGACATAAAATTTAAAAAATATTTATATGGAACAAAGAGGGAGAAGTCTGAGTTGTCAATGGACTGTTTGTATTTTGGAAAAATTAAAACAAATTTAAGCTCTTAACCCTTACAATGCTGGAAATGAGTAGAGTCAAACCTGTCTTAAACAGCCAGCCAATGGAATCACAGAAAGTGGCTGCTTAACATAGGCGACTGCTTAATAGAGGTCAAATGTATAATAAAACAACATATTGGGAATCTGGAAATGGGTACTTAATGCAGGTTGGATGCTTAATGGAGGTGACCACTAACACAGGTCTGACTGTATATTCGTTTTTGCAAACAGCATAGTTCCACCTGAGATGGAACATAATACAATGTGCTGTCTGATCAGCATCTATGCTGTTTGCTACTCAGATTTTGTCAGGTTAAGGAGCTTATTAACCCTTACTGTGCTGGAAACGAGCATATTCGTTTATAGAGCAAGATCAGACGGCAAAGAACCTGCGCAGAATGTCTCATCTGATCAGGCTCTATACTGTTTGCTAATCGGGCAGTGGAGCTAAAACACTTTGCCGAAAGCAAACAACTGAGATCCTGATCAGATGTGGCGTTACGCCGTGGCTGATCTGGATCTATGTTGTTTGCACATTCCTTCCAATTTATCCAGCATTTTAAGGGTTAAGGGATGTAGGACAGAATCAGGGAAATATTAGACCAACAGTCAGGCACTACATTGATTCACAGACGCTGTCCAATTAGCGCATTGGTTAGCGTGCTCGCTTCTCACCAATGCAACTCAGGTTCGATCCTCGAACCGGGAAGTAGTGAGATGGTACGGTGGTCGCCAGATCAGACAGGTGGGTTTTCTCCGGGTACTCCGGTTTCCTCCCCCACGAATGATCACATTTAGGCTTTCATCCGCGCCAACGAGAGTGATTAATATAAGTTGTTAAAACTTGCTTTACAATCGTTGTAAAATAAATAAAGTTTACTGGAGTCTGGACAAATGTTTTCGGGTTCAAAACCATAAAACTAAAAAACCTGTTTTGGTTTTGTTTTTTAAGAACACTATGATACACTATAGACATGACACTATACATATACATTTTAGGCAATTCCAAGAAAGTTTTAAAATGACACCCCGTCACTATCAAGGCTTATATACTCATATAGCCTTCATCCGCACCAACAAGAGTGATTAATATAAGTTGTTAAAGCTGAAAGCTTGTTTCGCAATCGATGTAAAAATAAAGAAAGTATATTTGAACTACACAATGTATGTACTTCAACTGTATTGACAGTTAACCCATTCATCACCAAGTAACTGACATGGACTGGTGCACGATATTTTTTAGACCAATAAATTAATAAGAAAATTACATTTGAACCAGTTCATTTATCAAAATGGGTAATTTTGTCTAAATATACCAGTAGTAATATTACTGGCAAAAAGTGCAGATCCTGATGAGACGACTCATCACAAGCCGGTTCATCTGGATCTACAGTTTTTGTAAGCCTATTTAGAGGTCTGTGGTCTTGAAAGGGTTAACAATAATTTAGCGGATATTTAGACCAATAAATTAATAAGAAAATTACATTTGGACCAGTTCATTTATTAAAATGGGTAATTTTGTCTAAATATAATAATACTACTGGCAAAAATTGCAGATCCTGATGAGATGGCTTGTCATGATCTACACTTTTTGTAAGCCTATTTAGAGGTATGTGGTGTTGAATGGGTTAACAATAATTTAGCGGATTTTTAAACCAATAAATTAATAAGAAAATTACATTTGGACCAGTTAATTTATCAAAATGGGTAATTTTGTCTAAATATAGTAATATCACTGGCAAAAAGTGCAGATCCTGATGAGATGGTTGTTGTATTGATAGTTAATGATGTCATACGACATCTGATCAACACAGTACACAATGATGTAAAGATGAAAGTATGCATGCATGATAATTCATGTCATTCATTTTATCTGATTATCTAGATTACAGATAAAATTGTTTTGTTTACTTGTAGATCACGAAGATACTGTAAACTGTTGTTTATATCTACACAAGTTGCAACCCATTCCTCCTGAGGGAGAAATATATATATTTATTTATAAAATATAAAAACATGTCACCACGGTTGATCTGGATCTATGTTGTTTGCACAACTCTGTCCTATCTACAGTCAAACCTGTGTTAGTGGTCACCTTTATTGACCGCTAACCTGTATTAAGCAGCCAGTATCCAGATTCCCAATATGTTGTTTTATTATACATTTGACCTCTATTAAGCAGTCATCTGTGCTAAGCAGCCACTTTCTGTAATTCCTTTAGCTGGCTGCTTAAGACAGGTTTGACTTTATTCAGCATTTTAAGGGTTAATTAGTGTTTTAAGAAATTGTTTCACAATTCAACTTAAAGCAGCATTAAATTGTATGAAATAAAAGATATTTGAAAAATTCAAATTTTACGTATGGGTAGCAATGCTGCTACACATTCTAACATTATACTGTGTATGCTTATGTTCATTTGGTAAACAATGTTTTTTTGCGATAAAACAAACTCGAAACCGAAAGTAGGACTTTTCGAATCGATCGGTCATGCATCTGTTTACAACCAGAACGCATCGTCCGCACTTGTTTACATTCAGAATGCATCGTCCCCATTTGACCCAGGTTGTCTTTTTTAATTAAATTACTTGAGATGTTGATTCATACATCTGTTATCTAAGTCTTTTAGTGACATATCTACATCCCCGCGAGGGGTTCGACATTAAAGGACGATAGATAGATAGATAGATAGTCTTTCATGTTCAAAATATATACGTTGTTTTCTACATCCTCTGTTGTTTCACGCATGCGCGCTGTGCGTGTTTTAATTTCGTATGTTGATAAACAAATTCGCGTATACGACGGTTTATATTTATTGGAATTTTATCGTTTCTGAGTGACTATTTCGATTTTTGTAAACACACACACATTAGTATTTATATTTTACCCAAAACATCCTTTATTACGATGCAATGCTGCTTTAAGCTAATAGAAATTTGTATAAAGCTAACTTTAGCATTCATGGGAAGTATCAGAGGGGAATTATATTCCCTAATTTTATCCTTATTTTGAAGGCTTAGTTAGCTATGCCTTCAAAATGGGGAGAACCTCATGGTTCATTCTAGAGGGTGACTGGGGCGAAATAGTCGCCTTCTGTATGCCAGCTGCGACAATTTGTAGACAAGTCAATACACCAGATGTGGCCTTCTGTATGTCAGCTGTGGCGTTTTGTTTTGTCAACCAGTTCTATAAACCAGCTGTGGTATTCTGTATGTCAGCTGTGGCGTTTTGTCAACCAGTTCTATAAACCAGCTGTAGTCTTCTGTATGCCAGCTGTGGCCTTTTGTTTTGTCAACCAGTTCTATAAACCAGCTGTAGTCTTCTGTATGCCAGCTGTGGCGTTTTGTTTTGTCAACCAGTTCTATAAACCAGCTGTAGTCTTCTGTATGCCAGCTGTGGCATTTTGTTTTGTCAACCAGTTCTATAAACCAGATGTGGTCTTCTGTATGCCAGCTGTGACCTTTTGTCAACCAGTTTTATAAACGAGCTGAGGCCTTCTGTATGTCAGCTGTGGCCTTTTGTAAACCAGTCTATGCACCAGCTGTAGACTTCTGTATGCCAGCTGCGACCATTTATGAACCAGTCAATATGCCAGCTGTGGCCATTTGTATGCCAGCTGTGGCCTTTTGTAGACCAATCTATGCGTCGGCTGTAAACCAGTCTATGCGCCAGCTGTAGACTTCTGTATGCAAACTGTGGCCTTTTGTAAACCATTCTATATGGCCTTTTTGCAGGCACACTGTGGCACTTTATGAAACAGTTCTATAAACAAGCTGTTGCCTACTATAAAGCCAGTTTAGGCCTTTAGGCCTTTCTTTTGTAAGCCAACTGTGGTGTTCTGTAAGAGAGATGTGGCCTGCTGGTTATTAAAACCAGCTGGATATCTTCCCCCATTGGTTGTACTTTTGTCATGACATTTACAACAAGCAGATCATTATTTCAGTGTTTTGTTTGACATTTATGTATAATACAATGCATATACATGAATGATTTACATTTCCTAGGAATAATTACTTTCCTTCATATGTGAACTATTTACGAGGGTTCTTTGATCACTCATAAATCATGACCAATAAAGCCCATTGTGGGCCTACTTGTGCCGTGCACTAAGATATTCTAAGGGGGTGGGCCTATATTACTTAGAATGTGCTGTGCACTAAGATATTCTAAGGGGGTGGACATACTTAGAATGTGCTGTGCACTAAGATATTCTAAGGGGGCCTACATTACTTAGAATGTGCTGTGCACTAAGATATTCTAAGGGGGTGGACATACTTAGAATGTGCTGTGCACTAAGATATTCTAAGGGGGTGGACATACTTAGAATGTGCTGTGCACTAAGATATTCTAAGGGGGTGGACATACTTAGAATGTGCTGTGCACTAAGATATTCTAAGGGGGTGGACATACTTAGAATGTGCTGTGCACTAAGATATTCTAAGGGGGTGGACATACTTAGAATGTGCTGTGCACTAAGATATTCTAAGGGGGTGGACATACTTAGAATGTGCTGTGCACTAAGATATTCTAAGGGGGTGGACATACTTAGAATGTGCTGTGCACTAAGATATTCTAAGGGGGTGGACATACTTAGAATGTGCTGTGCACTAAGATATTCTAAGGGGGTGGACATACTTAGAATGTGCTGTGCACTAAGATATTCTAAGGGGGTGGACATACTTAGAATGTGCTGTGCACTAAGATATTCTAAGGGGGTGGACATACTTAGAATGTGCTGTGCACTAAGATATTCTAAGGGGGTGGACATACTTAGAATGTGCTGTGCACTAAGATATTCTAAGGGGGTGGACATACTTATAATGTGCTGTGCACTAAGATATTCTAAGGGGGTGGGCCTACTGAGAATATGCTGGGCCAGTCCAGTCTTCTTTAATTGAAAATATCAGATACTAGTGAATTATTGCTACAACGTATAAACAGGGTTCCTGCTGTCGGTCGCCAATGGCGCAAAAAAACAAATGTGAACTATATGACTCTTAGTTGGATCCAAGTTTTTTAAATTGGCTCCAGTGTTTTTCAATTGGCGACAGAAGTGGCGCAGACAAACATTCAGACAGAGGGAACCCTGTATAAACATGTCTATGTGGAACAAAACATATACTAGTAGTTGACGTAGACCTCCAAAACTGCTGACTCTCCAGCTATCATGGGAGCAGGCAGACCACTGTGGGTGCAGGGGGGCACTCTCCATGGCACAATGGGCAAAGGTGTCGGAATTCTAGCGTAAAACCTATCCTGGTGAAAGATTTGCGGAAGGTTAGTTTAAACAATATTTTATTCAAGAATGGTACATAACATAGGAATAGTTGCAATAGCACAGTTAGAATTGGGGGAAAAGTTACATAGTAACTTAATCGAATCCCTTTCCTTACGGAAAGTTGGTGGTTGTACCTGGTTGCCCCACGCCATGCCTGAAAAACTGCAGGGGTCCCCCGGGGTCTTCCTCCACCAATAATAGCTGGAAAGTCGCTATCACTTTTGTGTGTGTTTTACGTTTATTTATCGTCGCTACCGTTACCCACATGAGCCACGCCTCCTGAAGAGATTAGTCATTTTAGATTTTGGAGGATAGTGCAATGATACAGAAAGAGACCCATTACAGAGTTTCCTCTGGTTCTTTTACGTGCACGGTGTAAAGCACCGACACAAGACCTCGGTTTAACGTCCCATCTGAAAGACTGTTAATTTTATTAGGGTCATACGGGGGATCGAACCTGCGATCCCTGGATTACCAGTCCAGCGTGTTAACCACTGGACTACAGATCCGTCTGTCGCTATCACTAAAGCTATGTGCGTGGCTTTAAACTGCCCAAACAAACAAACTTACCGGTACATGATAAATGAGAGATTTTGAATTGGTACTAAAATTTACATTATCTGATGTATTTCAAGCCCCTTGTGCAAACACTTACAACTGATTATTCCGGTATAATGAAAGACAAACAACTGTAAAACCATACAAACAGATCAAATTATTTGATACTTTACAAAATATTTCATACTTTACTTTCAAAATGTGCTAAAGTCGAAATAGTTTCACTGATAAAATATTTTTATTTGACCCTTAATAACTACCGGTATCTGGTCAATTTGATACCGAGATAACGGACAAAACCCGGATCAAACTTGAGTCTCGATACAACAGAAACTTACGTAATTAATCTACATTCTAATCTATAGGGGTTATAGAGAATCCATTCCACTTGTCCAATTTCCATGACGAAGAAGCTATGCAGCTGAGAAAGTTAAAATTCCAGGGTCATAGTTCAATTTTTTTTAAAAGAAATGTAGATTCCAAAGTTACATAATGGTGTATGTTATCACAGCTTTTGATAAGCACTTACAGAACTGGTAACAGATTACAGGTGCTAAGTGTCCACAACAGGTGGCGAACGTGACACCCTGATGTACAAACATTCTTTCAGGTGATAATTGTATTTTCAGCAAAATACAAAAATTCCACTTCACACCTGGGAGTTTTCCTTCTGTTTTTCAGCATGTGTGTGTTTTTACGTTTATTTATCGTCGCTACCGGTTGCCCATATGAGTGACGCCTCCTGAAGAGATTAGTCATTTTAGATGTTGGAGGATAGTGCATGATACAGAAAGAGACCCATTCCAGAGTCTCCTCTGGTTCTTTTACGTGCACGGTGTATAGCACCGACACGAGACCTCAGTTTAACGTCCCATCTGAAAGACTGTTAATTTTATTAGGGTCAGACGGGAGATCGAACCTGCGATCCATGGATTACCAGTCCAGCGTGTTACCACTGGACTACAGATCCGTCTGTTTTTTCAGCATTGAATTTTGAAGTCATATTATATATACTTAAGGACAAAAGTTTTGTATGGGTAAATTTTTAGTACATATTATATTCCTTAGTGCATATATATTCCTTAGTACATATATATTCTTAGTACATATCTATTCCTTAGTACATATATATTCCTTAGTTCATATATATTCCTTAGTACATATATATTCCTTAGTTCATATATATTCCTTAGTACATATATATTCCTTAGTTCATATCTATTCCTTAGTACATATATATTCCTAGTTCATATCTATTCCTTAGTACATATATATTCCTTAGTTCATATCTATTCCTTAGTACATATATATTCCTTAGTTCATATATATTCCTTAGTACATATCTATTCCTTAGTACATATATATTCCTTAGTTCATATCTATTCCTTAGTACATATATATTCCTTAGTTCATATATATTCCTTAGTTCATATATATATTCCTTAGTTCATATATATTCCTTAGTTCATATATATTCCTTAGTTCATATATATTCCTTAGTTCATATATATTCCTTAGTTCATATATATTCCTTAGTTCATATATATTCCTGTAACGGAAAATTGTTACCACATGACTGTATTCCTTCCAGGGATCGCAGGTTCGATCCCCCGTCTGACCATAATAAAATGAACAGTCTTTCAGATGGGATTTTAAACCGAGGTCTCGTGTCGGTGCTGTAAAAGAACAAGAGGAGACTCTGGAATGAGTCTCTGTCTGTATCATTGCACTATCCTCCAAAAATCTAAAATAACTAATCTCTTCAGGAGGCATTAATATAAGTTGTAAGAACTTGTTTCGAAATTGAGCTAATATAAATTTGCATAAACTAATGGATACGTGTTCGCCTAATAACTGAGAAATTATGAGTTCAAACCCCACTAGAACTACGGTGGTGGTGTCCGGTGGTGGTGTCCTTAGGCAAGACAATTAAACACCACATTGCCTCTCTCCTTCATTAGTCCAAAGTTATCTCGCCTTCATTAGTCCAAAGATATCTCTCCTTCATTAGTCCAAAGTTATCTCTCCTTCATTAGTCCAAAGATATCTCTCCTTCATTAGTCCAAAGTTATCTCTCCTTCATTAGTCCAAAGTTATCTCTCCTTCATTAGTCCAAAGATATCTCTCCTTCATTAGTCCAAAGTTATCTCTCCTTCATTAGTCCAAAGTTATCTCTCCTTCATTAGTCCAAAGTTATCTCTCCTTCATTAGTCCAAAGTTATCTCTCCTTCATTAGTCCAAAGATATCTCTCCTTCATTAGTCCAAAGTTATCTCTCCTTCATTAGTCCAAAGATATCTCTCCTTCATTAGTCCAATTTTCCTTCATTAGTCCAATTTTTTTGTAGTTATCTCTCCTTCATTAGTCCAAAGTTATCTCTCCTTCATTAGTCCAAAGATATCTCTCCTTCATTAGTCCAAAGTTATCTCTCCTTCATTAGTCCAAAGTTATCTCTCCTTCATTAGTCCAAAGATATCTCTCCTTCATTAGTCCAAAGTTATCTCTCCTTCATTAGTCCAAAGATATCTCTCCTTCATTAGTCCAAAGTTATCTCTCCTTCATTAGTCCAAAGTTATCTCTCCTTCATTAGTCCAAAGTTATCTCTCAGGGTTCCCCCTGTCTGAATGTTTGTCTGCGCCACTTCTGTCGCCAATTGAAAAATACTGGAGCCAATTTAAAAAACTTGGAGAGCCATATATTTCACAAATAAATATATGAAGCCATATATTTGACAAAACATGTGCCCAAAAAGAAAAAAAATTAAAAACAAAAATTAAAAACAAAATTTAAAAAAAGTTGCGCCAAAAGTAGTGCCAATATTTGTTTTTTGTCGCAATTGGCGACCGACAGCGTGAACCCTGTCTCTCCTTCATTAGTCCAAGCAAACTAGTGTTTCACTTGGAAAAAACCGAATAATATACAAACTTGTTTCGCAATCAAGCTAAAATAAATTTGCATAAAAACAAAATGAACAAGTATTTAAGACAAAAATAAAATCAACATATTCCCAATATTCAATAGTTATGTTTCCAAAATATTCCCAATATTCAAAAGTTACGTTTCCAAAATACAGTCAAACCTGCCTTAAGCAGCCAGCAAAGGGAACCACAGGAAGTGGCTGCTTAGCACAGGTGGCTGCTTAATAGAGGTCAAATGTATAATAAAACAACATATTGGGAATCAGTGAAATGGCTGCTTAATACAGGTTGGCTGCTTAATGGAGGTGACCACTAACACAGGTTTGACTGTATTCCCATTATTCAAAAGTTACGTTTCCAAAATATTCCCATTATTCAAAAGTTACGTTTCCAAAAACTCGTTTACCTGTGTTACAAAATCCATTTAAACATAGCTGTATAAATAAATGTGTATAAATATTTAATCATATAATTATGTACTTATTCAGGCTGTCCTAACAACATTGTATGCATAACCTCCAATCTTTATAAACTCTGAATGATACATAGATTTGATGCTAATTATGTGGGGCCGATAATATGCACAACATAATATATACATAAATTATACATAAATTATGTCTTTGTTTACCTTGATAAGTGTTATTATGTCATGGTTATGTAATGTTATGTAAATGTAGGGAGAAGTATGTAAATTATAGCACCATTTTAGAAATGTGTGATAATTGATGGTGACATAAATTTGCATAAATGACTGACCATTATTAGTCTAGACTATGACTACCACATTTGTTCTAATAATCGGCCCATCAATATTTTTAGTTAACATTTGTTTGTTTGTTTTTTGTGTCTTAAAGAACATCGACAGCTCAGGTCATATGGCGGATTATCACTTGCTTTTGGTCCAGAAGAAGAAGTTTTATATTTGGCTTATACAAATTTATTTTAGCTCGATTGCGAAACAAGTTCTTTCAACTTATATTAATCACTCTTGAGACGTCATTCCTGATGGAATCCATCGCCACGAGGGAGAGAGAAGAGGCAACGTGGAATTTTAATGCCTTGCCTAAGGGCACAAACGTAACGGCTTCAGCGGGGCTCGATCTCCGGACCTTTCGCACCTGAAGCGAACGCGCATCCACTGCGCTATCATGACTTCGACAAGTTTTTATTTCATCAAATACAAAGTTTAAGTATTTATTTCACAAACGTCAATATACCAGTTTGGTCCATGAGATACAATATACCAGGTTGGTCCATGAGATACAATATACCAGGTTGGTCCATGAGATACAATATACCAGGTTGGTCCATGAGATACAATATACCAGTTTGGTCCATGAGATACAATATACCAGGTTGGTCCATGAGATACAATATACCAGTTTGGTCCATGAGATACAATAGACCAGTTTGGTCCATGAGATACAATATACCAGTTTGGTCCATGAGATACAATATACCAGTTTGGTCCATGAGATACAATATACCACTTTGGTCCATGAGATACAATATACCACTTTGGTCCATGAGATACAATATACCAGTTTGGTCCATGAGATACAATATACCAGTTTGGTCCATGAGATACAATAGACCAGTTTGGTCCATGAGATACAATATACCAGTTTGGTCCATGAGATACAATATACCAGGTTGGTCCATGAGATACAATATACCAGTTTGGTCCACGAAATACAATAGACCAGTTTGGTCCACGAGATACAATATACCAGTTTGGTCCATGAGATACAATATACCAGTTTGGTCCATGAGATACAATATACCAGTTTGGTCCATGAGATACAATATACCAGTTTGGTCCATGAGATACAATATACCAGTTTGGTCCATGAGATACAATATACCAATTTGGTCCATGAGATACAATAGACCAGTTTGGTCCATGAGATACAATATACCAGTTTGGTCCATGAGATACAATATACCAGTTTGGTCCACGAGATACAATATACCAGTTTGGTCCACGAGATACAATATACCAGTTTGGTCCACGAGATACAATATACCAGGTTGGTCCATGAGATACAATATACCAGTTTGGTCCATGAGATACAATATACCAGTTTGGTCCACGAGATACAATATACCAGTTTGGTCCATGAGATACAATATACCAGTTTGGTCCATGAGATACAATATACCAGTTTGGTCCACGAGATACAATATACCAGTTTGGTCCACGAGATACAATATACCAGGTTGGTCCATGAGATACAATATACCAGTTTGATCCATGAGATACAATAGACCAGTTTGGTCCATGAGATACAATATACCAGATTTGTCCATGAGATACAATATACCAGTTTGGTCCACGAGATACAATATACCAGTTTGGTCCACGAGATACAATATACCAGGTTGGTCCATGAGATACAATATACCAGTTTGATCCACGAGATACAATATACCAGTTTGGTCCATGAGATACAATATACCAGTTTGGTCCATGAGATACAATATACCAGTTTGATCCATGAGATACAATATACCAGTTTGGTCCATGAGATACAATATACCAGTTTGGTCCATGAGATACAATATACCAGTTTGGTCCATGAGATACAATATACCAGTTTGGTCCATGAGATACAATAGACCAGTTTGGTCCATGAGATACAATATACCAGGTTGGTCCAT
Source organism: Archivesica marissinica (assembly GCA_014843695.1). NCBI lineage: Eukaryota > Metazoa > Mollusca > Bivalvia > Venerida > Vesicomyidae > Archivesica > Archivesica marissinica. The sequence continues at coordinate 58,646,016 of CM026392.1, forward strand.
GAGATACAATATACCAGTTTGGTCCATGAGATACAATATACCAGTTTGATCCATGAGATACAATATACCAGTTTGGTCCATGAGATACAATATACCAGTTTGGTCCACGAGATACAATATACCAGTTTGGTCCAAGAGATACAATATACCAGTTTGGTCCACGAGATACAATATACCAGGTTGGTCCACGAGATACAATATACCAGGTTGGTCCATGAGATACAATATACCAGTTTGATCCATGAGATACAATAGACCAGTTTGGTCCATGAGATACAATATACCAGTTTGGTCCATGAGATACAATATACCAGTTTGATCCATGAGATACAATATACCAGTTTGGTCCATGAGATACAATATACCAGTTTGGTCCATGAGATACAATATACCAGTTTGGTCCATGAGATACAATATACCAGTTTGGTCCACGAGATACAATATACCAGTTTGGTCCACGAGATACAATATACCAGGTTGGTCCACGAGATACAATATACCAGTTTGGTCCATGAGATACAATATACCAGTTTGGTCCATGAGATACAATATACCAGTTTGGTCCATGAGATACAATATACCAGTTTGGTCCATGAGATACAATATACCAGTTTGGTCCATGAGATACAATATACCAGTTTGATCCACGAGATACAATATACCAGTTTGGTCCATGAGATACAATATACCAGTTTGATCCATGAGATACAATATACCAGTTTTGTCCATGAGATACAATATACCAGTTTGGTCCATGAGATACAATATACCAGTTTGATCCATGAGATACAATATACCAGTTTGGTCCATGAGAAAACATAATTACAAAACATTTACACATTGTTACAGTCACATGATTGGTGCTGATATAAGTTATTTATCAACGGCAATGTACATAATATATACAAATATACACATATTCAACCTTGAAAATTCAACATATCAATCTACATTGGTTTCATTCACATGTTTTTATACCTGTACGCAACTGTTCACACAATTCTTTCAGGAAGAAGGAAAATGCATTCATTTTGATATAATAACAAACAAACAATATAACATTTGAAGTAGGTCAAAAATGATCCTTGATTTAATATGGTATAATAGTACATAACAGTGTATGAAGAACTAAAGCATTTCGTTTTGTGCAGTATTTCATGCACATATGGGTATCTGGGTAGAACCACTGACCTTCTGTATAGCCAGTTAAGAAATTGAGGCCCCCAGTGAGATTCGAATCTACAGTAGTGAGTGGCAAGTCAACGACCATAATCACTCATCCACGCCCCACTACAACCAAATGCATAGGTATTTCTCAATGTCATAAACTATACACTCATCCATGCCCCACTACAACCAAATGCATAGGTATTTCTCAATGTTATAAACTATACACTCCATCCATGCCCCCACTACAACCAAATGCATAGGTATTTCTCAATGTCATAAACTATACACTCATCCATTGCCCCACTACAACCAAATGCATAGGTATTTCTCAATGTTATAAACTATACACTCCATCCATGCCCCCACTACAACCAAATGCATAGGTATTTCTCAATGTCATAAACTATACACTCATCCATTGCCCCACTACAACCAAATGCATAGGTATTTCTCAATGTTATAAACTATACACTCCATCCATGCCCCCACTACAACCAAATGCATAGGTATTTCTCAATGTCATAAACTATACACTCATCCATTGCCCCACTACAACCAAATGCATAGGTATTTCTCAATGTTATAAACTATACACTCCATCCATGCCCCCACTACAACCAAATGCATAGGTATTTCTCAATGTCATAAACTATACACTCATCCATTGCCCCACTACAACCAAATGCATAGGTATTTCTCAATGTTATAACATATACACTCATCCATTGCCCCACTACAACCAAATGCATAGGTATTTCTCAATGTTATAAAATACTACACTATTTAAATAGTTATCATTATTTTGCTTTATTTGGGTCCATTAAATTTTATACATTTTTCAACTTTTTTGGAAAAAGATTAATTATTTAATAGTTTAACCCTTTCAACCCCAAGTAACTGACATGGACTGGTGCATGCTATTTTTAGACCAATAAATTAATAAGAAAATTACATTTGGACCAGTTCATTTATCAAAATGGGTAATTTTATCTAAAAATAGTAATAATTATTACTGGCAAAAAAGTGCAGATCCTGATGAGACGGCTCATTACGAGCCGGCTCATCTGGATCTACACTTTTCATAAGCCTATTTAGAGGCCTGTGGGGTTGAAAGGGTTAAAGCAGCATTACATCGTATGAAATAAAAGATATTTGAAAAATTCAATTTTTACGTATGGGTAGCAATGCTGCTACACATTCTAACATTATACTTTGTATGCTTATGTTCATTTGGTAAACAGTGTTTTTTTGCAATAAAACAAACTCGAAACCGAAAGTAGGACTTTCCGAGTCGATCGGTCACGCACTTGTTTACAACTGGAACGCATCGTCCGCACTTGTTTACATTCGGAATGCATCGTCCCCTTTGCCCCACGTTGTCTTATTTAATAAAATTACTTGATATGTTGATTCATACCTCTGTTAGCTAAGTCTTTTAGGGACATGTCTACATCCCCGCGAGGGGTTCGACATTAGAGGAAGATAGATAGATAGTCTTTCATGTTCAAAATATATACGTTGTTTTCTACATCCTCTGTTGTTTCACGTTGCGCGCTGTGCGTGTTTACATTTCGTGTGTTGATAAACAAATTCGCGTATACGACAGTTTAAATTTATTGGAATTTTTATCGTTTCTGAGGTACTATTTTGATTTTTGTAAACACACACACACACATAAGTATTTATATTTTACCCAAAACATCCTTTATTACGATGTAATGCTGCTTTAAAGACATTATTTTATGCTTTCCAATGATATAGAGAAAGTTATCAGAATATTTCGGGTTTTACGCCTGCATCAGCACCATTTTGGGCTATATCGCCGGCGGGCAGTTTACCTAACAACACCTTTCCTGGACAGGCTCCAGCAGTTAACCAGTACTTGGGTGCACCAACCTCCGTAAGAAACTGCCAACTTTTTCATATAAATGAGACACGGCCTGAGCGGGGCTCAAACCCGTGACCATCAGTGATGATAGGTTACAGTGGTATACAAGTCAGCGACCTTAACCACTCGACCATGGAGGCGGACAAGTTATCAGTGAAATAAAATGTGTTATTGCACTGGTTGAAAGCAGTGGAATAGCACATGTTGTTTCCCACTGCTTTGCATGGGTGATGGTACCTAGCTGCTGCATGTTGTTTCCCACTGCTTTGCATGGGTGATGGTACCTAGCTGCTGCATGTTGTTTCCCACTGCTTTGCATGGGTGATGGTACCTAGCTGCTGCATGTTGTTTCCCACTGCTTTGCATGGGTGGTGGTACCTAGCTGCTGCATGTTGTTTCCCACTGCTTTGCATGGGTGATGGTACCTAGCTGCTGCATGTTGTTTCCCACTGCTTTGCATGGGTGGTGGTACCTAGCTGCTGCATGTTGTTTCCCACTGCTTTGCATGGGTGGTGGTACCTAGCTGCTGCATGTTGTTTCCCACTGCTTTGCATGGGTGATGGTACCTAGCTGCTGCATGTTGTTTCCCACTGCTTTGCATGGGTGGTGGTACCTATCTGCTGCATGTTTTTTCCCACTGCTTTGCATGGGTGATGGTACCTAGCTGCTGATTTTGTTTCACACTGCTTTTCATTGGTGGTGGTACCTAGCTGCTGCATGTGGTTTTGTTTCTGCTTTGCATGGTGTGGTACCTAGCTGCTGCATGTTGTTTCCCACTGCTTTGCATGGGTGATGGTACCTAGCTGCTGCATGTTGTTTCCCACTGCTTTGCATGGGTGGTGGTACCTAGCTGCTGCATGTTGTTTCCCACTGCTTTGCATGGGTGGTGGTACCTAGCTGCTGCATGTTGTTTCCCACTGCTTTGCATGGGTGATGGTACCTAGCTGCTGCATGTTGTTTCCCACTGCTTTGCATGGGTGGTGGTACCTAGCTGCTGCATGTTGTTTCCCACTGCTTTGCATGGTGGTGGTACCTAGCTGCTGCATGTTGTTTCCCACTGCTTTGCATGGGTGATGGTACCTAGCTGCTGCATGTTGTTTCCCACTGCTTTGCATGGGTGGTGGTACCTAGCTGCTGCATGTTGTTTCCCACTGCTTTGCATGGGTGATGGTACCTAGCTGCTGCATGTTGTTTCCCACTGCTTTGCATGGGTGATGGTACCTAGCTGCTGCATGTTGTTTCCCACTGCTTTGCATGGGTGGTGGTACCTAGCTGCTGCATGTTGTTTCCCACTGCTTTGCATGGGTGATGGTACCTAGCTGCTGCATGTTGTTTCCCACTGCTTTGCATGGGTGGTGGTACCTAGCTGCTGCATGTTGAAATGTTGTCAACACGAACATTTTCACACTCAAGCTGTCAGTGACATCATTTATGATGTCATTAATGGTCTTCTAAGGACAGCGCACTATGTGTCTACGGACAGCGCACTATCGCGTCTAAGGACAGCGCACTATCGTGTCTAAGGACAGCGCACTATCGTGTCTAAGGACAGCGCACTATCGCGTCTAAGGACAGCACACTATCGCGTCTAAGGACAGCGCACTATCGTGTCTAAGGACAGTGCACTATCATGTCTAAGGACAGCGCACTATCGTGTCTAAGGACAGCGCACTATCGCGTCTAAGGACAGCGCACTATCGCGTCTAAGGACAGCGCACTATCGCGTCTAAGGACAGCACACTATCGTGTCTAAGGACAGCGCACTATCGCGTCTAAGGACAGCGCACTATCGCGTCTAAGGAGAGCGCACTATCGTGTCTAAGGACAGCGTACTATCGTGTCTAAGGACAGCGTACTATCGTGTCTAAGGACAGCGCACTATCGTGTCTAAGGACAGCGTACTATCGTGTCTAAGGACAGTGCACTATCGCGTCTAAGGACAGCGCACTATCGCGTCTAAGGACAGCGCACTAGGTTCGACATTCATGCATAATACAATTCGTGTATCCTGCATAACACGATTTATGGTACAGATTTATCGTTATATCTCACATTTGTGCCTATGCATATTTATTTGTAGACTAATCTTAGTTAAATTATCTCTAAACGACATTATCTCGCGCTTAGTATTGACTACGATGACAAACAAATGTCAATTCAGGAACATGGATGACCGTTATATGAAATCTTATTTTCAATTTTGAAAGTTTGTAGACCACACAAACGCACTGTTTATTGATTCAATGTTAGTGTTCAAATGTGTTCGGATGAATTTGTAGTAGCAATGCACTTATACGTGCCAAAATTTCATTTCTTTTTTTTGCGATGTAATGTCGCTTTAAGCCCTCTGCTTAAAATAAAAGTTTTCAAAAAGACAAACACGAGGTCGGTAAATCATAAAATTTATACCCAACTCATACCTTTTCGTCTAGCGCCTCAAAAATATATCCGTTATTGGTAATGAAAATTCCGTTCTAAATCCTATCCATGTCACAGGTACTCTTGAGGCCTTTTTTCAGCCTGTATGCACATTTCTTACTATCAATGAAGCAACATAAAAATAACAAGGCTTACGTACCCTAAGGGGCCAAATAACTTAAATCAAAATACAACCTGGTCTACCTTGTAATTTATCTGTTAGAAATCAAAGATGGTTACAGATATGGAGGATTTTTTAATGCAAAAGGGTCATACACCTTGCACATGGTTGAATATCAGGGCCTTCAAAATCACTTGATGGTACTAAGGAAACATAGCGGGGACATGTGACTTGTTGGTACATGAAATACTATGGAAACATGAAGGGGACATGCTGCCCCATATAGGTAGTATATGGTACTATGGAAGTACAGAGGGGACAATTGTCACTTGTAGGTATATGGTACTATGGAAGTACAGAGGAGACATGCACATGCCCTTAGGCAAGGCATTTAGATTCCACATTGCCTCTTCTCTCTCTCCCTTGTGACGATGGATTCCATCAGAAATGACGTTTCGAGAGTGATTCATTTAAGTTGTAAGAACTTGTTTCGCAATTGAGCTAATATAAATTTGTATACACTATTTGAATTGTGGTTTTAATGACACAATTCTAATGAAATTCCATGACATATTTCCAGAGTTTTTAGTTACAAATAAAAAAAATACATTATTGAGTTGTCGTCTGCTACAATTATTTTGAACTATTTATAGCATTTATTTTACCCAGAATGCAAAGTGTTCATGTTACTCCAAATTTACTTAAATATTTTCATCAAAAGAGTATGTGTATAAGAATATATGTATGACCTCTACAAAAGACGAGCCTATCTCCACTAACTATACCCGACATCTACTGTTCATTGACCATATACGCGGCTTGAGACACTGCAACGAATCTTGATCAGCGGAAAATAAAATCCGATAGTTAATCCCATATACTCCTACTCTAATAGTATCATATCGTACATATCGTCACACAGAATCAAACCAACTCCATCCATAAAACCATCCATTTTCCACCCTGAATCACAAAATGACTAAACCATTCATTTCACAATTCAATTCTCCACCACTGTTTGCTTAACCTGGGTAAATTAGAATTCCGAGCGTTTTAAAATCCAATTAAATTGATGTTCCCGATATTGAACGGCCAGATTTATTGTCATCGGTCATTCTTTATTCATCCTCCAGCTCCACAACAAGTGTCAGTTTCTCTAATGAAAATTCCGTTCTTTGTCGGAAATCGATGGTTGATGCAAAATTTATTTCATTTGCATATTTGTTCGGGTGAACGAAAACTTCTCTCTCTTTATCCAATTTAGTGTTTTTAGAAAGGTTTTAATCCTATCTGTAGATAGCAATTTGTTACAGATGAATTAAATCCGCTTTTAATATAATCCGGGATGATCAAAGCATTTTACCGGTAATGTACGATTGATTATAAAAGCGACCACAAAACTAAAAAAACCTGGCTGTCCGATTAGCGCAGTCGTTAGCGCGCTCGCTTCTCACCAATGCGAACCGGGTTTGATCCTCGGACAGGGAAGTATGTGAGATTGTACGATGGTCGCCAGATCGGACAGGTGGGTTTTCTCCGGGTACTCCGGTTTCCTCCCACATGAATGACCACATATACGCTTTCATCCGAGCCAATGAGAGTGATTAATATAAGTTGTTAAAACTTGCTTCACAATCGTTGTAAAATAAATAAAGTATAAAAAAAAACACCTCTGAAAGTGAAATGGATACGGTGTCCGCTTCATAATCGATAGGTTGTGAGTTTGAACCCTACCAGAACCACGGTGGTGATGTCCCTAGGCAAGACTCAATTAAGTGTGTTACGCTTATTTATCGTCGCTACCGGTTGCCTATATGAGCGACGCCTCCTGAAGAGTCATTTTAGATTTTTGGAGGATAGTGCAATGATACAGACATAGACCCATTCCAGAATCTCCTGTGGTTCTTTTACGTGCACCATGTAAAGCACCGACGCGAGACCTCGATTTAAAGTCCAATCTGAAAGACTATTAATTTTATTAGGGTCAGACGGGGTATCGAACCTGCGATCCCTGGATTACCAGTCCAGCGTGTTACCACTGGACTACAGATCCGTCTGTCCTCATAATCGATAGGTGGTGAGCTTAACCCTACCAGAACCGTAATGATGATGTCCCTAGGCAAGACTCAACCAAGCTAGCATAAATTTGTATTAAAAGAATTGGAAGCAAATTTAAACATATTGATTCAACACCTCACTCACTTTGTCTGAATTAGTTCTCTTTAAGATAAGAAGTGATGATGATGATTGAGCTTATTTACCCTCGCCTCTGGCGAACCATATGGGCGAGCGTACTAAGAAGTTTAGTTAACACTCATATATTATAAACTAAGGTGATTAAGTTGTGTGCGTTAAAAATACGATTTGAATGCTCAGCCCAGCCATAGATTAGGCTACAAGCACCAAAATGTATAGGGTCAGTACAGGAGTCACTCTATACTGTCTCACATCTCATATTCGTAAATGTTTGATGTATAATATTATTTGCATGCTCAGCCCGGCCATAGATTAGGCTACAAGCACCAAAATATATAGTCAGTACAGGAGTCACGCTGTACTAACACGCACCTTAATTCTATAATATGTGAATTAGATGAGTAATGTTATTTGATAACTCAGCCCGACCATAACTTAAAGAAGTAACTATGCTTTGTTTACTTATATTACAGGGTATTAATTAACTTACCTCAATTATATCAGTATGTGGCTTTGAACTTTGTAACATCAATGCAAATACACTGCAGAATCTATTTGATCTAGCCTTGTTTATCGAAATCATATGCAAATACAGGGATTTACGAGTATGATAACAGTATTGAGAATCATTTGTAAATTAGAGTAATTTATAAACTTCACAAAATTAAATGTCAGAGTAAGGCTGTCACAGTATTGATGCTTTGTTTTGTTTGTTTTCTTTGGGTTTAAAGTCAACAGCTTAGGTCATATGGTGTATGTATAGGATCCGAAAACCGATCATCCAATATGTAAAATATTGGACTGTGTAGCATGTAGCGCCGAAGACAGTACAAATATTTTACATATTGGATCCATTTGAGGATTATATCTTACTTAAAGCACACACTTATATAACAAGATCCTACTAATTAAAATTGTTAATTTTGTACATGTACGCGTAGTATTTAATATATTCTGGCGGTTTGATACAAGTCCAATATTAATAATAATGGACTGCAAATACAAACGTATCCACATTGTGCCTGGGATGAACCATGCTTTTATCACTGAACAGTCCACATAGTGCCGGGGATAACCAGGCGCTTACCAACAAGCTATCCCCATAGTACTGGGGAAGAACTAGGCTTTTACCAACAAGCTATCCACATAGTACCGGGGAAGAACTAGGCTTTTACCAACAAGCTATCCCCATAGTACCGGGGAAGAACTAGGCATTTACCAACAAGCTATCCACATAGTGCCGGGGATAACCAGGCGCTTACCATCAAGCTATCCCCATAGTACTGGGGAAGAACTAGGCTTTTACCAACAAGCTATCCCCATAGTACTGGGGAAGAACCAGGCTTTTACCATCAAGCTATCCCCATAGTGCCGGGGAAGAACTAGGCATTTACCAACAAGCTATCCCTATAGTGCAGGGGAAGAACTAGGCATTTACCAACAAGCTATCCCCATAGTGCCGGGGAAGAACTAGGCATTTACCAACAAACTATCCCCATAGTGCAGGGGAAGAACTAGGCATTTACCAACAAGCTGTCCCCATAGTGCCGGGGAAGATAGCATTTACCAACAAGCTATCCCCATAGTGCGGGGAAGAACTAGGCATTTACCAACAAGCTATCCCCATAGTGCCGGGGAAAAACTAGGCATTTACCAACAAGCTATCCCCATAGTACCGGGGAAGAACTAGGCTTTTACCAACACGCTATCCCCATAGTGCTGGGGAAGAACTAGGCATTTACCAACAAGCTATCCCCATAGTGCCGGGGAAGAACTAGGCTTTTACCAACAAGCTGTCCCCATAGTGCTGGGGAAGAACTAGGCTTTTACCAACAAGCTGTCCCCATAGTACCGGGGAAGAACTAGGCATTTACCAACAAGCTGTCCCCATAGTGCTGGGGAAGAACTAGGCTTTTACCAACAAGCTATCCCCATACTGCTGGGGAAGAACTAGGCTTTTACCAACAAGCTGTCCCCATAGTGCCGGGGAAGATCTACCGGTAGGCTTTTATCAACAAGCTATCGCCAAAATGCCAGTATACAGCCAGGTCATTAGCAAAAAATATTTTTATTTTACAATGATCGCGTAACAAGCTTTAACAACTTCTATTAATTTAATCACCCCCAATGGCGCTAATGAAAGCGTATATGGTTATTTGTGTGGGAGTAAACAGGATTACCCAGAGACAACCAACCACCTGTTCAATCTGGGAACCACTGAACCATCTGACATACTTCCTGGTTCGAGGCTCAAACCTTTGGCTGCATTGGTACGAAGCTTGCATGCTAACCGCTGTGCTAATTGGACAATCAAGTCGAGTCATTACCACTGACCTATCCCCATAGTGCGAAAATAGTATATCAAATATATATATATGCATAGCACACTAGAATCAGTAGATCTTAATAAAGCTCCTTAACCCATCTCATTCTGGATACCATTCAAACAGTATTTGCAAAGAACATAGAGCCAGATCAGCCGCCATGGAACGCACCATCTGATCAGGCTCTATGCTGTTTGCTATTCAGATGATTTTGCTAAGACACTTGGCTATGTAGCAAACAACATAGATCATGATCAGCACGCAGCGTCACGCTGCGGCTGATCTGGATCTATGTTGTTTGCAAAAGCCTTTAAATGTATCCAGAATGAAATGGGTTAACCCGACATAAATAATGTAAAATTAATTAAATTGATAATACTTAAAATTTAGCAATGAATATGGTTTATGAAGTGCTTTCTGATCGGTCAAGTTATACAAGTTTGCAACATTTACACAAGTGTGGGGCACAGTTACATTTTGGTATTAATAACAGGGTTCATTCTAGGTCAGAATATTTGGGAGAAGTGTTTTTTAATATACTTCTGCAAAATAGGGTTAAAATGCACAGTACAACCATTAAATACAACATTTGTATAGAAGGAGTGCTATATAATGGGCCAGTGTATCGTACTAGACAAAATTTTGTTTGAAAATCATAAAAACCAAAAAATATTTTAGGGAGAAGTGGCGCCCCCAGAGGGCGAAGTCAGGGTCCCTAGGGCGACTATTTCGCCCACATCGCCCTCTAGAATGATCCCTGTAATAAACAACTTTCAATACATGTTACTACTTACAACTTACAGTTACAATTTTGTATGTTTGTTAATTAACAATTTTCATTTGTAGGATCTTGTTATATAAGTGTGTGTTTTAAAATAAGATATAAGCCTCAAACGGATCCAATATGTAAAATATTGGTACTGTCTTCGGCACTATGCACCTCACACAGCCCAATATTTTATATATTGGATCGTTTTCGGCTTATATCCTATGCATAGAGGTTTGTGTGAATTAGCACAACTTTCTATACACATGAGGAATAACATTGAAGACAATATAAAAGCTACTAGTAATTGATCTATAGATTTTCAGCTTAACTCTTTCAACACCAAGTAACTGACATGGACTGGTCCATGATATTCTTAAACCAATAAATGAATAAGAAAATTACATTCGGACCAGTTCATTTATCAAGATGGGTAATTTTGTCTAAAATTAGTAATACTACTTGCAAAAAGTGCAGATCCTGATGAGACGGCTCATCATGAGCCGGCTCATCTGGATCTACACTTTTTGTAAGCCTATATAGAGGTCTGTGGTGTTGAAAGGGTTAATAATAATGTTTGTTGGTTTGTTTTGAGGGGTTAAAAGTCGCACAGCTTAGTTCATATGGCTTAGTTCATTACAGACGGATCTGTGGTCCAGTGGTAACATGCTGGACCGGTAATCCAGGGATCGCAGGTTCGATCCCCCCGTCTGACCCAAATAAAATTAGCAGTCTTTCAAATGGGACGTTAAACCAAGGTCTCGTGTCGGTGCTTTACACTGTGCACGTAAAAGGACCAGAACGGGTCTCTGTCTGTATCATTGCACTATCCTCCAAAAATCTAAAATGACTAATTTCTTCAGGAGGCGTCGCTCATATGGGCAACCGGTAGCGATGATAAATAAACATAAAACACACACTCATATGACAACTCTCCAGCTAACAGGGTACCCACAGGATATGAGGAAACAAATTCCCTGATAATTCCCTGATATTTCCCTGATCAATCTCCAATTTTCCCTGACAAATATACGCGTTTACATAGGCCTAGATGACGAAATACTCAAGATGATCAAATATACTCGTTCGCATCTAGATGACGAAATACTCAATCATGACCAAATACACGTGTGCGCATAGATGACAAACTATGCGCGGACGACGACAAAATGGTCGCGGACGACCATGTATGCGCGCGTGCGAGGATGACAAAATAAAATTCCCTGATAATTCCCTGATATTCTGTTTATGTTTTTAAAATTCCCTGATAATTCCCTGCAGGGAACAGGTTTTGGTCATTTTCCCTGTTTTCCCTGTTTTCCCTGATGCGTGGGTACCCTGAGCTAAGGCCCTGTGTGCCCCCTGAGCAGTATTTCAGACACAGAGAGGTACCCGGGTAGAACCAGCAACCATCTGCAAGCCAGCTAGAAGGAAATGTGCACCCCCCCCAGTAGGATTCAAACCTACAGTGGATAGCTTCCTCACTTGAAGGAAATGTGCACCCCCCCCCAGTAGGATTCAAACCTACAGTGGATAGCTTCCTCACTTGAAGGAAATGTGCACCCCCCCAGTAGGATTCAAACCTACAGTGGTGAGGGGCAAGTGATTTGAAGTATACGACCCTAACCACTCAACCACAGAGGCCCCTATCTAAAATGAGGAGAGGTGTAGGGGGTGACACCTAGATATATCGAAATGTATCACAATTCTTATATATTCTAATTATATAAAACCCACTGTCACATACAGATCAAAGCTTCCCCCCCCCATACTAACCCACAGGTGGAATTAACAGTCAGGGTTCATTCTAGAGGGCGACTTTGGCAAAATATTCGCCCTAGGGACCCTGACTTCCCCACCTGGTGGCCCCACTTCTCCCTAAAAAAATAATTACAATTTACATAAAAAATGTTGTCCAGTAATAGACACTGGCCAATATAAAAAGACAATCGTGCACTTTCTCACTTCTCCCAAATATTCTGACATAGAATGAACCCTGAACAGTTATAGCGCAGTGGCCCGAAAGGCCCGGAGTTTGAGCCCCACTGGAGCCGTTACGATTGTGCCCTAAAGCAAGACATTTAAATTCCACATGCCTCTTCTCTCTCCCTCGTGGCGATAGATTCCACCAGGAATGAGATCTCGAGAGGGATTAATTATAATATAAGTTGTAAAATAAAAAGAAAATTCATTTGTTTAATTAATGTGAATGGTCAAATTATATTTCAGTCATGACCATAGAAAGCTATAGCAGCTAGCGGCACTCATGATAAATAATGCTTTCGGTGAAATATAATTCGATAATTCACTGAAACGAACAAATATCCTCTTATAATTTCTTATTTTAATTCAGCATAGAATATTATGTCGATGGCCAGTGTCCGCCTCCGTGGTCGAGTGGTTAAGGTCACTGACTTGTATACCACTGTAACCTATCATCACTGATGGTCACGGGTTCGAGCCCTGCTCAGACCGTGTCTCATTTATATGAAAAAGCTGGCAGTTTCTTACGGAGGTTGGTGCACCCAAGTACTGGTTAACCGCTGGGGCCTGTCCAGGAAAGGTGTTGTTAGGTAAACTGCCCGTCGGCGATATAGCCCAAAATGGTGCTGATGCAGGCGTAAAACCCGAAATATAATATAAATATAACATAATTGGCCAGAATGCATCTTAAATAAACTTCAGAAAAATGAAAGCTTACCTATTGAAGGGTGTGTTGGTTCACACTGCTATACACTGCTCTCACACTACCCATTGAAGGGTGATTTGGTTCACATGGCTATACACTGCTCTCACAATAACCCTCTACATCGCATTGTTCTTCCATCTATGAAAAAGTATATATAGATTGCAACACACAAAATAAATCCAATTTTTCCCCCAAGATTATTACTGATTTGCACTGTCATGTATTTTATAAATGAATACAGATGCAAATATACACCAACGCTTCAGTCTTTAAATTGTAATCCATTTACATTATTGACCCTGTTAACTCTAAATGACCAATGTATTTACGATAGTTCACTGTAATTTAAAACCCCCCACTATTTCAAGCCGTTCTTATTTCCCTCAAACATATAGCCGATTGGTCAGCCAAGCATTTTAACAAGTCATAAATAACTGAGTCAAGCTTGTCACACATTTCTTATCATGTATGGAAATTATGTATCATATATCAACACATCCCTGAGAACCATGCCTGTCATTGTTTAAATATTTTCCCACTATATCAGGGTTTCGACAGATGGATCTGTAGTCCAGTGGTTAACACGCTGGACTGGTAATCCAGGGATGGCAGGTTCGGTCCCCCGTCTGATCATAATAAAATTAACAGTTTTTAAGATGGGACTTTAAACTGAGGTATTGTGTCGGTGCTTTACACTGTGCACGTAAAAGAAACAGAGGAGACTCTGGAATGGGTGGTCCAGTGGTAACATGCTGGACTGGTAATCCAGGGATTGCAGGTTCGATCCTCCGTCTGACCCAAATAAAATTAGCAGTCTTTCAAATGGGACGTTAAACCAAGGTCTCGTGTCGGTGCTTTACACTGTGCACGTAAAAGAACCAGAGGAGACTCTGGAACGGGTCTCTGTCTGTATCATTGCACTATCCTCCAAAAATCTAAAATTACTAATTTCTTTAGGAGGCGTCACTCATATGGGCAACCGGTAGCGACGATAAATAAATGTAAAACACACACACTAGTGAATGCCCTGGCCCTGTCGATGATAAATAAACGTAAAACACACACACTAGTGAATGCCCTGGCCCTGTCGATGATAAATAAACGTAAAACACACACACACTAGTAAACACCTTGGCCCTGTCGATGATAAATAAACGTAAAACACACACACTAGTGAATGCCCTGGCCCTGTCGATGATAAATAAACGTAACACACACACACACTAGTAAACGCCCTGGCCCTGTCGATGATAAATAAACGTAAAACACACACACTAGGGAACGCCCTGGCCCTGTCGATGATAAATAAACGTAAAACATTCACACTAGTAAATGCCCTGGCCCTGTCGATGATAAATAAACGTAAAACACACACACACTAGGGAACGCTCTGGCCCTATCGACTATAAATAAACGTAAAACACACACACTAGTAGGAAGAAATACTACTTCTACATCAAAGCTTATCAGACATCCGTGCCATTACATGTATAATATTCTCTGCACAACTGAAAATCACGAGTAATCAAGGGACAAAACTCTAGCAGGCAGAACACTGCAATTTACTTGTATTCATGTACACCAAACTGTTTACCTGTTTTCCTGTACACCGTACCTATGTGGACCACAGGTTCCATCACTGTGGGTCCAGAACTAGAGCGATTTGGTATCCATAACCACTGCATGTGTTCTCTTTAGAAATTTGTCAAATCAGTTCTTGAAGCTGTTGATGCTACGATGATACTAAATCTTCTGGAAACTTGAACCGTTCTTTGCGAAAAGAAATATTTCAATCCAGCCTACTGTGCTTGACATTTAATTTTTACATATGACCTCTTAGATTAATGTTATTTCCCTCAAATGTACACGGACATACTAAAATTGACTTACAGTAGAGTAACTATAACTTGATAAAATCTGCTAGATATTGACTCAAAAGAAATACAATGTACATTGGAAATAAAAGTTTATAAAACGCCATGTTTCTATTCGCTATTTTAAATGCAAGTATATTCTTCACAGATTAAGGCAATCACTAGAGATGATGCAATCACTAGAGATGATGCAATCACTAGAGATGATGCAATCACTAGAACTAGAGATGATGCAATCACTAGAACTAGAGATGATGCAATCACTAGAGATGATGCAATCACTAGAGATGATGCAATCACTAGAACTAGAGGTAATGCAATCACTAGAACTAGAGATGATGCAATCACTAGAGATGATGCAATCACTAGAGATGATGCAATCACTAGAACTAGAGATGATGTAATCACTAGAGATGATACAATCACTAGAGATGATGCAATCACTAGAGATGATGCAATCACTAGAACTAGAGATAATGCAATCACTAGAGATTATGCAATCACTAGAGATGATGATGATGGTGCATAGAAACTTGAGGTTGACAATGCATGGTTAATTAATGAAGCTCTAGAACAATAAAGTTCTCTCTGTAACACATATCAACTATAATTACCTAACAATTATTGTCGATGTCTTAGATAAAATACATTAAATTTAATGATTTAAAATTTATTCAATCTACAGTGGTGGAACCTCTCCGAAAACCACCTTATAGAACAATACAGATACCCGACTTTCCTTGCCTGCAACGGAGACGACCAATAACATGCTTTCATGTTATCCGAAATTAATAGCGATGCGTGCGGATCACAAACTACATAATATTACAGAAATATGCCATATACTGAAACAATATCTGCAGTGGTATATTCTTCTACCACTAAATCAATTTTGTGATTTTCAAAACTATTAATGGTTATTTGTTAATTTTACATAGGTGTCGGGGAGCAAGGGCCGCAGGGGCTGAGATCGCGGGCCCCAATATTTTGGCCACGCAGGCTGATTTTATACTTGTGGAAGTTATGTCCGCGGCCCCAATATTTTGGCAAGCCGGGTGTATTTTTATTTTATACTTGTGGAAATTATACGCCACATTGCAAGTGACGCCTATGTCGATCTAACATGTATAGGGTACCCGTTTATAGAACGTACATTTATGTATAATACGGTCATTTTTATCGATTATAAAGATTGCAGATGTTTAGCATCAATATTGGTCGATTTTCATAATGCAGCTATGATCCATGCCAAGGCTAGTTATGATATTGACGCAGTTTTTTTGCACGAGACAGCCACGGTACATCGGTATCACGTTTCCGGGTAGATGATACGCAATCGCTTGCATGCACCAGGAGTAACGGCATACAGGCCATACACGAACAGTGTTATTAACCATCATCATCGGTAAGACGTCACCGCCAATTGGCGTTGACTGAAACATAATTATATTTTTGTAAAATAATATTATAAAATAGCAACACGTATTATAAAAAATAAGTTTACTTTTTATGTCCAGAAGCCATTAAAAATCGTTTTTACAGTATATACATCTCAAAATGTTGATGTGGGACCATGTCGCCGGACCCCCTAGCAGACTCGGGCCTTTGTGGCTCTCAAAATCCACGGCCAATGTCAGCTAGCTTCCGACGCGCCTTTTTAGCTAATAAAAATATATTCATATGATTAAGTAATGAAATATGGTAAACCGCGACGATAGGTTCGCTTCGGTCTTAATTTACTTCTGTTTACGTACGACATGACGATAACCAGCATGGTGACATAAGTCACATTATGACGCAAAAAACAGCATGTATTGTTTCTTCAAGGTTAACATTACGTATTTGCGAGGAAAAAAACCAGAACGGCAAGTTTTTTCGGATCTTTTATCGGTTGATAATAATATGTAAAATACCTCCGAGCTTAGGTTCCACCACTCTAGATTGTTTAAGCTATTTAAAAAAAGTTTCGAAAACGAAAAGAAGACCTGAAATTGTAAAATAGCCTAAGCATTAGCAAATAAAATAGAAATAAAGTCGAATCATTAAGCAAACTCTAAATGTCGGGTTCTACCTTGTCAGAGCAATGCCTTCCAAGTTCCAGTAGAAAATCAGACAAATGGCGGATTTATTAACAAGGGACGTAATTCAAGTGCACATGATACAACGTATTCTATTGTGTGGCATACTTGAATGATGAAATAACGATTCTTATTCTCTTGTATTTGTTGAGAGAGCTATCCATTCCACCATTACACCATGCACACACAGATACGTTTCTATGCCAGGTATTTCCTCCACAACGTACACGTCGTGATCTAGGTGCACGCACAGCTCACATGTGCAGTAGGCCTAGTCCTGGAAATTGGCCAAGGACTTCGCTGACGCCAGCCTCATTATCGGAATAGAAGAAGCCGTGTGACTTAATATGAGTGACAACTGACTAACTTACCTACTTGGCGAGACAGCAATGCTCAGTGTTGTAGGCTAGACGGCGGATAGCTGGTACATGTTTTAGACGGCTCCTTCAAGGAGACGGTGGGATGCGGCTTCTACACTGATCTGGTAGCGACGAGGACCCCATCAACGAGGACCACAGCGAAGAAACCGGAACCATTCTTGCAGCTGTGAGCTGACAAATGCTGGAGGATGTGGCCATAAAAGGGACCAACTTCGAAAGAAATGATACAGGACTTGTCACCTTGGGAAGAAAGAGGATGCATGTTCGGATGTAGACCTGCATAGGCATCGTAGCAATCAATATTAACTACTTAGAGAAACCAGTCACCCACCTGCCTCGGTGGAGGCGACTATAAAGAAAACTACAAGATTAGATACGCTTCTAACCATCCATATTTGACGTATCAATTATCATGCCACTATACTCTTTCTAGAAGTCTACACTGACTGAAGATTGTGATACATGGTAACAATGCACGCCAAAAGAAACTTTAATAAGACGTTGTGTTTCGTTTATGTGACAGTATGTAAATAAGGGAAACTAATCTTGTTTTTTTTAAAAAGTCTTTTCATATAGTTTGTTATCTCCCTTATTTCATTGGTTCATAAGAGTATGAAATTATATTTGGGAATTGAAGTATGACTGAGATCATCATCATCATCATCATCATCATCATCATCGTCGTACCTACTCCTGGATCACATACCAAATAAAGACAAGATATATACGAACCCTTATATAGTCGTTGTTTATGGACATGAATGTAGAGTGAAGTACCCCCATAACCCACTACTATGACATTTACATCCTGCAATTGTATCAATTGTTTGTGCATACATATACCTATATGTCTGATTAATGAACTTTTTATTTCAGTTTATTTAACTTCGCTATCCGTTGCCAAATTCAGCGACGGGCAGTTTACCCAACAACACCTTTCCTGGACAGGCTCCAGTGGATAACCTCCGTAAGAAACTGCCATCCTTTTCATATATAGAGACACGGTCTGAGCGGTGCTCGAACTCGTGACCATCAGTGATGATATGTTACAGTGGTATACAAGTCAGCGACCCGTAACCACTCGACCACGGAAGCTGTCTCCGTACTGGCAGACATGATATTTATTTTTATAAACTCGAGTGATACGATATACACAGTACAGCTGTTCCGAAAATAGATATGTAGGGACACGTCTCGGCAAGCAGCCAATGCCATTGGATGTTCCAGATTTCGGTCCTTGCCAGTAGAATAAATTATATTGTTTCACCATGAGTTTTTTTTAATACAGATGTGCTGTCCCGATCAGATCTATCTATCTATCTACCTATACCTATACCTATACCTATACCTATACCTATACCTACCTACCTACCTACCTACCTACCTACCTACCTACCTACCTACCTACCTACCTACCTACCTACCTACCTACCTACCTACCTACCTACCTACCTACCTACACATACCTACCTACTTACCTACCTACCTCCTACCTACTACCTACCTACCTACTTACCTACCTACCTACCTACCTACCTACTACCTATACCTACCTACTACCTACCTAATACATACCTACCTACTACCTACCTACTACTACCTACCTAATACCTACCTACCTACCTACCTACTACCACCTTAACTACCTACCTACCTAACTACCTTACCTACTACCTACCTACCTACCTACCTACCTACCTACCTACCTACCTACCTACCTACCTACCTACCTACCTACCTACCTACCTACCTACCTACCTACCTACCTACCTATCTATCTATCGCGCGTGGACGCTGGATAATTGAGTACTGGTTTCTACCGAGGAAATGTGTGTGGTCTTCTCCACGTTGCCAATCACGCGTGGACGCTGGATAATTGAGTACTGGTTTCTACCGCGGAACTGTGTGTGATCTTCTCCACGTTGTCAGTCGCGTGTGGAAGCTGGAGAGTTGAGTACTGGTTTCTACCGAGGAAATGTTTGTGATCTTCTCCACGTTGTCAGTCGCGTGTGGAAGCTGGAGAGTTGAGTACTGGTTTCTACCGCGGAAATGTGTGTGATCTTCTCCACGTTGTCAGTCGCGTGTGGAAGCTGGAGAGTTGAGTACTGGTTTCTACCGAGGAACTGTGTGTGATCTTCTCCACGTTGCCAGTCGCGTGTGGAAGCTGGAGAGTTGCGTACTGGTTTCTACCGTGGAACTGTGTGTGATCTTTTCCACGTTGCCAGTCGCGTGTGTTAGCTGGATAATTCAGTACTGGTTTCTACCGAGGAACTGTGTGTGATCTTCTCCACGTTGCCAGTCGCGTGTGGAAGCTGGAGAATTGCGTACTGGTTTCTACCGAGGAACTGTGTGCGATCTCCTCCACGTTGCCAGTTGCGTGTGGAAGCTGGAGGGTTGAGTACTGGTTTCTACCGAGGAACTGTGTGTGATCTTCTCCACGTTGCCAGTCGCGTGTGGAAGCTGGAGAGTTGCGTACTGGTTTCTACCGTGGAACTGTGTGTGATCTTCTCCACGTTGCCAGTCGCGTGTGTTAGCTGGATAATTCAGTACTGGTTTCTACCGAGGAAATGTGTGTGGTCTTCTCCACGTTGCCAATCACG